>BLSH010016231.1:459792-500591 GCA_018402905.1 Glandirana rugosa | reverse complement strand
GACCGGTGGGGGTCCCCTTGTTCCCTGCTCTCCCAACATCACATGGGGATTCTGTTTCTTTCTTATCCTTTCAGAGGTGGCTCTGGACATGCGGTATGACCTCTACTTCTGGTGTGGGGTGAGTTGCCCTCCATGGCTTTGTTCCTATACCCCTAACCCTGTCGCATGCAATACCAGTGTATAATGTTATGATGTCTTTCAGAATATGTACATGGGTTACTAATTGGCCCCTGAAGAAGGGTAGTCCATCCCGAAACATGTCGGGCCTTTACCCATCAGGATTCCACCTCTACACATGAACCGCACCGCTTTTATGTACCAGCTCTGGAATGTAACAACTTTGGTCTTGATGATTTTATTAACATATGTGACTTGGCACATGTTTGTAATTCTGTGTTCTTCCTTTCTCTGGAATAAAATGTATTATTTTTTTTATAATTTCATTGTACTGCCTTTAAAGTCCCGCTATATGTACTGGGGGAGTACCTTTTTGCTACTACTTGAATGGGATGTTGGCAGACCTCTTTTGATAAGGTTGGGGTTATTTTCATACAGGCGGCGATTCACGGACGCACAGCTAGGGGGCGAGAGCGCGGTGCGCTCTCGTGCCCGCCGCACTCTGGAGGGGTGTGCACGCTGCTCGGGCGAACCCAATGTCCACCGGCGAGCCGCGATGAGCTTCCAGAGGAAAAGAACGGGGAACCGCCGATGTAAACACGGCGGTTCCCCGCTATGTCAGGCGGCATGTAAGAGATCTACTGATCCCTGTCACTGGGATCAGTTAGATCTCTTATGCCCTTGGCAGCCCAGCCCCCTCACAGTTAGAACACGCCTAGGGAACACAGTTAACCCCTAGGTCTCCCCCTGCAGGTTAACCCCTTCACTGCCAATGACATTTATACAGTAATCAGTGGATATTTAAATGTCATTGGTCCCAAAAAAGTGTCATAAATGTCTGACATGTCCGCCTCAATATCACAGTCCCGATAAAAATCGCAGATCGCCGCCATTACTAAAAAAAAAAAATGTAAAAATGCCAGAAATTAATTCTCATGGTTTGTAAACGCAGCAAATTTTGCGCAAACCAATCAATAAATGCTGATTGAGAAGAATATAAATCGGCCAAAACCGATGAATAAATTTGTTTTTTTATATATTTTTTTTTTGGATTTGTATTTTAGCAAAAAGTAAGAAATATTGTTTCTTTTGCAAAATTGTCGCTCTTCTTTTGTTTATAGCGGTGATCAGAAATGATGCAGAGGTGACCAAATACCACCAAAAGAAAGCTCTATTTGTGGGAAAAAAAGGACGCAAATTTTGTTTGGGTACAACGTCGCACGACCGTGCAATTGTCAGCTACAGCGACGCAGTGCTGAATCTAAGTAATTTTAGAGCAAAAAATACCGATTTAAACTTGTAAACAAAAAGTGTCAGAAAAAGCCTAGTCTACAAGTGGTTAATGAAGTTTCACTTCAAGCTCTGCCCCCGCAGTCTCACAAACCAATCAGAGTGCTTCAAAGGCAAGCAATGGTGATCTAAATGGCTTGTGAAAGAAAACAGTAATAAAGCTGCACACATGGGCCCATTTTCAGGAAGAAAATCTCACTTTTTTTTTTTTTTTTGCAAACATCATCCAAGTGTTGCTGTCATGTGACCGGATGTGTGTATTACCTGTGATGATTTAGTGAAGCCCAGCACTGAGAAACATTTGGACTCTGTCTTGTATTCCATCTGATCTTGATCCACTTTGGAAAACGGAATTATGTCACTTCCATAACGGAACCCTGACAGAGAAGAAAGGTAAATCCTGTTACAATCATCCCTCTGGAGAACAACTGCCACAGTTCTGGTCATTTGCTATCTGACAGTCTGGACATTTCAACACCGGTCAGCAAAAACTGTGCCAAATGCTGGATTATTGGACATTTAAGCAGATTTTTTTTCTACATTATGTTTGCTTATTACAGCGATGATAAGCAATCATTTTCACACTGTGAATGGCATCCATTCATGTGCCATTGTGTGCTATTGTTATAGCTGAGATTGGCCACAGCTATCACATGGTACAGGACCACTGTGATTGGCTTGTACCAGGTGATCATTGTGTCCAATCACAGACATCACAAAAGTATACTATGGCTGTGAAAGACAGAGTCATTGTTTACAATTGACATGTGATCTTTGGGATTAGTCACCCAGAATAACAAAACACCCACCAGGCCGTATTATTACAACAGGCCGGGTGGGAAGCAGTTAAGCCAAACACAGCCAGGCAGTTAGCATTTTCTTCAGCAGGCCAGCAAGGAAAGCCCCCATACTTCCCTTGTGACTGTGTCACTTTAACGGTCTCAGGCATAAGTCCTCCATGCCAATAGAATGCTAATCTCTGCTTCAGTTGACAGCTGACTCCAAACCAGTGGTCTCCAACTGCGGCCCAGTATATCCGGTCAGCTACTACCCTGTGTCCTCCTAGAGACCCCTTTCACAGTGAGGCAGTTTTCAGATGTTTAGCGATAAAAATAGTGCCTGTAAAGCTCCTGAAAAAAAGGGCTTTCACACTGGGGCGGTGCGCTTGCGGGATAGCAAAAAAAGTCCTGCGAGCAGCATTTTTGAGGCGGTGTACAGACCGCTCCTAAACCACCCCCGCCATTGGAATGAATGGCTGGCGCTTCAGAAGCGCCACAACACGGGAACCGTTTAAACAGCGGTAAAGTGTCGCTAAAGCTAGCAGCGGTTTACCGCTAACGGACCGCCACCCCGGTGTGAAAGAGGTTAAAGGCAATCCCTGAAAACTCACGTATTCAGGGAAGCCTACCCCACCTCCACCTAAGAACTGTACCCGAGTCACCTCCATCCGATCTTCCCCCGCAGCTATTACCTTTTGTACCAACTCCCCCTCCCTTTATATTGTAAGCTCTATGAGTTGGGTCCTCCTATTCCATCTGTATTGAACTGTATTGTGATGGTACTGTCACCCTTTACGTTGCAAATCGCTGCATAAACTGTTGGTGCTATATAAATCCTGTATAATAATAATCTTAGCAAAGTCTTAGTAAAAAGGCAGGATTAGGGAACACCATCTCCAAGGTTTTTCTGCCAGACTTCGGGCAGTTTGTAAATGGCCTACATTTACAGCAAGGGCACTTTTCAACTTTAAGCAAAGCTGCACAGTTGGTTTTTATCTATAGGCGCCCTTTACCTGCATAAAATGTTTTTTTTTGGAAAGGTGAATCCTGGGTGGAAGTTGTGTGAATCTGGGGTAAGGACATTCATAGAAAACATAGAGTTGTCAAGATAACTGAAACATACTGGTGCTCCTAAATTTGGCCCAAACACATTAAAGTTAAACTATAGACAATTTTTTTTTTTTTTCATTTTGGATACAGTAAGAGAGGGTTATACCCAGATAGCAAGGATAACTTACCACAAATTTGTGGCAGTGTTGAATTGTAAGTCTGTTAATGTGCTGCACATTTTTACTGGCAAGTTGTACAATCGCTGAGCACAAGTTCTAGCTGACACTTTTCCAATTTGTAGAAAATTTGTGTGGCAAGTCTCTAACAAGAACAAAGTTGCAGTTGTGAGTCTACAGCAAGAGGTCTGCAAGTCGACAGCATGAAAACTCTGCCACAGTGACCCCAGTGGTGGGATGAATATTGCACAACATATCTGAACCAGAACTTGCAGAATGTTTGCAAAGAAAGTTGATCTGGAGTCATGCAATGCGGACTTGCTGCAATTGTGGAACAAACGTGTGAAGCCAGGCAAGTCTAGCAATAGCTTAGCACCTCATTTTCAAACTTGCAGCACAATTGCTTGCTATCTGGGTAACACCTGTCTGTTTTTTGCCATTTGTTTCCTATTGAGAGTTCCCTTGACTTTCGGTTTCATAAACAAAACTGTAATTGGGAAGAAATTTGTCTAAAATGAAGGAATCCCTGGTTGTCACCAGGTCTAGTGTCCCCACTGGAAGATTACTGTTCTGAGGACAACCATTTAGGATTTACTTTCACTTTCAGTGCTAAACAGAATAAATAAAGAGGCTGAATATCCCTAAAGGGGACACAGACAGGAGGAATTGTGAGAATCTTCAGATGACAGAGAAGAGCAAACCTTGTATAATGTCATCCGTCTGAACTTCTGTCTCCTCATCGTTATTCAGGCAATGCACAGTTTCCTTCTGTACGTCTTCCTTTCTCAGGGTTTTAGCATCTACAATAGCCCAACTCTTCTTCACCTTCTCCTCCGTCACCTTAAGCATTAAAGTATATGAGAATACTAATGAGGACAAATCATTCTATGCATTATAGCTCATTAGAGTGCGTGGGGTCATGGACACATCAGCAGGGATGATTGATAATCCTATGACTGACCGTTTCGGTCCCTGATCAGCTCTATGGTCAGCCGGCGGCAGAACCGCCAGATGCTTTCTCAGGTTCTTCGTGGGATGGGAGAACCAGAGAAGGCAGCGTTAAAGCAATTCAGCAGCCAATTAGCAGCCAGGATTGCTTTTACAAGAAAGCCAACTGCTGGCTGAAAGAAAAGGATACCAGGATGATGCCTACAGCAGGCATCATCACGGTTCTAACCAAAGTTGGGTGACATACAGGTACGTCACTTAGCACTGAAAAGGAAGAAAAAGTCTTCCACTTTCATTGCACCTACAGGTAAGCCTATACTAAAGCTTACCTGTAGGTACTGTAAATATCTCCTAAACTTGCACCGTTTAGGATATATTTATGATATACGCTGCTGTCAACGTCATTGACACATGTGCACTGAAGAAACGGTCCGCTCAAGCCGTTTCTTCAGGGCTGGGGCCATGACCGGTGGCTCCTACATGAATGTGCGGGAGAGACGTCATCGCGGCTCCAGCCAGTTATAGCGCTGGAGCCCGCGAACCTGGAAGTGACTCCGGGAAAGATGTTGGCCGTGTCTGCAGTGCACGGACGGCTCTGCAGGGCTTCCTTCTGAGGTAAGTATTTCATAATGACCTAGTATACGATGCATACTAGCTTATGCCTTTGTCTTGCAGGGTTTTTTTTTCAGAGGTTTACAATCTCTTTGAGTGGTTAAATGACAATGACTGATTCACCACCAGTGAATGTCTGGTGAAAGTTACATTCGTTGCTTTCAGTGTATAAACATCACACTGTCAGAGAACCGGATTAGGCCACGCTCTTCCACCCAGTCGGCAGGCGATATACTTACAGATTTGAACCCCACAATGGGTATGGAAATTTTAGAACCAATGGTAAGTAGGCAGGTCCAAGGCATAGGCCTCCTCTCTATCTTCTTAAAGATGGAAAGTTGTTCCAGACTGTCCCTGGAATCCGAAAAAGTAAAAGAACAAAAAAATTTAAACACAGCCATTAAATTAAATGGAAAAGCAGAGAGGTGGAAGCAAATGGCAAAGGGGGGAATACTAAAGAGAACCTGTGAAAGCAATAAGGCTCAGTTGACCGATTCCTTCCCGAACTAAACATACTAATACTTCTTTCACCTGGTAAGGGGAGCATGCGACTCCCTCCCCTTCCTCCCACATGACAGCCCTGCTGCTTAAAGCGGATTTCCACCCAAAAGTGGAACTTCCGCTTTAAGGAAAGGTGAACCCCCCCCCGACATGGCACAATTGGCATGTCTTTTTTTTGGGGGGCTGTTTAGACAGGGTCCCAGCTGCACTTCCTGTCAAGGCGCCACGGAGCCAGAAGGAAGTTCACTTTCCCCCTCACTCGGTGATCTTCTGGGACACGTCACAGGTCCCAGAAGATACGCTGGCCATTCACAAAGCGCAGCGCGACGCGCGCATTGGCAGTGCACGCCCAGCTTTGAAGCCTAAGCCGGGCACCCACACTTCCCTGCGCCACCGAGGGGAGGGGGAGAAGAGCGAACCTTCGGGCAGCCGCATCACTGGAGCCTGGGACAGGTGAGTGTCCGATTGTTAAAACTCAGCAGCTAGCTGCTGACTTTTAACCGTGTGGAACTCCGATTTAAGGCGGCCATAGATGGACCGAAATTGGGCCAGTTTAGCAGGAACCAGCCGAGTTTCAATCCACATATAGGCAGGATGGTTTTTCTGAATTTGATCTATTGTTTGACTTCGGTACAATCAGCCTATCTGTTTTCTCTTCTGTTCGATCACTGCCGGCAGATATAGCCGCCAGCAGTGGTCATTGTATTCTGACGGTGGGAAAACTTCCCGCGGTGCAGGAGGGCGGAAATCCCCCCCCATCAATTTGGGTGGAAATCCCCCCCCCTCCATCAACGCAGTCAGGCAATTTACTTTCCTTGAACCCGTGGTTGAAGGAAAGAAAAGTGAATAATAAATGACATGCCTTAGTGATTGGCTGTTCAAACACCCAGCTCTGTCACAGGGGAAAAAGGGAGGGAAGAGTCTTTGGACTTAGATCAGGGCTGCAATCCAGCTGTTGCAAAACTACTAGTCCCATGAGGCATTGCAAGGCTGACAGTTACAAGCATGACTCCCACAGGCAGAGGCAAGATGGGACTTGTAGTTTCGCAACAGCTGGAGGGCCGCCAGTTTGAGACCCCTGACTTTCAGCACACACAGCGCTTCCTCTCCCATCAATAGAGCCAACAACAGGGATTTAAGGGTGGAAGGTGAGTGTGGGATCCTAGATGGTGAGGACACAATTTAAAGTATGAGTAAACGCCCATGCATGATTTTTACCTATAGGTAAAATGTCTCCTAAACTTGCACCGTTTACTTTAGATGCACCCGGTGACTTAACCGGAGCATGCGCTCTGAAGGAACAGCATACCCACAGAGTCCTGTGCCATGAGACGGACGTCATTGCGGCTCCAGCCACTCACACAGCCGGAGTCCGCGAACCCGGAAGGAAGACCAGGTGAAGATGGAAGCGCCTTGACAGTGCACCACTGGAGGGCTTCGTTTTCCGGTAAGTTTCACATAATGTGCTAGTATGCGATGCATACTAGCACATTACGGCATTGCCTTGCAGGTTTAAAAAAAATTAAAGCCAGTGGTTTACTACTACTTTAAAGTGGTTGTAAACTCTTCCATATACCCAGTAAAGTGACCGGCCTCGGGTGATACACAGTTCCCCCCACACAAGTTGTACCTATCCAACTGCAGTTTTTTCTTGTCTACATCCGTTCAAAGCACAAAATTATACAGCTTGCTTTTGAGAGTTCAGAAAAAAAGGCGGCCGAGAGCTGAAATTACACACTGCAGAGCTCAGCGAGGAGAGCTCTGAGAGCTGATTGGAGGGAAGAGACACATCCCCCTCCACACAGCACAGAGGAACAGGGTGGAGGCTGCCAATCAAAGGCTGTGTGCTGGAGCTCCCTCCCCTGTCACCTTTTTTCACTTGGTGTCAGGAAAACTTGTCAGAAGTTATTCATGCTGATGAGAACTACAAGCTGTAGGCTGCAATGGCTGATGGTACTTGTAGTCTATTCGTTCCCAGGAAACTGTGAATGAATGAATGACATGGCTTTGTGGGCGGAGATCCACACGGTTGTGCTGTTGTCAATTTGTGACAGTGGGTGCAGGGAGAGAATCCCCTGTCCACTGTCATGGGGGGGGGGGGGTATCAGGGGGAGAGGGGGTGCATGCTGAACATGTTACACCCTATATACAGGAGTAACATGTTCAGAAAGGTGAACTTAGCCTTTAAAATTCCTAATTGGTCACATTTATTAATTTTCATAGTTGGAAAACAAAAATCTCTTAACTGGTCTCACCTGAAAGTGTAAACCTCATCCAGGCCATCCTCACCCTCCAGAGCGAACATGATCTTCCTCACCATCTGGATGCCATCCTTCTGCTGCTCAGAAAACCCTTTACCAGGGTGGCGAGGACGTCTGCTTCCACCGTCTCCTCTGTCACCAGCTCCATCCTCATCCTCATCCACAGCAAATGGCAGACTGCACACACAGAGAGACAGAACGGTTTCACTTCACGCTATACCAGTGGTTCTCAACTCCGGTCCTCGGGACCCACCAACAGGCCAGATTTTAAGTATTACCTTGGGGAGATGCAGACTAGAACACTGCAATCACTGAGCAGCCAATGATATCACCTGTGATGTATTTCAGTTATCCTGCAAACCTGGCCTGTTGGGGGGTCCCGAGGACCGGAGTTAAGAACCACTGCGCTATACAATGAGTTTGGCAATTCTAGAGAATCGCTTAAAATGAATTACAATTGAACCCCTTGCTGACCGCCTAGGCCTCTTCTGGAACTTTCTGTTTACAAGTTTAACCGGTTAAAGACCGCCCCGCGTATATTTACTGCTGCAGAGTGGCAGCGTAACGCAAATCCCCATTTATAAACGGCGATTCACGCAGGCTAGGGGGCGAGCTTACGCCACCGCGCTCTCGTGCCCGCCCTTAGTGTGGCCGTGGATTGGGCGGCCTCGATGTCCGCCGGCGACCCGCAATCGCCTACTACACAGGAAGAACGGGGAACCGCCAATGTAAAACGGCGGTTCCCCGTTCTGTCAGTTCGCATGACAGAGATCTACTGATCCCTGTATTTGGGATCAGTTAGATCTCTTATGCCCCTGCCAGCCCAGCCCCCACACAGTTAGAACACACATAGGGAACACAGTTAACCCCTTGATTGCCCCCTTAGTGTTAACCCCCTCCCTGCCAGTGACATTTACACAGTAATCAGTGGCTATATTTAGCTCTGATCGCTGTATAAATGTCAATGGTCCCAAAAAAGTGTCAAAAATGTCCAATCTGTCTGCCGCAATATCGCAGTCCCAATAAAAATCGCAGGTCGCCGCCGTTGCTTGTAGAAAAAAATGTAAAAATGCCATAAATTAATTCTCATGGTTTGTAAACGCAGAAACTTTTGCGCGAACCAATCAATATATGTCGACTGCAATTTTTTTTTTACCACAAATATGAGGAAGTATATATATCGGCCAAAACTGATTGATACATTTTTTTAATATTTTTTTTTTTTGGATATTTATTTTAGCAAAAAGAAATATTGTTTATTTTTTTTTTTCAAAATTGTCGCTCTTCTTTTGTTTATAGCGGTGATCAGAAATGATGCAGAGGGGATCAAATACCACCAAAAGTAAGCTCTATTTGTGGGAAAAAAAAGGACGTCAATTTCGTTTGAGTACAATGTCGCACGACCGCGCAATTGTCAGTTAAAGCGACGCAGTGCCGTATCGCAAAAAATGGCCTGGCCATTAAGAGGAAAAATCTTCCAGGGCTGAAGTGGTTAAACTAGTATTTTTTGCTAGAAAACTACTTAGAACCCCCAAACATTATATTGTTTTTTTTAACAGAGACCCTAGTAAAAATAAAATGTCAATTTTATGTCACACTGTATTTGCGCAGTGGTCATTCAAACGCAATTGTTTTTTTGAAAAAATACACTTTAACCACTTAAGGACCGGAGCCATTTCTGACATTTGTTGTTTACAAGTTAAAATCAGTATTTTTTGCTAGAAAAATACTTAGAACCCCCAATTATTATATATATATTTAGCAAAGACTCTGGAGAATAAAATGGCGGTCATTGCAATATTTTATGTCACACAGTATTTGCGCAGCGGCCTTTCAAACGCAATTTTTTTGAAAAAAATACACTTTTTTGAATTAAAAAATAAGAAAGAATAACAGTAAAGTTAACTAAATTTTTTGTATATTGTGAAAGAGGATGTTACGCCGAGTAAATAGATACCAGACATGTTACGGATGGAAATTGGGCACACTCGTGGAATGGCGACAAACGACGGTACTTAAAAATCTCCATAGGCGATGCTTTAAAAAATGTTAATGGTTACCAGGTTAGAGTTACAGAAGAGGTGTTTTGCTAGAATTATTGCTCTCACTCTGACGATCGTGGCGATACCTCAAATGCGTGATTTGAGCACCGTTTACATTTGCGGACGCGACTTACGTATGCGTTTTTCTTGCTGCGCCGGGGGGGGGCACGTTAAAAAAAAAAAAATATATATATATATATATTTTTTTTTAGCATGGTTCCTTTAAAAAAAGAAAAAAAAATATGATCCCTTTCATTGCTGTCACAAGGAATGTTAACATCCCTTGTGACAGTAATAGGCAGTGACAGGTCCTCTTTATGGTGGGATCTGAGGTCTACAAGACCCCAAATTCCTCCTTTGCACTTAAAAGTATTCAGATCTCCAGAATCTGAATACCGTCACTTTTTTAAAATCAGCGCCATTGGTATAAACTGGACGTGACGTTGCTTCAGGAATTTCACGTAGGAGATCCGATCGGAGACAATCCTGGCTTCTTTCAGGACTCGTCGCAGCAGGGAGGCGCGTCGGATGGATGCTCTTGGTCTTCCGGGGAAGAGCAGCAGAAGGCGGCGGGGGGGGGTCCCCTCACGCTGCCTGGAATAACAGGTGGGCAGCTGCTGAACTAGATTGGCCATTATCACTAGATAGCCAACCGCCTGCTCTGAAAAACGGTACCAGGCTATACCCCGATACATCCGCTTCTCCCAACTGACGTAGTTTGCGGGAAGTGGTTAGTGAATTCTAAAAAAAAAAAACACAAAAAATAAAAAAACACAATAGCTACCCCAATTTTTTGTACAATGTGAAAGATGATGTTACGCCAAGTAAATTGATACCCTCCGCTTCTAAAACTGATCCCGCTGCGAATGCGCCCGCGGAACTATTTTTATCCAACGCAGAATCGCCCATAGTAAAATACAATACCAGGGTTATGGCAGCTAGCTGCAGCCATAATATCGGTATGTAACTTATAAATAAATTTTGTATTTTTACTATGGGCCGGCTGGCAAGTAGATTTTAAGGCCTCATTTACACTGCTGCTGGTAAACGGATGTTTAGAGGCATTTGGGCGTTTTTTTTTTAGCTACCCTGAACTTTCCTCTATGTTATCTTATCAGTATATGTACACAGGGTCGTTTAAGGTCGTTTCCAGACAGTTGAGCTTAAAGGCTTTTTTTGGAACGCAAAAGACACCAGTTCAGAGGCATCTGAAACGCCAAACAGCTTGTAAACGCGGCTAAACGTGCCTATACGCAGTAACTCGCGTCTAGGACCTTTTCGTTTACAGACGTTTCCATTTAAAAAAAAAAAAAAAACGCTCCTAGACGCAAGCGCAGCAAAACGGCCGTTTTAGACGCCGGCTTCTAGCTGTCAAAAAAATCCTTCAAAGGAGGTTGAAAAAGCGTCCTGTGTAAATGGAGCCTTATAGACTAAAATGTACTGGAGACAATACAGATGGCTAAAATACGACTAAAACTAAAATGCCAATTTAGTCAAAAAGGCTGTGACTAAGGTTCGGTTCACACTGAAGCGATCCCGGAGATCGCATATGATTCGCACCGCACTGCAATGTGACTCACATGCAATCAAGAGATAATATGGCTGAATTTGCATCGCAATCGGAGGAAACTCGCACAGGACCCTTTTTTTCCGCAGCAGCAGAATCAGATCACATGGGTATTCATAACATGCAATCCGATTCCTGTGCGAGCTTGTCGTTCACAGTGCAATATGCAAAATGATTTGGGGGTGTCATGTTTTTATTGACACTCCCCGCAGTTCGCATATAGCAGTGTGAACGGCCGCCGGGAGACATGCGATGCGGGAACCCGCAATGAATTCGCAGCAGTGTGAACTCCGCCCTAAAACAAACACTGGTTGGGTACAGAGGGACCAGAGGTGGTAAAAGCACAGCTGCCGCTTACAAGAACTGCAGGGTGATGCCGGCTTTTTTCAGGTTGGCGATGATGATCTCCAGCTGATCCTCACTGAAGGGGCTGCTCAGGTCTGTGAACACTGCGATGTGCAGCTTCTCGTATTTCTTCCCCCTAAGAGAATATAAATAATTAGACATAACAGGGAAGTTTGAGAAGAATCATTGGTGAATACACATCATCAACAGGCAGAGTCTTCTCCGATATAAATATCTGCACATACAATCTCAGCCAATCTTTTCTCAATACAGAAGGCTATGGTTAACAACCCTTGCAGCTTTTGTTTCCTATTGGGGAGGTTTCTCTTCACTTCCTGTCCTACAGGCACATTAGTAATTGAGGGGAAATCTCTTTAACCAGTTGCCGACCGCCCGCCGTGGATTGACGGCGGCAACTTGGCTCGATATTTCGAACCGCCATCACCAGACGGTGACAGAGATTGTGGATCGTGAGTGCGCTCACTGTGTTACGGGGGGCAGCCAGGGAGCAGGTAGGGTGTACTCGATGTCTGCCGGCTACCCGCGATCGCTCCCCCGCATTGACAGAATGGAGGTTCGTGTATGTAAACACATGGATCTCCGTTCTGACAGGGTAGAAGGAATGTGATCGCAGGCTCCCTGTGTATGGGAGCCGCGATCACTCTCCTCCCCAACTCAGCCCAGTCCTCATACAGTTAGCAACACACACAGGGAACACGGTTAACCCCTAGTGTTAACCCCTTCCCTGCCAGTTACATTTACACAGTAATCGGTGCACTTTCTTAGCACTGATCGCTGTATAAATGCCAATGGTCCCAAAAAAGTGTCAAAATTGTCCAACATGTTCGCCGTAATATTGCAGTCCTGCTAAAAATCGCAGATCGCCACCATTACTAGTAAAAATAAAGACCCCATAAGTGACTTCTCATCGTTCGTAAACGTGGCAACTTTTGCGCAAACCAATCAATATACCCCGATTGCAATTTTTTATTTACCAAAAGTATGAGGACGTATATATATCGGCCAAAACTGATGAATAAATTAGTTTTTTATATATTTTTTTTTTTGGATATGTATTTTAGCAAAAAGTAAGAAATAGTTTTTTTTTCAAAATTGTCGCATTTTTTTGTTTATAGCAGTGATCAGAAATGACGGAGGGGATCAAATACCACCAAAAGAAAGATGCAAATTTAGTTTAGGTACAACGTCGCACGACCGCGCAATTTTCAGTTAAAGCGACGCAGTGCCGAATCGCAAAAAGTTCTCTGGTCCTAAAGGGGGAAATCCTTCCGGGGTTGAAGTGGTTAACCTCCAAACATTATATATATATATATATATATATATATATATATTTTTAGCTGAGACCCTAGAGCAGTGTTTCTCAACTCCAGTCTTCACACCAACAGGTCATGTTTTCAGGATTTCCCTCAGATGAAACGGCTGTGGCAATTACTAAAGCAGCGAAACTGATCAAATCCCCTGTGCAGAATAATGGAAATCCTGAAAACGTGACCTGTTGGTGCGCCTTGAGGACTGGAGTTGAGAAACACTGCCCAAGAGAATAAAATGGTGGCTGTTGTAATATTTTATGTCCCACTGTATTTGCGCAGCGGTCTTTCAAATGCAATTTAAAAAAAAAAAAATACACTTTAACCACTTGCCGACCGCCGATCGGCATTTGACGGCGGCAAAGTGGTTCGTTCCCGCAAAACGCCGTCATACGACGGCGGCTGCGGGATCGAGCTTAGTGAGCGCGCGCGCGCCGCCGGAGGCGCGCCCACTGTGTTCGGGGAGGGCCAGGGAGCGGGTGCGGCGGCTTCGATTGCCGCCAGCTACCCGCGATGCCCCCCCCGAGCGGAGGAACGGAGGTCCGTGTATGTAAACATGGACCTCCGCTCTGTGTGAAGGGGGAAGGGCTGTGATCACAGCCTTCCTGTATACGAAGGCTGTGACCACTTCCCTTCCCCAGATAGTGCAGTCCCCCTACAGTTAGAACACACCCAGGGAACATAGTTAACCCTTAGAGCGCCCCCTGCAGGTCAACCCCTTCACTGCCAATGACATTTACACAGTAATCAGTGCATTTTTATAGCACTGATCGCTGTATAAATGCCAATGGTCCCAAAAAATGTCAAAATAGTCCGTCATGTCCGCTGAAATATCGCAGTACCGCTAAAAATTGCAGATCGCCGCCATTACTATTAAAAAAAAAAAAAAAAAAACCCAAAAATGAATTCTCATCATCCGTAAACGCGACCACTTTTGCGCAAAGCAATCAATACACGCCGATTGCGATTTTTTTTTTATCGCAAATATGAGGAAGAATGTAAATCGGCCAAAAACGGTGAAAAAAATGTTTTTTTATATATTTTTTTTTTTTTGATTTGTATTCTAGCAAAAAGTAAGAAATTTGGGTTTTTTTGCAAAATTGTCGCTCTTCTTTTGTTTATAGCGGCGATCAGAAATGACGCAGAGGTGATCAAATACCACCAAAAGAAAGCTCTGTTTGTGGGGAAAAAAGGACGCAAATTTCGTTTGGGTACAATGTCGCACGACCGCGCAATTTTCAGTTAAAGCGACGCAGTGCCGAATCGCAAAAAGGGCTCCGGTCCTAAAGCTGGAAATCCTTCCGGGGCTGAAGTGGTTAATGAAAAAGAAATATATACGTAAAGTTAGCCGCATTTTTTGTATATTGTGAAAGATAATGTTACGCCATGTAAATAGATACCCAACATGTCATGCTTCAAAATTGCGCAGGCTCGTGGAATGGTGACAAACTATGATACTTAAAGATCTCCATAGGTGACGCTTTAAAACTTTTTACAGGTTACCAGTTTAGAGTTATAGAGGAGGTCTGGTGCTAGAATTGTTGTTCTTGCTCTAACGATTGCGGCGATACCTCACGTGTGTGGTTTAAACAGTTTAAAATTGCGGGTGCGACTTACATATGTGCTCGCTTCTGCGCGCGAGCTCGGAGGCATAGGGTGAATTCAATTGTTTTTTTGTTTTTTTTATCACTTTTTTTGCTGTCACCAGGAATGTAAACATCCCCAGTGACAGTAATAGTCAGTGACAGGTACTCTTTATGGATGGATTTGGGGTCTATAAGACCCCCCCAAACCCCTCCTCTGCATATGAAAGCATTCAAAAAGCTAAGATTAACGGTTTTTAATACGTTCGATTCTTGAAAACTGGCGATGTTGGTTTCTGAGTAAACCGGAAGTGATGGCATGACGTCACTTGCGGGTTACCATAGCCGAGACCCGATCAAATGCCGACTTCAGCTTTGTTCGGGTCTCCAGCCAGCCGGCAGACGTGCTGGCTGGTCGCTCGGGTCTCCCGGGTGGGACGAGAGAGCCCGGGCGAGCGGCGGAAGGGGCGTCTCCTCCCACTGCTTGTAATAACAGCCAAGCGCCTGCTTAGTCGCATCATTAGAGAGACGATCGTCAGTTCTAAAGACTGGTACCGGGGTGATGGAGCTGCAGGCATCACCCCGGTACCACTTGAAGCCAAATGACATACAGGTACGTGATTTGGGGGTAAGTGGGTAAAGTGAGGGGAACAGAACAAGTGTAGGAGGATTTCCTTTATTTCTTTCAGGTACTTATACAGCGCAACACACACAGCGCTTTACATATATTGTGCATTCACATCAGTCCCTGTCCTCAAGGAGCTTACAATCAAAGGTCCCTAACTCACACACATACACATACTAAGGCCAATTTCGACAGGATCCAATTAACCTACCAGCATGTCTTTGGAGTGTCGGAGGAAACCGGAGTGCCAAAGTTTGTCGCCATTCCACGAGCGGGCGTAAATTTGAAGCTTAATATGTTGGGTATCTATTTACTTGGCATAACATTATCTTTCACAATATAGAAAAAAAATGGGCTAACTTTACTGTTGTCTTATTTTTTAATTTAAAAAATTGTATTAAAAAAAAAAAAAAAAACTGCGCTTGTAAGATCGCTGCGCAAATACGGTGTGACAAAGTATTGTAATGATCGCCATTTTTTTCTCTAGGGTGTCTGAAAAAAAATATATATATATATAATGTTTGGGGTTCTAAAAAATTTTCTAACAAAAAAATATTATTTTAACTTGTGAACAACAAATCTCAAAAAGAGGCCTGGTCCTTAACCACTTCCTGACCATGTCGCGTACATTTACTGCGGCAGTGTTGCTCGTTATTGCGAATCGCCATGAGAGTGCCCGTAGGTCGGCGGAGTCGATGTCTGCCGGCGACCCGCGATCGCCTGTTGCAGAGAAAGAAAGGGGAACCGTCAATGTAAACACGGCGGTTCCCCGTTCTGTCAGGCGGCATGACACTGATCTACTGATCCCTGTACTCTGGATCAGTTAGATCTCTTATGCCCCTGCCAGCCCAGCCCCCTCACAGTTAGAACACGCCTAGGGAACACAGTTAACTCCTTCATTGCCCCCTGCAGGTTAACCCCTTCCCTGGCAGTGACATTTATACAATAATCAGTGTTTTTTTTTTTAGATCTGATCGCTGTATAAATGTCAATGGTCCCAAAAAAGTGTCAAAAATGTCCGACATTTCCGCCCCAATATCGCAGTCCCGATAAAAAAAAAAGCAGATCGCCGCCATTACTAGTGAAAAAAAAAAGTAAAAGAACACCATAAATGAATTCTCATGGTTTGTAAATGCGGCAACTTTTGTGCAAACCAATCAATATACACCGATTACAATTTTTTTTTTACCACAAATACGTAGAATATAAAATCGGCCAAAACTGATGAATAACTTTGATGTTAAAATTTTTTTTTTGGACATGTATTTTAGTAAAGAGTAAAAAATATTGGGTCTTTTTTTTTTCTTCAAAATTTGTTTATAGCAGTGATCAGAAATGATGCAGAGGTGATCAAATACCACCAAAAGAAAGCTCTATTTGTGGGAAAAAAAAGGACGCCAATTTTGTTTGGGTACATTGTCGCACGACCACGCAATTGTCAGTTAAAGCGACGCAGTGCCGAATCGCAAAAAGTGCTCTGGTCATTCAGGGGGAAATACTTCCGGGGCTGAAGTGGTTAAATGGTTAATGTATAGAATGCATTAAGATAAAAAAAAACTTCTGCCTTTACAATTCCTTTAAGTGGCTGTAGTGGAGAGGCGGATAGATGATGTCATGATCTCCAGCTCAGCCAATCAGAACAAGCCTTGTATTCAAGACTGTCGGAACACAACGCTGTATACTGTATGTAGCTCATGCTAAACACTGTTTATAGAGTCAGCGCTGACAGCAACCACATGCAGGATCAGGACAAGGAGTGGGCAGGAGGGACAGTTGCTCTGGGCGCAGCGGCTAACTGTATAGATAGGGGGTGCCAGCGAGCTCATTCTGACACAAGGCCAATGGCTGCTGTGTGTAGCATCCCCTAAGCTCACACATAATGAATGAAGGGGGGGGGGGGCACAGTTTGGCTTCTTTGCCCTGGATGACTCTGTCCTGACACTGACCCCCCAAGAATCAGAAAATAAATTAATTTGTTGTTTGAACCAGCTTGGCCCAAGCAAACTATGTAAAGCGATAAAGTTGGAGTTAGACCTTAACAGGACTCATGAAAGACTTTATAACAAAATGGTCTGCTCTGTGCATAGAAGCCACTTTTCATATTTTCTGCATCAGTCACTTACAGCGTCTCCCTCTGCAGAATGTCCATGGAGACGATCAGAGCATCGAGGACTGAGTAGTTAAAGATTTTTTTTTCTTTTAGAAGTGAATGATTTACAGCAGTCCTGCCTGTCACCACCTGTAAGAAGGCAGTGACCCCACAGACTTGAGGGTCCGAAGTGACACTGATGGGGTTAGAAGGAACCACTATGAGTGTTGCTAGCAGTGGATCTCTGGGTTTGGGTGTCTGGTGTGACGGTGATCTCAGTGCTGGAAATACTGCAGGAAGCCAAAAGGAAACAAAAAAAGCAAACAAATTCCCTCTTCTATTCTTCTAGCAGTAGACCAGGGGGTCCGCAACCTATTCCACATTAGGGATCATGTCCACAAGCATTGGCACTGCCGGGGGAACAGAGATGCCCTGTAGTGATATAAGTTTGTTTTAAATTTTTGCTAAATTTTGCAAATTTTTTTATACTGCCAATGGCAAGGCTGAATGAAGGCTTCACTTACCTACCCTTTGTGTGCGGCTGAATGTTTTTTGTTGACATCACGTTTACTGACTCCATTATTCTGGCAGCGAACGTAAAGGCAGCCGATTTGATAAGGGGAATCAACCCAATTCCTGATGATGGCTGGCAGTGATAGGCTGAAACGCGTTGAGGTTTGTGTCATCGCGACGCACTTCCGCTAGAGCCAAACGCAGGGAACAGAATGGATTCCGGCCGAACGACCGGACACCAACTACCAGAATTGGGTTGATTCCCCTTATCAAATTGGCTGCCCTTAAGTTCGGTGCCAGAACATTTAGGCACCTGGAAATGTGAGTTAATTTACTTTAGTCTGTTTTAAACTCAATCAATTTTTAGAACGATACTTGCACCATTGGTTTTTTCTCTCCATTTATATGGTGACACTTACATTGGAGTGAGGGCCGGAGACACGGAGAGCTGGAAATCCACAGAGGGGTCTATTACACTCCCCCAACAGCCTTTATAGACCACACTAGAGATAGGTGGTCGCTGGAGGAAGGGTGAGTGTACATCCATGTGGGGCACGTTGAACATGGTTGAAGCACCTGTTGTCATCTGAGCACCAGCACTTTTGTTCACCGATTGTGGGGATAGTACATTTTTTGGACGTTTATTTGGACATTTATAATAGAGTGGTTTTGACATATTGAAATGTGCATCCCCTAATTTCAGAGGGTTAATGTGGATGTGGTTAATACTTGTTCACCCTGTATTATATAGTTGACATTCATACAACCTAGCGTGGTGATTTTATATATTTATTCTAACGTCTTTACGGCAACAGCCATTGTGTCACTGCAGCAGGGTGACCCCCAGAGGTTCACTTCTGGAGATATTATAGAGTTACTAGTAAAACGCAGGTATGTTACAACAGCTGATGAATATTCGCTGTTGCAACACTGATCCTCCTCTCGGATAATCGGTGGGTCTGATACTTGTCACCTGATTGGCTGAAAGGACAGGCGATACTATTGGACGCCTAGGAGAAGGGGAGGACATGCACGGTGGAAGCGAGGAGGAGAAGAGCTGCTGGCTGATGCCTTGATTTTACGTTTCCTAGACTTTTGCGGTAATATCATGTGACATAAAAAATTGGAACTACCACTATTTTATTCTCTAGTCTAGGGTGTCTGCTAAAATATATCATGTTTGGGAGTTTTGTGTAATCTTCAGGCCTAAAATGATTTTTTTTAAACGTGTGCAAAAAAAAAAAAAATGCAAAAATGGCAGCGAAAGGGTTACTTAAGCTTTAGCAACAAATTCTGGAAGCTGATTGGTTTCTCTGCAGAATTGTGACTTATTTTGCCCTCTCTAGCTTTAGCAAAACAAAAACCCCATAGTGTACGTTGAACAAAAAAAACACGTTAACCTGCAGAGTGCAAGCAAGATATGCAGCTTCAGGCTCCTTTCCAGGCTATCCTTGCATTCTTACAGAGAAAATCCTATTGTTTACAGAGCTCAATAGTTTACACTCAAATTTACATATAGAGCTGAATGAGTTAAAGCATTGACTCCGGTCTCCCTCAGTGCCTGCATGGGTCCTACAGTTTCAGATGTTTCCAGCAAGTGGAGCTCTAAGCTCACATGCTTAACAGGCTTGTCTGATGTTTACAGAGCTCAATAGCTACGACAAACAGTACACAAAAACGAACAAAAAGAAATTCCCTTATCGCCATGTCATATAAACATCAATAATCCACCCTCAAACAGCACACCGGAAAGGATACAGTCAGCTTGTTGATTTCCAGGCTGGATGACATCCTGAATCTCCTCCAGCAGCTCGAAGTCGGGCATAATGAGATGTCGGTGGACTGAGATGTTCTGATACTGATCTCCATCAGCCAGCGAGTTATCTGTTCCGTCTGTACCAAAGAGAACCACCGCAATCTCATCTTTACTCTCTGCAAACACCTACCGGGAAACACACACAGGATACAAAGGTGAAAGTAACACCGTTATGTGCAGAAGGGACTACTGATGAAAATATGAAAATGTAAAGGAAATTTGTAAATTCTGTATAAAATTGTATTCTATTTTGTATGGTTTGCCTATGTATTGTACACCGCATTGACTGTACGCACGGCGCAAATAATGTTTTTGTTACAGGTTTGCATTCTTTCGAGTCCTGATTAGAATTAGCCTGCCTATGCTACGCCCCTTGTTACCATACAAGTATAATTGTAATATTAATGTGATACCTACGTAATCATGTGTATAGAAACCTTCAATTGCCTCAAATAAAACAGAACAATTGTTTGAAAAGCTGCTGAGCGTATCTTTTGTGTCTGTTCCCTACTGCAGTAGTTGGAACCACTAATCAATATGAGGATAGAAGTTGACGATCTATAAAATTTGCAGAGCAAATCACATCAAATCGCAAATTTAGGGCAGTACTCAAACGCCACCCTCCCCCACCACCATGTTTTTTTTCCCCCTCTTAAAGCGGAGTTCCACCCATTTTTTTATACTTTGTCTGTGTTGCATGGCCTTAGCACATACTTTTCACAATGGCCATTTTTTTTTTTTTTTATGCTTGTAGATACCCTTTATTTTCAATATTTTCGTGACTTCCGCCCCTTCCTAGCCTAGGCGATTACGTCACTAGGCGATTCGCAAGGGTTCCTGGGATATCGGCGTCATGTATCCCAGGAGTACTTGCGAATCGCCTACTGACGAGATCTCGCGTTATTTGCAGACGCGAACGTGTCTGATTGACCGTTTGCTATAGCAATGGGGCGGGAACTTCAGCCGATGCCGACATTGCTATGGCAACCCGTCAGGAGGACGGAGAGCCGCACAGCGGCATTATTGCGCATGCACGAAATCGGGAGGAAATCCCGGAAATAAAAACAATGGAACCTGCCTGCTTCCGAGATCAGTAAGTGCAAAACTATTTTTAAAGATAGTAAAATTGCAACACATTAGACATTTAGCAATTGTTAATCTACAAATTGAACAAATGCAGAACAGTTTAAAAAAAAAAAAAAAAATGTGTTTGGGGGATTGGAGCTCCGCTTTAACCTTCTAATCTAAAGAATATGCCAACCCAACATTTCATATTCCTGATATGTGTCTGCTGTATCATGTGCAGTACTTGTATGAGAAAGTCTCCTGTTCTCTTTGTATTGCATCCTTACTGTGAAATCCCGGGTGTTCCTACCAGTCCCTCAGCTTCCCTAAAAAACTTCCTCCCTTAAAAACTGACCACTCTAAGCATGAGAACACACTGTGGTCAGTTTTCTAGCTATGCTGGGAACTCAGCCTGCTCTCCTCCAAATGATCATATTTATTCACCACATGACATTTATTTACACACAAGCACTTCCACTGGGAAGAAAAAGTAGGGGCTGCAGTTCCACCCACCATACAAATTACATTAGACCATCAGCACGGCACCAATCCAGAACCCTTTGAGACTCACTTTTGTTGCCAGCAGTGTAGACATTAATGGCTGTGTGTTGAGTTATTTTGAGGGGACAGCAAATTTACACTGTTATACAAGCTGTACACTCACTACTTTACATTGTAGCAAAGTGTCAGCTCTTCAGTGTTTTCACATTTATTGAAGGTACTTGTACGCTTTACATATATATTGTACATTCACATCAGTCCCTACTCTCAAGGAGCTTACAATCTAAGGTCCCTAACTCACATTCATACATACTAGGGACAATTAACTTACCATGAAAAGATAGAATAAAATATTTACAAAAATGTGAGGGGTGTACTTACTTTTGTGAGATGCTGTGTAACCATGCCGTGGTTAGCGGACTCTCCCGACATACCAACCAGCACAGCCTCATTGATGCTCCAAATACTGATGTGCCTTTTCTGGTCTTTTATCATGTGAGTTGCCAATCAGCATTTTTATTGTAATAAAACACTATTTAACAGTCTGCACTTACAGGCGCCTTCCCTTTTATCATTTGTCTGGCTTTACCTTTTACTATGTTATGATGAGCAAGGGGCAAGATGGCAGCAACCAAGGCGGGGTTGATACCAGGTCCCTGGGGACATAGTAGAGCAAAGTTTTTGTTCACCGATTATCACTCAGTGAGTTCTTTAGATTTTGAGTATTTGGTGGAGGCTTTTGTAAACTATGGCAAAGAAAAGGGTTGACTTCAAGTGGAACTCCAGTCAAGGGGGTGTCTCATTGACAGCCTGGGCTCACAGAAGTTAATCGGCCATCATTCAGCTTGAAAGAGCTCAGCAGAGCTGGATGGAGGGGGAAGTGGGGGGCGGTGCTGGAGCATGGAAACGGTTTACGCCTCTTGCAGACAATACTCCTGTTTGAGCGTTTCCTTTTTTAGACTTTTTTTTTTGGTATGTATTTGCATGCATTTTCGAGCATATGTGTTTGCACAATTTTGCGCACATGCACGAAAACGTATTCTCGCGGTTTTGTTCTGCACACATGTAAATGGCCATTTGCTCACATTTGAGCGCAATCGCGCTTATTTGTGTGCATTTGTGGGCATGAGGCGTAAGTTACTGTCCAAAACTGCTGATTTTTCTGGGTTTTTTCTCTTTACTGAAGAATGCACGGCGCATGTTAATGCCTGTGTGCATAGGCACATTACAATGAATGAGCTGCATTTTAGCTCGGTAAAAAAAAAAAAACCTGTACTGAGTTTTTCAAGCTGCAGTGTGACAGAGGCCTAATAGTGCATTTTTTAATGGAGGGGGGGCTTGTAATTAACCACTTCAAGACCGCCCGCCGTACGGCGGCAGTTTGAAGTGGAATACCGTTGTTATGGTAGCAGATAGCTAAAATAGCCCCGGTATCTTTTTTTAGTGCCAGCGATTCTCCACAAGATAAAAGTGGTCTCAGCGGTGGATACGCCACGAGATCACTTATATCAGCGGCGGTATCTCCCACCGGTTTCCGGTCATCTCCAACGCTTACTGGACCTGCCGGCAGCGGCGATGATCGGATCCGTCCCCCCCCCAGTGTCCGTGAGCCGACTGAGCGGCTGAAGCCGTTCACCCAGCTCCATAACATGGCTGGGCGGAAGCGATGTCACAAGTCACTTCCGCTCAATGTTTTTTTTTTCTGCATTTGAGTGTAAATATGAGATCTGAGGACTTTTTGACCCCAGATCTCATATTTAGGAGGTCCTGTCATGCTTTTTTCTATTACAAGGAATGTTTACATTTCTTGTAATAGGAATAAAGTGATCACATTTTTTTTTTAAAGAACTGTGTAAAAATAAAAATTAAAAGGTAAATTAAAATAATTAAAAAAAAAAATTCAAAGCACCCCGTCCCCGCGAGCTTACGTGCAGAAGCAAAAACATACGCAAGTCCCATCCACATATGAAAACGGTGTTAAAACCACACATGTGAGGTATCGCCATGATCGTTAGAGTGAGAGCAATAATTCTATCACTAGACCTCGTCTGTAACATAAAACTGGTAACCTGTAGGAATTTTTAAACATTGCAAATGGAGATTTTTAAGTTGCTAAGTTTGACGCCATTCTGCAAGCAGGCACAATTTTGAAGCACGACATGTTGGGTATCATTTTCCTCGGCGTAACATCATCTTTCACAATATGGAAAAAAATTGACATAACTTTACAGTGGTCTTATTTTTTAACTCATAAAACTGAAATTTAAAAAAAAAAAAAAATCACACTTGTAAGACTGCTGTGCAAATACGGTGTGACGTAAAATTTTGCAATGGCCGCCACTTTATTCTCTAGGGTGTTAGAAAAAAAAATATATAATATTTGGGGGTTCTAAGTAAAACCTGGTTTTAACTTGCAAACACCGAACTCCAAAAAGAGGCCCGGTCTTGAAGTAATTAAGGACCGAGCCTGTTTTTGAAAATCGGTGTTTATAAGTTAAAATCTGGTGTTTTTTGCTATAAAATTACTTAGAACCCCCAAATAAAGGGATTTCATTAAAATTTACCGTAAAATCCTTTTCTCTGAGTTCACTGACAGACGCAGCTCTCCATTGACATGTGGGTTATATGCAGATCCTATTAGGAGTTAACTAGGCAAAGAAAGAAAGCAAGCCGGCCCCTCCCAGGGGGGCTGTCCTCTCTTCCCATATAATCCCCCTACTCTGCTCAGTACATCAGTTCATAACAAGCCGTACCGAAAAAAACGCAGAGGGGTGGGTGCTGCGTCTGTCAGTGAACTCAGAGAAAAGGATTTTACGGTAAGTTTTAATAAAATCCCTTTTTCTCCTATGTTCACTGACAGACGCAGCTCTCCATTGACATGTGGGGATGTCCCAAAGCTGTGTCATTAAGAGGGGTGGGCAAACGACAACAACTGTACCCAACAGAGCCTCTGAAGAGGCGCCAGACGCGCCTACATTGCCGCCTGCAAAACTTTACGGCCAAAAGCAGCATCCGAAGATGCGGACACATCAACTTTATAAAACGTATTAAACGTGTGCACTGAGGCCCAAATTGCCACCTTGCACACCTGTGACACCGAGGCCTGGTGTCGAAAAGCCCAGGAAGTGCTAACAGCCCTGTAAGAATGAGCTGTGACTGGAAAAGGAGGCACTTTTCCCCGAACAGAATACGCATGAGTCACGGTCTGTCTGATCCAGCGAGAGACAGTAGCCGACGAGGCCGCCAATCCTTTGCGTGGACCGTCCGCCAGGACAAAAGCGTCAGACCTCCGAAAAGTGTCTGTAGCCGCCAAATACACCCGCAAAGCCTGTACGACATCCAAGGAATGCAACTCAATCTCCTTAGGATGGGAAGGATGCGGACACAACGAAGGAAGAACAATGTCTTCGTTAATATGAAAAGAAGAAACCACCTTTGGCAAAAAAGAAGGAGACGGGCGCAATACCGCCTTGTCCCTGTGCAGGACCAAGTAAGGAGACCTGCAGGACAACGCTGACAACTCAGACACCCGCCTAGCAGATGTAATGGCCACCAAGAAAGTCAAGGAATGTGACGCCAAAGGGCGTTGGAAAAGAATCGCCAAGGCCGATATCTGGCCCTTGAGAGTACTCAAGGCCAATTTTTTATTCAGGCCCTGTTGTAAAAAAGTCAGGACCCTAGACACCACATAAGAGCGAGGGTTCCAACCCCCCGCCTCACACCAGGCAATATAGGCCTTCCAGGTGCGATGATAAATTTTGCGCGAAGTACACTTGCACGCCTTCAGCATGGTAGGGACCACTGAGTCGTCTACACCCCTGTCCCTCAGCACCTGGGACTCAATAGCCAGGCCGCCGAGGCCAATCCGGAGCCACCAGGATCATCGGAATTCCCTCTGCTTCCACCTTGCGCAGTAGGCGCGGGAGAAGTTTGATGGGAGGATAGACGTACAGAAGACGATACCGACCCCAAGGTGCCAGTGCCAACGGGTCTCTTGTCCTGCACACAAAGGTCTTTACTTTGTGGTTGAACCAAGACGCCATGAGGTCCACGTCTGCCGTGCCCCACTTGTGGCAAATCTGGCTGAACACTTCTGGATGGAGGGACCATTCCCCCTGATCCAGCGTCTGGCGACTGAGGAAGTCCGCCTGCCAATTTTCTACGCCTGGAATGTAGATGGCGGAGATTGCCGGAACGTGAAGTTCTGCGCAACGCAGAATGAGAGCTGCTGCCGCACTTCTCGTTCCTCCCTGATGGTTCACATACCCCACTGCTGTGGCATTGTCCGATTGAACCCGAATCGGGAGCCCTTGCAGCCTTGCCATCCAGCGGGATAGACAGAGTCTGATCGCTCTAAGCTCCAGCACACTGATCAGAAGGCGAGATTCCTGCGCCGACCAACGACCCTGGGTCGATAGAGAGCCCAGGACCCCTCCCCAACCCGACAGCCTGGCGTCCGTCGTGATTATCGACCACGTCAGGGGAAGAAACGATTTTCCCAGCGACAAAGCTGGGGTCCGAAGCCACCAGGCCAAGGATGCCCTGGTCTGACGATCCAAGTTGACCAACTGGTCCAGGATCCCGAGACAGAATCACTAGCTGAAGTAGCCGAGTGTGGCTCTGAGCATAAGGTACCGCCTCAAAGGCCGACACCATGAGCCCCATCCCGCATACAGAACCGTAATGATGACTGCCGGTGAGACAGTAAGGTTCGCACTGCTGATTGCAGGGACCGCAGCTTGACCGGGGGTAAGAACACCTTCGCCTGCTCCGTGTCCAGAATCAGACCCAGATATTCCAGGCGACCGGACGGTGTCAACGTCGACTTCTGCAGGTTGATCAGTCAACCAAAGTCCTTTAACGAGGCCATGGTTATAGCTACGCTCTCCTCCAGGGCTGAGGCAGACTCTGCTCTCAGGAGCAAGTCGTCGAGGTAAGCTACCACCGCAATGCCCCTCTGCCTCAGTAGCGCCAGCACTGGGGCCACCAACTTGGTGAAGACCCAAGGAGCCGAGGCCAGACTGAAGGGCAGTGCCACAAACTGGTAATGGAGATCTCCCACCGCAAAGCGTAGAAAGCACTGGTGACGGAGACGAACGGGAACATGGAGATACGCGTCCCTGATGTCCAGGGATGCCAGAAAGTCCCCCTGATGAAGGGCGGCCACGACCGAGCGGACCGATTCCATCCAGAATTTTTGCGCTTTCACATAAAAGTTTAGCGCCTTCAGGTCCAAAACTGGCCTTACCCCCCTCCTTTTTTAGGGACCACAAATAGGTTCGAGTAGAAACCGTGAAACCTCTCTGGCTGAGGTACCGGCACAATCACCCCTTGGTCTGATAGAGCCTGAACCGCCCCGAAAAGGGCCTCCCCACGTTGATGCGGGAGTCTTAAGTTCGATGGGAAGAACCTGTCTGGGGGTAGAGTGCTGAACTCTATCCTGTACCCGGAGGACACCACTTCCTGCACCCACCGGTCGGAAATGCGGGCCGTCCACCGGTCTGCGAACCCCAGAAGACGTCCCATCGTGCAGAGGAGGGCTTATCCTCTGCTTTTTCATTTTTGCGTTGCCAGGGTCATTTGCCGGCCCCTGCAGCAGCCTTGCCAGATCGCGGGCCCTTGCCCGCTGCGCCAGGGGCACAAAAAAACCTCTTCTGACCCGAAGAAACAGGTCCCTGCTTGTGGCGAAATTTCGCCGCCTGGGCTCCGGAAGAAAGGTACTCTTCCCGCCCGTGAAATCCTTAATGATTTTGTCCAACTGAGGCCCAAAGAGACGGCCACCCTGAAAGGGGAGGTCCGCTAAAGCTTTTTTGGATGCGTAGTCACCCGACCACGAACGCAATCAAAGGACCCGTCTGATAATGACTGCAAAAACAGACATTTTGGACAACATAGGGAGCAGGTCTAGAGCCGCATCACACAGGTATTTGATACCGTGAAACACATGTTCTGCTTTCGCGACGCCTCAAGCGTTCTGCCGCAGTCCAGATCATTCTGCAGCTCCGTCGTGCATTCAGACAGATATTGCGCCGCCATGGCAGACGCCAGGGCCGGTCGCAAGGCCGATCCTGCCAGAATGAAAAGTGCCTTAGACACTGCCTCTGTCCTCCTATCGGCAGGATCCTTAAACGACGGCGACCCCTCTAGGGGAATAGTCGTCGACTTGTTCAGCCGCGCCACCGGTGGGTCCACCGAGGGGGACGCCCACTTCTTTATGAAATTATCCTCAAAGGGATACAGGATAGAGAAACGCTTTGGCATGGTGAAGGAATGCTGCAGGCGCTGCCATGATCAGATCAGATGATCAAAGAATGTATCATAAGGGTAAGCTCTGGGCGACCTAGGAGGCCTGGCAGTCCTGCAGACATAACTAGACGTCTGCGACTCTCCATCTTGGTCCAGTCGCAAAGACACACGGATGCCAGAAATTATTGCAGACACCAGTGCCTTTTCGCGCGCTGAAAGCTCCAGAAAGCTCCACGGGGGTCCCCGTGACCCCCAAAGCTACTTCCGGTTCGGAATCCACCCCTGAGGAACAAGGGGGAGGGGGGCACTTTTTAGGGGCCCCAGGGGCCTTGCTCGGCCCCACCCTGGGAAGAAATTCCCCAAACACCGCCCGCAGCTGTTCTAGGGACACCAGGAATCCCAACGTAGGATGCGCAGCAGCTAAATCCTCTTCAGAGGTCCCTGCAGGGTCATCTGCCATGACTCCCACAGACTGAACACACACAGTGAGAACAACCACTAGCGGCACCCCCACACTGTAACCACACCACCGCACCTCAGAACGCCAGGGAGACCCAGGAGGATTGCACCCACCGCCACCAGCACCCCCAGGAAGCCAGCTATACTTGCTGTTTTTGCCACCAAAAAACATCCTGAGTACCGTCAGAGAGCTTGCTCCGTCAGCAGCCAGCCACACCGTCCCAGCAAAGTGAAAGGAAAAACGGCAGCAGCACGTTTTTTCAGCATGCAGGGATTCCAATATGGCCGGGGAGGACATCCACTAGAGGCCAAAAAGGCTGCTGAAGACCGAGGCTCCGGCAAAATGGCCGCCACAGCATGGTAGGGGGGGAGGGACGAAAGGACCCAAGAGAGCCCCAGCAACCCTCCTCTACCGGCGGCTAACGCAGGCAGAGATGCCAAAATCACCCGGCGCCCCCCCCCAGCGGGGGCAGAGGGGGGCTCACTCACCACTCCTGATGGGCGCAGCGGGTAGCCACCCGGTCGCAGACTTTTCTTCCCAGCTGGGGGGGGATGCTGCTGGCAACAAGCCCCTGAACAGGATCAAATCCGGACACTGGGCACAAGTGGGGATCACCCACTGGCCACCTGCACTGAACGGGCACGATGCGGCGGGACCCACTAATATCCTGGGACTGGCTCGCATTGGTTGGCCGTGCTGGGGAAAGTACAGGGTTCTTTCAGGAACCCTCTATGCCCCAGCCGGCTTCTTCATAGTAGTCTTCATTCGCTTGAGAAAAATAAAAAAGCGGTAGCAAAAATCTAAACCGCAGGTCCCATAAGGGAGCCAGGTCAACTCCTTGCACTAGGCATGTTAAAACTGATGTACTGAGCAGAGTAGGTGGATTATATGGGAAGAGTGGAGAGCCCCCTGGGAGGGGCCAGATTGCTTTCTTTCTTTGCCTAGTAAACTCCTAATAGGATCTGCATATAACCCACATGTCAATGGAGAGCTGCGTCTGTCAGTGAACGCAGGAGAAATTATATATAATTTTCTAACACCCTAGAGGTATATTCAATTAGCGGACCTCCAACTGTTGCAGAACTACAAGTCCCATGAGGCATAGCAAGACTCTGAAAGCCATAAGCATGACACCCAAAGGCAGAGGCATGATGGGACTTATAGTTTTGCAACAGCAAAAAATGCTAAACATGCTAATTGCATATCCCTGCCCTAGAGAATAAAATGGCGGTCACTGCAATACTTTATGTCACACCGTATTTGCGCAGCGGCCTTACAAGCGTGATTTTTTTTTTAAAAATTTCACTTTGAGTTAAAAATTAAGATAACAGTAAACTTAGCCCAATTTTTCCCATATTGTAAAAGATAATGTTACACCGAGCAAACTGATACCCCCAACATGTCATGCTTCAAAATTGCGCCTGCTCGCAGAATGGCGACAAACTTAGCAACTTAAAAATCTCCATAGGCAATGTTAAAAAATTCCTACAGGTTACCAGTTTTGAGTTACAGAGGAGATCTAGTGCTAGAATTATTGCTCTCACCAACGATCGTGATGATAACTCACGTGTGGTTTGAACACCGTTTTCATATGCGGACGGGACTTACATATGCGTTCGCTTCTGCGCGTGAGCTCAGCGGGACGGGGCGCTTTAAAATTTTTTTCTTATTTATTTTACTTTTCATTTTTACACTGTTCTTTTTAAAAAAAAATTGATCACTTTTATTCCTATTTAAAGGAATTTAAACATTCCTTGTAATAGAAAATAGCATGCCAGGACGTCCTAAATGAGATCTGCGGTCAAAAAGGCACTTAAATAATAAATTTTAAAAAAGCTTTGACGTGTGACGTTGCTTCCGCCAGTGAATGCTATGGAGCCGAGTGGGTGGCATCTTCCACTCACTCGGTATCCAGTGCAGGGGGGGAGCGGACCCGATCATCTCCGCTACCGGCAGGTCTGGTAACTGGCGGCGACGACGAAAAAAGTGGTGGGGGGCACCTCGCCCGCCTGCAATAAAAGTGATCTCGCAGCAAATCCGCCGCAGAGACCACTTTAATCTGAAAGAGGACCGACCGCTGAAAAAAACAATACAGGGGGTTATGGTAGCTATCTGCTACCATGGCAATGGTATTCCACTTCAAAGGACCGCCATATACACACAAAAATTCCTGGTGTTCTGCTTTACTTAGTTAACCACTTAAGGACATAAAGGATTTCCCACTGTAGGACCAGAGCACTTTTTGTGATTCGGCACTGCGTCGCTTTAACTGACAATTGCGCGGTCGTGCGACGTTGTACCCAAGTGAAATTGGCATTCTTTTTTTCCCACAAATAGAGCTTACTTTTGGTGGCATTTGATCACCGATGTGTCATTTCTGATCACCGCTATAAACAAAAAAAGAGCAACAATTTTGCAAAAAGACCCAAATTTCTTACTTTTTGCTAAAATACATATATAAAAAAAAAAAATTCATTCATCGGTTTTTATATTCTTCCTCATATATTTGTGGTAAAAAAAAAACAGCGATCTGCGTTTATTGATTGGTTTGCACAAAAGTGGCCGTGTTTAAAAACCATGAGGATTTATGGCGTTTTTACTATTTTTTTTTTTTACTAGTAATGGCGCAATCTGCGATTTTTATCAGGACTGCACTATTGCGGCGGCCATGTCGGACATTTTTGACCCTTTTTTGAGACCAATGACATTTATACAGCGATCAGAAATGTAAATATCCATTGTTTACTGTATAAATGGCAGTGAAGGGGTTAACCTGCAGGGGGAGATCTAGGGGTCAACTGTGATCCCTAGGCGTTCTAACTGTGAGGGGGCTGGGCTGCTAGGGGCACCAGAGATCTAACTGATCCCAGTGTCAGGGATCAGTAGATCTCTTACATGCCCACTGACAGAGCGGGGAATCGCCATGTTTACTTCGGCGGTTCCCCACTTTTCTTCTGTGCCAGGCAATCGCGGCTCGCCAGCGGGCATCGAGTCCGCCTGACCTGCGGCCATAATGCTGGAAAGTGTGGCGAGTATGAGAGCGCGACCCGCCGTTTATAGACAGCGATTCGCGCTATCGTGCCACTCTGCAGCAGTAAATGTACACTAGGCGGTCTGCAACCGGTTAAACTGGTAGCTTTGGGATATATATATATATGTATTACACATTAATTAATCCACACAGCCCCATCAGATGGTGAAGTTTGTTACCTGTCTTTGCACAAACAGCGTCATCACTTTCTTGGCTTGCTCTAATGGAGTCTCCTCCCCCTGGTGGGAGTGCGCCATCGCCAGACCCACATCCATACACATCACCACCGCGCTCTGCAAGAGAATTGGACAGGTTACTCCACGGACAGCAGAAACGGAAGTCTGCATTCTTCTACGAAATTTCCTCAGCTTCCAGAGAGCACCGAACATTCATTTGTAATTTATTTTCCTTGTTGAAGCTTTACATATTCCCACAAAAATGCTCTTATTTTACACTGCCAGAAAATTCTCACACAACACGTCTGAGGCCACACTGACACCTACGCATTTTACTGCGGTGTATTGTTTTAAACTAAAAAATATATATATATCAGTGCACTTCCTGTGCCTAGGCACCCCTTGTCTTGTGCCTCACTGCTGTATATCTGCATTGTAGGATCACCTAGGGCACTGCTGCCACTGACTGCCATTCTGAGAAGATTTGGAGGGAGCTTTGGTGATGTCAGCGCTGTGCTGCTCACTGTTCTCCTTGCTGGAGAGGAAGCTGAACCTGAGGAGCTGCAGTGCAAGGATCTCCCGGCTTCTGCTATATCCCTTCTCCTACTTTACCAGTCATCGGGGGACCGCTCTGACATGAGACAGCAAAAGCCCTGCCTCATCCAAGATCAGGGTGGATAAAAATCAAAGATTTAAAAAAAAAAAACAGAAATCCTATTTTTTTTTTATTTATATCGATTTTTTTGATTTCTATCAAATTTATTTTAAATAAGGTGGCTTTTAGGAGTAAAAATCTATGTAAGGTCTCATGCACACAGGACGTTTTTACAGCTGCTGTTAGGGGAGTTTGACGTCTTTTTTAACTGCCTCTATAAGCCCCCCACCCCATGTTAGCCTATGTGTCCATGCACATATACATGGTCAGAGGGGTTTGGAGGCAGTAGAAAAAAAAAAAAGCCTGTGCTTCCAGGAGCAGTAAAACAAGCTGGAAAAACACAAACTGAGGCAAAAAAACGTCAGTGTCAATGTTTTTAAACGTTTTTACATTATAGGGAGTGAAAAACTTCCAAAAACGCGAACGCAGCAAAACAAATTGCAAAACTCAGTAAAACCCGCGTTTTTAGCGACAAACCGCGCATTTTTAATCACTGATGTAACGTTGACGTTTTTAAAACGTCTTGTGTGCATGAGGCCTAAAAGATCATTTTCTATTTAGGATACAGTAATAATTTATTTTATTCAGCATGAAATGGAGCTTAGTTATGTAGCATGAGGCTGTATATTCTGCAATATGTACATTTTTGGTAAACTCATTCAATGAATCCAAGTTCTGCAAGCAGAGAGAACATGCACTGCATTGAGGCATTCACACAATGTCACAGTAACCATGAGATGAAACAAAGTTCAGGAATATTCCTTTATCCCATTGTTTTGCAAATCTATGTACACTACAAACTGTATGATTGAAGCTGTTCTGATATCGCTGTTTTATTAACCTGACAGCTTATTATTCTAAATAGAAAACCTTCATGTTGTTTCCAAATATTAAAGATTCTAACTACCAGCAAGAATACAGGGTGGATTAAAAAAAAAATATATATATATACATACATATATATATATATATATATATATATATCGATGATTTTTAAAAATAAAAAAAACACATTTTTTTGATTTAAATCGATCTTTTTGATTTTTATTGAATTTGTTTTAATAAAATTCTTTTGAAGTAACAATCTATCTAAAGAGAGTTTTTTATGCAAGATACATTAATAATTTAGTTTATTCAGCATGAAATGGAGCTTAGTTATGTAGTATGAGGCTGTATATTCTGCAATATTTACATTTTTGGTAAACTCATTCAATTAATCCAAGCTCTGCAATCTGAGATAACATGCACTGCATTGATGCATTCAAACAATGTCACAGTAACCATGAGATGAAACAAAGTTCAGGAATATTCCTTTATCTCATTGTTTTGCAAATCTATGTACACTACAAACTGTATGATTGAATCGGTTCTGATATCGCTGTTTTAGTAACCTGACAGCTTATTATTCTAAATAGGAAACCTTCATCTTGTTTCCAAATAGTAAAGATTCTAACTACCAGCAAGAATAAGTCCCTACATTTAAAGAGCACCTGTCATTTCAGATCCATCATGGCGCCGCCAGTTAGTGGGCATCCACTCACCTGCTGCCGCCACGTCCCTCACCTTGTTGTGTCACCGCCGCATCACCAGCCGTCCCATTAAAGTGAATGGGACTGTCGGTGAGTCACCAGCGGGTCAGATGAGGAGCCACTGCGGGACAGAGATGGCCGATGATTTTTAAAAATTATGATTTAAATCAAGCCTTTTTACCAGTGATTTAAATTAAATCCCCCCAGTCCAAGATGGCCGCATCTGCAGCGATACACAGTGCAGGACAAGGCATGGCAAATTCAGAATAGGGAAAAGGTCAGGTAAAGGGAGACCACAGGAAAAGCCTCCACCTGCAGCACTGGGGGTCTTCATTTCAAATCCCGGCAAGCAAAATATCTGAAGGGAGTGTGCGTGTTCTGCCTGTGCTTGTGCCGGGTTTCCTCCCACACTCTAAAGCAGGGGATAGGAAACATTAACCACTTCAGCCCCGGAAGGATTTCCCAGTTTAGGACCAGAGCACTTTTTGCAATTCGGCACTGCGTCGCTTTAACTGACAATTGCGCGGTCGTGCGACGTTGTACCCAAACAAAATTTGCGTCCTTTTTTCCCCACAAATAGAGCTTTCTTTTGGTGGTATTTGATCCCCTCTACGTCATTTCTGATCACCGCTATAAACAAAAGAAGAGCGACAATTTTACAAAAAAGAAAAAAGAAAAATATTTCTTACTTTTTGCTAAAATACAAATCCCCAAAAAAAACAAAAATTTTTTTCATCGGTTTTGGTCGATTTATATGCTTTCTCATTTTTGGTAAAAACAAAAAAAAAAAAAAAATCGCAATCTGCGTTTATTGATTGGTTTGCACAAAAGCTGCTGCGTTTACGATTGATGAAAATTAATTTCTGGGGTTTTTATTTTTTTTTTACTAGTAATGGCGGTGATCTGCGATTTTTAGCAGCACTGTGATATTGTGGCGGACATGTAGGACCGTTTTGAAACTTTTTTGGGACCACTGCATTTATACATCGATCAATGGTATGAAAATGCACTGATTACTGTGTAAATGCCATTGGCAGGGAAGGGGTTAACCTGCAGGGGGCGCTTTAAGGGTTAACTGTGCTCCCTAGGTGTGTTCTAACTGTATGTGGGCTGGGTTAGCAGGGGGAGGGGAGTGATCATGGCTCCCATATAGAGGAAGCCTGTGATCACAGCCCTTCCCCCTCTGTCAGAACGGAGATCGGTGTTTACTTACACGGGGGGAGGCCATCACGGGTAGCCGGCGGAGATCGAGTCCACCCTACCCGCTCCCTGGCCCCCCGGCACACAGTGAGTGCGCGCGCTCACAATACTAGTTATCGCGCCAGCCGTCAGGTGACGGCGGTTCGCAATAACGAGCCACTATGCCGTGGTCACGCTGCGGCGAGCGGTCGGTAAGTGGTTAAAGAGGTGGAGATCTACCTGAACCACAAGGGAGAAGTCACAGATCACCGGGCACAGCGTCGCCTCCTCACACTAGATTTAAACCTCTGATTGCCGTACTACCACATTGCCATCGCGTGAATTGCACGGCAATCATGCGTTGAAATCAGGTGGTGAGGAGGCGACATATCACCACTTGTCATGCAAGGAGTTTCAGAGGAGTAGCTTTGCATGCTGTAATTGTGAATGAGCCCTTGATTGCATTTGGCAGCAGCGCCCTTAGGGCTCCGTTCACACGTAACGTTGGGGGTGATAAAGCCCCGTGGTTGAGTCGCGGTTTTACTACCCTCAATCCCTATCTCTTTTAGAGGCTGAGGCAGTAAGGAAGGGCTGGGGGTTTGTTCGGAATCGAACGTGCCCGAGCCCGCCAGGAAGTGAACCCTGCGCTAATCACAGGCAGGGAGACATTCCCCGATCTCTGCAGCCGCGCATCAAAGAAATGCCTCACTGCCTGTGATTAGCACAGCGCAGGGTTCACTTCCTGGCGGGCTCGGGCACGTTCGATTCCGAACAAACCCGAACCCTTCCTTATGAGGCAGCAGCCAAAGTTGTACACATGCCGCAGCAGGAATTAAACCCCCTGATGCTTCTATTGGGTGCTACCGCCTGCCAATCGTGACCAATTCAAGTACACGGGGACGCTCTGCAAGCCGTCCGCTGCATGCTTCTGCGGCGTCCAAGGGGTTAAAGCAGGTAGTGAGAAAGCAAAACGCTGCCAGCTTTTACCCCTTGTTTGCTGTACTGCACAAGGTTGCTGGGCATTTGCAGAGTGGCCTCTATCACTTGAATGGGTCATGCTCAGCAGCTGCCACCCCCACCAACCATGACATGGTGTACAACTCTTGTTATGTGTACACCCCTGACCACTGCAGCTAAAGGAGGTGCGAGTGGGGCGGAGGTGGTAAAAACATGTCTTAACCACTTGCAGACCAGCCACCGTCCTTTTACAGTGGCAGGTCGGCTCGTTCACGCGAATCGCCGTAGCTGTACGTTGGCACCGGAACAGACTTTTGTGGGCGCGCGCACACCCACTGGCCAGCGGGGGAGCCAATCAGCGTGTGGGGCGGACTCAATGTCCGCCGGCCGCCCACGATCATTCCCTGCAGTAACAGAACGGGGATCTACCTGTGTAAACAAGACTGATCCCAGTTCTGACAGGGGAGATAACACAGATCCTGTGCTATGCAGGAAGATGGATCTGTGTGTTTCCCCAGGCAGCCCATCCCCCCATACAGTTAGAAAACACAGTGAGGGAACACATTTAACCCTTTGATCGCCCCCTAGTGTTAACCCCTTCCCTGCCAGTATCATTAGTACAGTGACAGTGCATATTTTTAGCGCTGATTACTGTAATAATGTTACTGGTTCCCAAAAAAGTGTCAAAATTGTCAGTTAGGCGTCCGATCTGTCCGCCGCAATGTTGCAGTCCCACTAAAAATCGTGGATCGCCGCCACTACAAGTAAAATAAATAAATAAAAATGCCAAAAATCTATTCCCTATTTTGTAGACGCGATAACTTTTGCGCAAACCAGCCAATATACGCTTATTGCAATTTTTTTTTACCAAAAATATGTAGAAGAATATACATCGACCTAAACTGATGAATACATTTCTTTTTTTACATTTTGGATATTTATTATAGCAAAAAGTAAAAAAATATTGTTTATTTTTTTTCAAAATTGTCGGTCTTTATAGCGAAAAAATAAAAGCCGCAGTGGTCAAATTATTATAATACATGATTTATATAGCGCCAGCAGTTTGCCCAGCGCTTTACAAAAATTAAGGCAGACAGTACAGTTACATCACAATTTGGTACAAGAGGAATCAGAGGGCCCTGCTCGTCCAAAAGAAACCTCTATTTGTGGGGGAAAAAAGGATATGAATTGTATTTGGATACAACGTCGCACAACCGCGCAATTGTCAGCTAAAGTGACGCAGTGCCGAATCACGAAAAATGGCCTGGTCATTAAGGGAGAAATCTCCAAATCCTTAAGTGGTTAACTATGGGGTTTTAACAACCCCACCAAACTGCAAATGTAAATGAACCCTTAGGGTTCTGAGCCTCCTCTATGGCTGCTGGGTTAGCTGCGCTTTGCCATAGACTTCTATTGTATCCTGCAGGTTTGGTGCACTTTCTGAATGCAGGAGTTTTGGAGCACTTTCAGAAAGTGCACCACACCTGCAGGATACAATAGAAGTCTATGGCAAAGCGCAGGGAAGCTGCAGGTGCACTGCACTGCACCCATGGTGTGGGGTAAACCCCAGCACATCAGTGTGAAAGCAGCCCTATACTATAAGGCCTCATGCACACAGGACATTTTTTCTACAGTCAATAAACCCTCCATCATGTTATCCTATGTCTCCATGTTATCCTATGTGTTCATGTTATCCTATGTCTCCATGTTATCCTATGTGTCCATGTTATCCTATGTGTCCATGTTATCCTATGTCTTCATGTTATCCTATGTCTTCATGTTATCCTATGTCTCCATGTTATCCTATGTGTCCATGTTATCCTATGTGTTCATGTTATCCTATGTGTCCATGCACACATAGGCTGTTATCAGCTGTTTTTAGCAGTGACGTTTTTGAGCTGTAAAAAAAAACCCGAAAGCTGAGAGTTTTTTTGGATGTTTTTCAGCTGTAAAAACGTTCAAACGCTTAAAAAATCCCCAACGTTTTTGACCATTTGAAAAAAAAACGCTGGCGCTTTAAAAACGCGAAAAAACGGCGGTAACATATCGCTGGTAAAAGCTGAAAACATCCCTGATAAGCTACTGATGTTTTTGGCTGTTTTTTTTTTTAAATCCTGTGTGCATGAAGCCTTATGCTCAGGGTATTGCTTCACACCGATCTGGAGATCTCGTCTTTCCTGCTGCTGGCACCACTCTGGAGACGACAATCCGGGATAAGAGTTGGTATCACTCTGCATGGGACAGGAGGCGGCACTACAGAGGCGGCATCCGATTATGCGGCTCTTACTCCCTACTACAGCTCCAGCTTTACAAGTAGTCCCTCTGCATGGATGCTCTGGGATGGAGGGTCAGCAACCCCAGACCACGATCTACCAGTCACCTGGCTGCACTCTACTGGTTGCTGACTCCGCCGTTCTAAAGACATGCCAACAGGGTAATTGGCTCCTGTCTAAACTGGCCCTGGTTTGCCTAGGTGTGCATGAAAGATGGCCGGCCTTCTTCAAGTGGCTTCCAGCAAGTCCACCACAATACTCCATGGTTATACCCTGTATTAACATTTTTTATTTCTAAAATAATTTTATATAATAAATATATATATATATATATATATACACAGTACTGTGCAAAAATTTTAGGCAGGTGTGATGCTAAGGCTCCTTTCACGCGATCGGACCGCTCGGATCCATCTGTGCCACCCATAGACCTCTATGGGCAGGCGGATGTCAGCGGAGATGTGTCCGCTGACACCCGCCTGCCATCCGATCTGACATGATCCGCTCAAAACAGACATATGGATGATACCTTCACCCATCCGTCTAGCGAATCGGATTGGATGGGACTGGATGAAAACGGGCAGGCGGATCCGTTTACATCCGATCTCCCCATGGAGGAGAGCAGGGAGCTGACAGGCCCATCCCTGCACATCTTTCAGAGACAGAGCTGTCATCGGCCAGCTCAGCAGAGATCATCAGAGATTTTTGTCCGAATTGCATGTGGTTTCCCGCAGCGCTCCTGTGTAAACCCAGGATGAAATCGCTACGACAAGCGTGGCTTCACACAGGAGTGGTGGAGGAAACTGCATGCAACTCAGACAGGAATCGCACCGCATTCCTGTTCAAATCCCATTCGATTCTATGCAGTGCGATTTGAGCCCATTCATTTTGTATGGGCCGATCGGTTTCACGTATCGGAGCGTTTGCAGGAGTACTCATGCAAATACTTAATATTGGCACCGGTATCGGTGCAACCCTACCAAATTTTCATTTCATTTTGGATTTCCCTTCTGTTCATTTACTTTTCATTTTGTTAATTGACTAAAAATAAAACGATTAACACTTCTATTTCTGAAAGCGTTCATTTACAGCATTTTTTATAATTAAAAACATCAATTTAATAAACCATAGCTCACCCAAACCCGTTATCAAACCCCTTGAATAAATCATTAGTAAACGAAATGAATATCAGCAGAAATATGAACACCCCCATCTAGTGGGCAACGAAGGGATCCGCAGGCGATGTTTCATTGAGGCAGCTGTCTAGGCAAGTCCCAATCACCTGTCATCAGTCAATGCTGGGACAGCCTCCTCCTATAGTACTGAAGGCAAAAAGGCCAATTTGCACTTTGGCCTTCTCACCTAGGGTGCTAAAGGACCATGTGCTGGTACTGCTGACCGCTGCAGAACACAGTATGGTATGGGAGGCGTTGGATCAAACCACTGAGGGTAGCTGGGGAGTAGGAATGTGACATATTAAAACTCGGACTCTTCCTCATCCAGCAGTTTCTCTTCAAGGTTTTTACTTTTTTTTAAAGATTGGGGGTCAAGGGTATCAGCGAGCGGGGTGAGGGTCAGGTGGGTTGGTCAAGGGAGGGATGAGGAGGGTTAGGGTAAGAGGTCAGGATGAGGTGGGTCAAGAGGGTTGGAGGATCAAGGGGTGGATTGAGGGGTTAGGTGGTGTTGAGTGGGTGGTGGGGTGAGGGGTCGGGGTGAGAGGGGTCAGAGGTTTTAAGGGTTTGAGGGTGTGTGGGGTCAGGAGGGTTTGGGTATTAAGGCACGGGGTAAGGAATAAAGGAATTGGGGAGAAGGGGGTCGGAGATTTTAAAAGTTCAGGCTATCAGGGTATGAAGTGAGGGGCTAAAAGAGTTGAGTAAGTCAGATGGTGGGGTGAGGGGTCAGGAGGATTTGGGTTGGTTGGATGGTGGGGCGAGGGGTCAGGAGGGTTTGGGTTGGTTGGATGGTGGGGCGAGGGGTCAGATGGTGGGGTGAGGGGTCAAAAGTGTTGAAGATCAGGGGGGAGGTCAGAGTTTTTAGAGGAGTGAGAGGGCTGAAGGTTGCCGGGGGAGGGGGGGGTAGAATGGACAGGAGGTCTCTGTGTCCGCACAGCACTACAATCCCCTCCTCGGTGTGTAGAAGGGAGGAGAGGAGAGGTCATTGTGTCACCTGGAGCCATTCATCTCCATGAAGAGCAATAATGGATGTCAGGACAGAGGACACCACGCTGATATACAGGGAGGGGGCATTACTAGACACAGAGGACACAATCATAGGCATGCGCACAGGGTGTGTCAGGTGTGCCTGGGCACACCCTAATCATCCTACATGGTGCCGATTCCCCCGCTTCCTCTCTCCCTCCTCTCCTCTAAGGAGCGGGGAAGAGGCAGGTAAAGATTTCATTAACCAGCCCCTTCCTTTTCTGAATGAACACAGTGAGTGATCTGTGCTGATCGCTCCTTGTCTTCATTCTTAGCTGAAGTAAATGATGTTTCCTGCAGAGAAAGGGACGGGGGAACCTCTGTCCTCGGTTTCTTTCACTGTCTCAAAGGTGAGATATCGGGGGTCTGGCTAGAGACCCCCTGATATTTCCACCAAAGCCCCATAAAGGGGCTCCTAAAAAAAAATTATAATAAAACTAAAAAAACTACAACCCCTGTTTACTTCCCTGCTGACACCCCCACTATATATATACAGCTCTGGGGTGAATGCAATAGGCTGGGCACAGCACAGAGGGCACAACATAGAGCGCAGAGCCGGGGGGAGCACAGCGCACGGTGCACACAGAAACTCCGCTCTCCTTACCTTGGCCGCTCGCGCCATCTCTACCTCTTCAGCTCTTCAGGTGCAACACCGAAATCCTTCCCCCCCTCCACACTGAGCCGTCTGGGGGCTATAGAGTGGAAACTCTGTCACTTTCTTTGGCTCCTGTCTCCAAGGGGGCAGGGAAAGAGACGTCCTTTGTAGTAAATGAAGTCGATTCTTACTTCTGTTCCTCGCTAGTCGTGTCTAGTGAGTGACACAAGTAAGTCTTTTCCTTCCCCGACCAATTACTTTAGAAATGGACGGAGAAGGGGCGAGGAATCTC
>BLSH010016231.1:447463-459782 GCA_018402905.1 Glandirana rugosa | reverse complement strand
GGCTCCTAAAAAAAAATTATAATAAAACTAAAAAAACTACAACCCCTGTTTACTTCCCTGCTGACACCCCCACTATATATATACAGCTCTGGGGTGAATGCAATAGGCTGGGCACAGCACAGAGGGCACAACATAGAGCGCAGAGCCGGGGGGAGCACAGCGCACGGTGCACACAGAAACTCCGCTCTCCTTACCTTGGCCGCTCGCGCCATCTCTACCTCTTCAGCTCTTCAGGTGCAACACCGAAATCCTTCCCCCCCTCCACACTGAGCCCTGCATGGGGTTCCGCGCAAGAGGCAGAGACAGCAGCGGCCTCTAGTGGTCAGTATGGGGAACTGCACATAAAGGAATGCCAGAGCATCAGGAAGGCAATTAAAAGGGCAGTAAAAAAAAAAATAAATTTTCAGCATTAAATAATAATAATATATATATATATATATATATATATATATATATATATATATATATATATATATACAGTACAGACCAAAAGTTTGGAGACACCTTCTCATTTAAAGAGTTTTCTTTATTTTCATGACTATGAAAATTGTAGATTCACACCGAAGGCATCAAAACTATGAATTAACACATGTGGAATTATATACATAACAAAAAAGTGTGAAACAACTGAAAATACTGTATGTCATATTCTAGGCTCTTCAAAGTAGCCACCTTTTGCTTTGATTACTGCTTTGCACACTCCTGGCATTCTCTTGATGAGCTTCAGAGGAAGTCACCTGAAATGGTTTTCACTTCCCAGGTGTGCCCTGTCAGGTTTAATAAGCGTGATTTCTTGCCTTATAAATGGGGTTGGGACTATCAGTTGTGTTGTGCAGAAGTCAGGTGGATACACAGCTGATAGGCCTACTGAATAGACTGTTAGAATTTGTATTATGGCAATAAAAAAGCAGCTAAGTACAGAATAACGAGGGTCCATCATTACTTTAAGAAATGAAGGTCAGTCAGTCCGAAAAATTGGTAAAACTTTGAAAGTGTCCCCAAGTGCAGTCACAAAAACCATCAAGCGCTACAAAGAAACTGGCTGACATGCGGACCGCCCCAGGAAAGGAAGACCAAAGTCACCTCTGCTGCGGAGGATACGTTCATCCGAGTCACCAGCCTCAGAAATCGCAGGATAACAGCAGCTCAGATTAGAGACCAGGTCAATGGCACACAGAGTTCTAGCAGCAGACACATCTCTACAACAACTGTTAAGAGGAGACTGTGTGAATTAGGCCTTCATGGTAGAATATCTGCTAGGAAACCACTGCTAAAGAAAGGCAACAAGCAGAAGAGACTTGTTTGGGCTAAAGAACACAAGGAATGGACATTAGACCAGTGGAAATCTGTGCTTTGGTCTGATGAGTCCAAATTTGAGATCTTTGGTTCCAACCACCGTGTCTTTGTGCGACGCAGAAAAGGTGAACATGGACTCTACAGGCCTGGTTCCCACCGTGAAGCATGGAGGAGGAGGTGTGATGGTGTGGGGGTGCTTTGCTGGTGACACTGTTGGGGATTTATTCAAAATTGAAGGCATACTGAACCAGCATGGCTGCCACAGCATCTTGCAGCGGCATGCTATTCCATCCGGTTTGCGTTTAGTTGGACCATCATTTATTTTTCAACAGGACAATGACCCCAAACACACCCTCCAGGCTGTGTAAGGGGGGCTATTTGACCAAGAAGGAGAGTGATGGGGTGCTGTGCCAGATGACCTGGCCTCAACCATCACCGGACCTGAACCCAATCCAGATGGTTTGGGGTGAGCTGGACTGCAGAGTGAAGGCAAAAGGGCCAACAAGTGCTAAGCATCTCTGGGAACTCCTTCAAGACTGTTGGAAGACCATTTCAGGTGACCACCTCTTGAAGCTCATCAAGAGAATGCCAAGAGTGTGCAAAGCAGTAATCAAAGCAAAAGGTGGCTACTTTGAAGAACCTAGAATATGACACACAGTATTTTCAGTTGTTTCACACTTTTTTGTTATGTATATAATTCCACATGTGTTAATTCATAGTTTTGATGCCTTCAGTGTGAATCTACAATTTTCATAGTCATGAAAATAAAGAAAACTCTTTGAATGAGAAGGTGTCTCCAAACTTTTGGTCTGTATACTGTATATATATATAAAATTATACTGATGCTGATTGATATTTTAGGCCTTACACAATTCTATAAATAACAGATTTACTTTTCAATCAATCCTTTCCAATTTGAATAAATAATCTATCTATAGTCAACCCATTCCATTGATAAGCCACACAGGGGGAAGTGAATAGCAATTGATAGTTGAATTAAAATTAAAGGCAAACTTTTTTTTTCCATTCTGTATAGAGTAATGTTGGCCGATTTATGTAGGATATTCTATATATCACCGTTGTTTTATAATATGCAGGACTTGACAAATTTGCTTTGAATCTAGGAGCCAGCTAAAAAAAGTTAGGATCCATTTTTTTTAGCGTAGTGTTGAGTTGTCAGCGCCCCCTGGGGTAAGGCAAATAATTTGCGCCTCCCCCTAACCCTAACTTACAGCAGAGCAGCCGGTCAATAACTCCAACATAGCACCGTTACATCAGGGTTATAGGCAGACCAGAAATAGTGACACTAAAAATCTGTTATAGGGGAAACTCCTTATTATGTGACTGCGGCATGAAAAACGCCCTCATCTGCTACTTAACCGGCTGCCGACCACCCGCCCGTCGCAGCGTGACGGCGACAAAGTGGCTCGTTATCGCAAACCACCGTCACCTGACGGCGGCTGCAAAAACTAGTATTGTGAGCGCCCATGCCATCCGAGGCGCGCTCACGGGGCCAGGGAGCGGGTAGGGTGGACTTGTTCTCTGCCGGCTACCTGCGATGGCTCCCCCGGGGAGACAGAACGGAGGTCCGTGTAAGTAAATATGGATCTCCATTCTGACAGAGGGGGAAGGGATGTGATCACAGGCTTCCTGTATATGGGAACCGCGATCACTCCCCTCCCCCTGCCAGCCCGGCCCCCCTACAGTTAGAACACACTGAGGGAACACAGTTAACCCTTAGAGCGCCCCCTCCAGGTTAACCCCTTCACTGCCAATGGCATTTACACAGTAATCAATGCATTTTCATAGCGCTGATCGCTATATAAATGGCAATGGTCGCAAAAAAGTGGCTCAAAATGGCTCGACATGTCCGCCGCAATATCGCAGTACCACTAAAAATCGCAGATCACCGCAATTACGAGAAAAATATTTTAAAAAAAATAAAACCCCATAAATTAATTTTCATCATTCGTAAACGCGGCAACTTTTGCGCAAACCAATCAATGAATGCCAATTGCGATTTTTTTCCCCCAAAAATATGAGAAAGAATATAAATCAACCAAAACTGATGAAAAAAAAGTTTTGTATTTTAGCAAAAAGTAAGAAAATTGTTTTCCTTTTTTTTTGCAAAATTGTCGCAATTTTTTTGTTTATAGCGGCGATCAGAAATGACGCAGCGGTGATCAAATACCACCAAAAGAAAGCTCTATTTGTAGAGAAAAAAGGACGCAAATTTTGTTTGGGTGCAACGTCGCACGACCGCGCAATTGTCAGTTAAAGCGACGCAGTGCTGAATTGCAAAAAGTGCTCTGGACCTGAAGGGTGAAATCCTTCCGGGGCTGAAGTGGTAATGGAGCTAGAAGGTGGCTGTCGGTGGGTGGCAAAAACACATCTCTACTGCACATTTTTACCACCCAACTGCACATCTAAATGAAGCCTTAGTGACACCTTAAATAAAATACAAAAAAAGGAGAAAGTATTCCAGTGCTGCTGGTCTTCTGCTGCCTCTTTGCAGCCACTTCCTGTCTACATGTGGGTCCCCCACGGTGACTATTCATTGCTCTGTTGGGTTTCCGGTCACCATGAAATACTGGAGCCCAGCTGCACATAAAGAGTGGTAATTGTTGATGGTACACAGGGCTTTATCAGAGGACATAGAAAGGCTCTTCTAAAGCATATCCAGCTGCCTCATCTCCCCTCCTCCACCTCACAGCACACAGTAGAGCAGCACCATTCTGGCTAAAATGAGAATCACGATTAAGAATAAAATAAATCACGATTCTCGCGGCGTACCATTATTCTTTCACATTATGCAAAAAAAATGGGCTAACTTTACTGTTTTGCTTTTTTTTAAATTCATTAAACTGTATTTTTTCCAAAAAATTTAATTTGAAAGACCGCTGCGCAAATACAGTGTGACATAAAATATTGCAACAACCGCCATTTTATTCTCTAGGGTCTCTGCTAAAAATATATAATAATTGGGGGTTCTAAGTATTTTTTTAGCAGTAAACACAGATTTTTACTTGTAAGCAACAAATGTCAGAAAATGTTTAGTCTTTTAGGCCTCATTTACGCTGCTGCTGGTAAACGGACGTTTAGAGGCATTTTGGAGTTTTTTTCAGCTGCCCCAGAACATGGAAATGCAATTATTTTAGTAAATATAAACTGTTAAATACCTTTTCCCATCAGCAGTATATAGCAGTCTTGTGACTTCTATCAGTGTCTGGTTAAATTTTGTTGGAGGAGTTTTCATTCTACTCTGACTGTCCTTTGAGGCTGCAGACCTCCTGACCCTCTGTCTGGATGGCGCTGATCACATGCACTCTCCTAAGAAAAAAAACTCTCTAGCATTACACACCCAACTGAGCATGTGCAGGCTGACTCCATAGACTCTGTTATCAGGAAATTATCAGGGGACAGTAGAAGAAGGGGAGGATCAGAGAAGACAGTATCAAACAGCCTTTATACACAACGCAGAGGATTAACCCCTTAGGTTCCACAGTGAGTATAACAAGCATGCTTTACTGCATATACAGACTGATTATACTGTTGTGGGTTTAGTGACATAAGGCTCCTTTCACACTTGTGCGACCCGATTTTACCGCAATTTTTTGCCATGATTTTGCCGTGATTTTACCGCAATTTGGGATCAGTACGACTTTGGCCCGACTTTGATGCAACTTTGGCTCAATGAAAACTTATTACAAAGTCATACAGAAATAGTACAGTTTTCGCGTCTATATTATTCAGGTGCGATTTGCATGAAACTTTGAGGCTTTAACATTGAAGTCTATGGGCCTCAAGTTGCATCAAAGTTGGGCCAAAATAATGCAGGGACTACTTTGAAGTTGGGACTACTCTGAAGTCGCACAGATATGAACGGTACTCATTGGAAATCATGCGGAACGACTTGTCATGTGACTTTGCAGTCCCAAATCGCAGGACAAGTCGCACAAGTGTGAAAGGGGTCTTAGTTGCAATCGTAACTTATTTTTGTAAGCCATAGATCTCATCTCTATTTCCACCATGTGATCTCATCACCTGACCAATCGAAATCCAATTGAACAAAGTATATTACTGCTGCTGATCGATGCAAAACAATCGATCATTTTCTGCCCTGGCTGATCGAGTTTCATTGAAATCCAGTTGAAAGTCAGAAGGGAAGTAATGTTGGCTTTCTGATTTTTTTGCAGATGCAACCGTTTTGCTCAAATAGTAGATTCATTGGATTTAAAAAATCGAAGGCGTGTATGGCCACCATTAGACAAACGACAAAGCTGGGACATTTCCAGGGTCACGCCACCAACAGCAGAGACTGCCCCTGGCAGAGGTGTAACTAGAACCTTCAGGGCCCTGGTGCAAGAAATTATGATGGGCCCCCTTGACCAGGGCCCTCCTCTTCCCACTGATCCTGGGGCCCTTTACTCCAATCGCAGGTCCCTTTATTACAGTAGGGCAGCGGGGCCCTTTCACAAGTTCTTTGGCTCCCTTTCTGCCATCTTCGGGCCTCACCATGGTGGAGAAATGCCAGGGCCCGGTCACAATTGCAACCTTTGCAATCCTGATAGTTCCCTCACTGGTGTCAATCGTTTTTAATTTTTATATTAATTTTATTACAATTTTTTTTAGGAGCTCTGTTGGGGAGCTTTGATGAGATATCAGGGGGTCTAAACAAACCTCAGCTCGCAATCTCTATCTGTGTGACCTCAGCTGCACAGAATGAATGGACAGGAATAGCTGTGCACCGAGCCTCCCATTCATTCAGAAACAGAAGTATAGTAAAAACAGTTAACTATGCTTCAGTTATGAATGAACCAATCGGTACCAATCACTGACTCTGTCCATTCAGAAAAGGAAGGAGCCGGTAAATGACAAATTTACCGACCCGTTCCCCTCTCTCCATCATGACTCATCTTCTACAGCAGCTGGCAGGAGAGAGGAGGGGGGAGACAGCAGCTCTGTGGGGGGGACCAGGGAAGCACACAGGGACCCTGGGAACAGCAGAAGACAAGTAAACTGGATAGGAGGGGCGCAGGGGCAGCATATAGAGGAACCGATCTCCTGCATTAGGAGGAAAATGGGGGAGATTGGGTCCTCTAAATGCCCCCTCGCCATCCCTCCTATTCAGGTGTACAAGGGAGGCACATGGGCCCATGGACCATGGGGCCCGGTTACAATTGCAACCCCTATCGTTACTCCCTGGCCCCTGGAAATGATGGGCGGCCAATAACTTTAATAGAACTCGGCATGAAAAGTTTGTCAGTGATATTCTATCTCAGTCCTCCAGACTCCCCCTCCCCCCCAACGACCCAGCCGGCCTGCAGAGTCGGCGGTGAATCGCCTGTCTGCTCTTCCATCATCACGTTTTGTAGGGTCTTCTTTTTTTACGCCAGCAGCTGTGCGATTGTCCGCAGTTCACATTGGCGGGTGATCAGATCATCGGACCTTTTACTGAATATAGAATTCCCCTTCCTCTTCTGGCTGCCGGAACAGAGGGAGGACTATTCACAGCACAATAGCGCATTCACCCCGACAAGACCGTCCTGTACAGGGAGAGCATTGTGCAGCCGGCCTGCTGCGTGTCTCTATAGACAAGTATAGGAAAGCCCCCCCCGGGACATTTCCAGACCAGACGAGGATCACCAGCAATTCCACTTCATATTCTGTCTCCCCATAGAGATTGCATGTAATACGCTACAAGGCCAAAAGACTGTGGACCCCCCAGAACCATCTCACCTTAACCGGTTCCCAACCGGCCCGCGTACATTTACTGCTGAAGATTGGCGCTGCAGCGCTAATCGCTGTCTATAAACGGCAGCTTGCGAGTGCGCAGCTGGCGGGCGGGAGCGCGCCACCGCCGGCGTGCTCTCATGCCCGCCGCACTCTGCAGGAGTGTGGCCGTGGGTCGGGCGGACCCAATGTCCGCCGGCGAACAGCGATGACCTGGTAGAGAGAAAGAATGGGGAACGGCCAATGTAAACACGGCGGTTCCCTGCTCTGTCAGTGTGCATTTAAAAGATCTGCTGATTCCTGTCACTGGGATCAGTTAGATCTCTGGTGCCCCTGCCAGCCCAGCCCCCCCCCCCCCCACAGTTAGAACACGCCTAGGGAACACAGTTAACCCCTAGATCACCCCCTGCAGGTTAACCCCTTCACTGCCAATGACATTTATACAGTAATCAGTGGATATTTAAATTTCTGATCGCTGTATAAATGTCATTGGTCCCAAAAAAGTGTAAAAATGTCCGACATGTCTGCCCCAATATTGCAGTCCCGATAAAAATCGCAGATCGCTGCCATTACTAGTAAAAAAAAAAAAATGTAAAAATGCCAGAAATTAATTCTCATGGTTTGTAAACGTGGCAACTTTTGCACAAACCAATCAATAAACGCCGATTATGATTTTTTTTTTACCAAAAATATGAGGAAGAATATAAATCGGCCAAAACCGATGAATAAATTTGTTTTTTTATATAGATATTTTTGGATTTGTATTTTAGTAAATAGTAAGAAATATTGTTTTTTTTTTTTGCAAAATTGTCACTCTTTTTTTATTTATAGCGGTGATGCAGAGGGGATCAAATACACCCAAAAGAAAGATCTATTTGTGGGAAAAGAAAGACGCACGACCGCGCAATTGTCAGTTACAGCGACACAAAAGTGCTCTGGTCCTAAAGTGGGAAATCCTTCTGGGGAAAATCGGTTAAGTGGAGGTATCGGGATATATAGCCTGCAGCTGCCCATACCGTTTTTTTTTATAGAGCAAGTGGTCGGCTCGGGAGCCGCTCAGTTGTTATGCCCGGGGGCGGGAGGGGACACCCCCCTCCCGCCGGTGTTCTCCGGCCTCCTGTCCCACGAGAGCCCGGAGCTCTGATCCGGCGCATCCGACGGCTAGGAGGAGACCTGAAGGAAGTCGAAATCGGCTCTGATCGTCACTACGTCACTTCCGGTTTACTCGGCGACTAACAGCGCCGGTTTTAAAAAAAATGACAGCATTCAGAATCGCTGTTTTTGTCAATCTGAATACTGTGAAGTGTAAAGGAGGAATGGGGGGTCTTTTAGACCCCCCATCCCTCCATAAAGAGTACCGGTCACCATATATTACTATCACAATGGATGTTTACATTCCTTGTGATAGCAATAAAAGTGATCAGATTTTTTTTTTTTTTAAAGGAACAGTGCTAAATATAAATAAATAAAATAAATTTTAAAAAAATGTTTAAAGCGCCACCGTCCCCGTGAGCTTGCGCAGCAAAGAAAACGCATACGTAAGTCGTGCCCGCATATGAAAACGGTGTTCAAACCACACATGTGAGGTATCGCCGCGATCGTCAGAGTGAGAGCAATAATTCTAGCAAAAGATCTCTGCACCTCTAACCTGGTAACCGTTAAAAATGGTTAAAGCGTGGAGATTTTTAAGTACCGGAGTTTGTCACAATTCCGTGAATGCGTGCATTTTTGAACCGTAACATGTATGGTATCTATTTACTCGGCGTAAAATCCTCTTTCACAATATACAAAAAAAATTGCGCTAACTTTACCGTTGTCTTATTTTTTAACTCAAAAAAGTGAAATTTTTCCAAAAAAAATGGCACTTGAAAGACCGCTGCGCAAATACCGTGTGACAAAAAGTATTGCAACGATCGCCATTTCATTCTCTAGGGTGTTTGAAAAAAAAAATATATATATATATAATGTTTGGGGATTCTAAGTAATTTTCTAGCAAAAAAACTGTTTTTAACTCGTAAACAACAAATGTAAAAAAGGGCTTTGGTGGGTAAGTGGTTAAGCTACATGAATAAGCAACCACAGGGGGTGGGGCCATGACAGCCTGGCCTCAGAGAAACAGAGTAGAATGACTCTGGCTGTCATTCAACCTGGGAGACTGCTGGCATCTAGTGGCGGAAAGGAATTACTGCAGGGAACAGATCTAGACCTAAAGTGGAACTGAACTTTCTCAATTAACATTAAGCCGTATTAAACCCAAAAGCAAATATTTATTGTATTACAGCTTACCAACTCTTAGATGTGATGGCTGCATTTGTTGTCTCTTTTAGGCCTTCTTTCTTCAACCTTCATCTGGTGACCCAGCCGGAAAGTTGCTTTTCACAGCACAAACTTTCCAGCAGAATGTATCAGTTTACAGGGATGAGACAAACCAATTAACAGTAGACGGAGTGAATAAAACAATCATCTTTTATTTATCCATGTAAAAACCTTTATCCCAAAAGAGAAAAAAACTGTTTGCTGAAACTAATTATAAAGTATTAGCTGGAGTTTGGCTTCAATTTGTTAGTGTATCTAAATCTGCTAGTAGATCTAACACCCCCCCCCCCAGACTGGCAATGCTGCTGTCCAAAGGTACCCCCTGTACTCCTTCATCCAGAGTGGGGGCGCTCTAATACAGGAGGTGTGTTACTGGCCAGATCACCAGGTGAAAACAGGGGGGAAGATGAGAAAAAAAGAAAGCTAATGCAGCCACCGGCAGTTGCAGCAAGAAATTTTTTTCCCTTAGGGATAAAAGTTTTACATAAATAAATAAAACTCACTATTGTAAGCACCCCTGTCAGGGGTAAATGGTTTGTCTCAACACTCCAATTGCTACATTTGCAAGAGAGCTTGTTCTGCTGAAAAGCAACGGACATACTGGCAGGATCTCCAGGTGAAAATAAACTAAAGAGAAGCCTAAAAATAGAAAACGAATACAGCCATCACATCTAATGATTGGTAAGCTGCAATATATTATATTTTTGGTTTTGGGTTTTATACTGCTCTAAAATGATCAAAGTCACTTTTTTTGTTTTCAAATAAATTTCACCTAAGCAGCTCAGAAAGTGAAATGATTTATTAATAAAGAATTTCACACAACTTTCTCCCAGGATTCACACATTTGGCCAATTGCATTGAGTTAGAAAAATGTGAGAAAGTTGTGAGAATCTTGTGTGAAAAAAATGTATCAAATAGATGAGTTTTGCAGAATATTTCATTTCACCAAAATGACTCATCTACAGATCCCTGCAACAAACTACAAAACAGACCCTAGGATATGATGACTGAACACAGGGAGACCCTAGGATATGATGACTGAACACAGGGGACCCTAGGATATGATGACTGAACACAGGGAGACCCTAGGATATGATGACTGAACACAGGGGGACCCTAGGATATGATGACTGAACACAGGGAGACCTTAGGATATGATGACTGAACACAGGGAGACCCTAGGATATGATGACTGAACACAGGGAGACCCTAGGGTATGATGACTGAACACAGGGGGACCCTAGGATATGATGACTGAACACAGGGAGACCCTAGGATATGATGACTGAACACAGGGGGACCCTAGGATACGACGACTGAACACAGGGAGAACCTAGAATATGATGACTGAACACAGGGGGGCACCCTCCCCACTCACACCTAGACAGTGCATTAGTTTTATTTATTTATTTATTTTTTTTACAAACAGTTTTTATTGGAAGATCATGAAGCAGTACAGTTAATAACGCAGTACACATACATCAAATGATAAAATAATTTGATTGTATAGAGATTTTCATCGAGTAACATGGTTTTATCTCTTGCTGGTTCTTCCTCTGATATAACCGGCTGTGTGTATGGACTGCTCTGCATCACCCAATGACAGCCAAAACCTGCATGATTGTAGCGTTAGACAGAAATATTACAGGACCCTTCATTCAATGCACAGTACCACTTCTCTTGTCCTGTATGCTGGGTGTAATTCTCAGTATCTGTTCTTATTCTGTATGTATGGACTCTGCACAGTACCACTTCTCTTCTCCTGTATGCTAAAATCCCTAAATCTGTCTCAGGTCACCCTTGTATGGAAATCAGAACACCGCTAGGCTCAGGTAACCCCTGGTGGTGGACGCTGAGGGTCATAAATAAAGTTATGGATGACGCTTCCATTTCCAGGCACGGCGGAGGGCTGTGTGCCAGGCTGGCGCAATGCGCTCGATGATTTCTCCCCGGCTCCGCACCTCGCCCCTGTTGTGATTACAGTAATCCTAATCGCAGTGACAGCGCGGCGAATGGGGCTCTGACCTACTTCCAGCTCCGGCGGATTTAGCTCCTGGAAATGGAAAGTTGTGTTTGCTGCATGGGTTGTATAGGAGGACATTACACATGCGGGGGAGGGGGGCAGTGCCCCGTGCGGTGTCCAAAAAATGTCAAATTTATCTAAAGGGCAATTTTTATGTTATGTCCTTCCTGTGACGCATGTGCTGTATAGTCTGCATTCATTTATATTTAATTACCTGTCTTCTCTCGTTTTTATGATTCTTCTCTATGTAGCGGTGTCCCCGACCCCTAAAGGCCTCGTGGTGACCTCCAGAGTCAGGGAGAGCTGACATCCTTCCTCGAAGTGTGGGTTATAAGGCATGGTGGGTGGAATGCAAGTTGGAAACATGGGCGCCAGTCACTTTTTGAATGCAAGAAAAGAGATTTATTGTCTGTTAAACAGAACTGGTTGAAGAGAGGGTTAGGGCCAGGACACCCTTAGACAGATGCAATAGCAATTGGCAGACTCCGAGAAAAAAAAAATAGGCAGACCGCTATACAGGGAGTGCAGAATTATTAGGCAAGTTGTATTTTTGAGGAATAATTTTATTATTGAACAACAACCATGTTCTCAATGATTCCAAAAACTCATTAATATCAATTATTAAGACGTGAGGGACATATCGCCAGACGGATAAAAAAAAAAGAGCCTCAGACGGTTAACGATAACGTAGACAGATTCCCACAGGACCGGGATTGGGAGAGAAGTTGGTCAAGACAAATTGTCTGTTATTTAGAGAAAAGAACGTAAGTTTTTCACTGACCGCGGGTACAAAGGTTGAACGTAAGGTGGGTGGTACGGAATATTGGGTGTGAAGCTCCTTCCTACAGTCGAGAGGGACTGAGACCTCCAGTGGTGCTCCGGAAATCCCCAGCCCCTGTGGCGATGTATCTCTTCTTAGTATTTTTGCTCTCTTCTGTCCATTAATTTATA
>BLSH010016231.1:363239-380392 GCA_018402905.1 Glandirana rugosa | reverse complement strand
TGGGCATGTATGTATGGGTGACAGATGGGTGGGTATGTATGTGTGACAGATGGGTGGGCATGTATGTATGTGTGACAGATGGGTGGGCATGTATGCGTGTGTATGGGTGATCAGGGGGTCCCTGCCTGTCACATAGCGGTGCTGTGGGCACTTCAGATCCTGCCCACAGCACCGCTGCATCTCCTCTCTCCCCCCTCTCCCCCCTCCCCTGTCACACTGCACCGATCGGTGCGGAGAGGGGGGAGACAAGCCGGCACTTCCGCCGGCTTGTTTACATGTGATGCTCCGTCATTTGACAGAGCGATCACATGGTAAACGGCCGCTCCAAGCGGCCATTTACCGGGATCCGTGATGCGCCGGGTCTCCTAGACCTGGCGGTCACGGATGCTCCCAGGTGCGCGCCCCAGGGGGCGCGCGGGAGCGCGATTGTGGGAGGACGTTATATAACGTCCTCCCACAACAATGGGTGCCACTTGCCGACGTGTAACTACGTTACACGGTCGGCAAGTGGTTAAGGGGATTTTTTTTTTTTTCAAAAGACATTTTATTTATTTATTTTTATTTTTTTAATTATTTTAGTGTAAATGTGAGATCTGAAGTCTTTTTGACCCCCAGATCTCACAAGAGGCCCTGTCACACCTTTTTTTCTATTACAAGGGATGTTTACATTTCTTGTAATAGGAATAAAAGTGACCCATTTTTTTTTAAAAGGATAGTGTAAAAATAAAAAATAAAAAGTAAAATAAATAAGAATTATTTTTTTTTAAAGTGCCCCGCCCCGCCGAGCTCATGCGCAGAAGCAAACGCGTGTGTAAGTCCCGCCCACATATGAAAACGGCGTTCAAACCACACATGTGAGGTATCGCCGCGATCGTCAGAGTGAGAGCAATAATTCTATCACCTCCTCTGTAACTCTAAACTGCTAACCTGTAGAATTTTTTAAACGTCGCCAATGGAGATTTTTAAGTGCCAAAGTTTGTCGCCATTCCACGAGCGGGCGCAATGTTGAAGCATGGCATGTTGGGTATCAATTTACTCGGCAAAACATTATCTTTCCCAATATGGAAAAAAATTGCGCTGACTTTACTGTTGTCTTATTTTTTTAATTAAAAAAAGTGAATTTTTTTCCCAAAAAAGATTGCGCTTGTAAGACCGCTGCGCAAATACGACATGAAATGTGACATGAAGTATTACAACGACCGCCATTTTATTCTCTAGGGTGTTTGAAAAAAAAAATTTTTTTCATAATGTTTGGGAGTTCTAAGTAATTTTCTAGCAAAATAATAATGATTTTATCCTCTAAGCAACAAATCTCAAAAAGAGGCTCGGTCCTTAATTGTGGTTAAGTAATAATAATAATTAGTTAACTTGTATTTTACCTGCTGCACCATTAATATTAATTATAATAATAAGGAATTATTTTACCAGTTGTATATACATAGATATATATATATATATCTACGTATATGCAATATACATATTATAAATGTAATATAATATCAGCATGTAATATCAGTGTAATATATACCTCCAGTGTACAGGAGAGGGGCGGGGCCTGCAGGGTGGGCGGTGCGGTACAGCCAGCGTCCAGGAGAGGGGCGTGTCCCGCAGTGTGCGGTACAACCAATATACTGGAGAAGGGGCGGGACCTGTAGAGTGTGCGGTGCGGCACAGCTAATGTACAGAAGAGAGGCGGGGCCCGCAGTGGTGGGCGGAGCGCTCCATGGAACGAAGAAGATCCCAGGCGAATGATCAGTGGAGCAGTGGGCGGGGCCTTTAAGGTAGCAGGCGTGAAGCCTTACATTGTGGGCGCGGCACTATGTAGGAGAGGGGCGGAGTGAAGCTGGAAGAACAGGACGAGGTGTGGGCGGAGTCTGGTCATGGCTGCCCGCAGTGTGTTCCTCCAGGGGCTGTTCAGGGACAAGGTGGCCATAGTGACCGGAGGGGGCACCGGGATCGGCAAGGCCATCGCCGCCGAGCTGCTGGGACTCGGTATGTCAGGGCAGGGGGGAGTGTCTTCTCTGCTGATGTGGGGGGGATGCTGGGACTTGTAGTTCTGCAGGAACTCACGTGACTCTGTATCTGGGTGACAGGTCATGCTGGAGGTTGTAGTTCTGCAAGGCAGGCACAGATATCACATGAGCGGTACCTGGTTATGTCCTGGAGAACTACAAGTCCCAGCATGGCCTGTCACCCAGATCCCAAGTCACATGACCTGTGCCTACTTATTTCTTGGAGAACTACAAGTCCCAGCATGGCCTGTTGAGCAGGTACAGGTCATGTGACTCTATATCTGGGTGACAGGTCATGCTGGGACTTGTAGTTGGGCAGGTACAATTCATGTGACTTGGAATCTGGATGTCAGACATCAGGGGCATATATATCTGCAGGACATGTCAGTGTACGTCCTGTACCTAGGCACCCCTGATATCAGTGTACGTCCTGTGCCTAGGCACTCCTGATATCAGTGTACTTCCTGTGCCTAGGCACCCCTGATATCAATGTACTTCCTGTGCCTAGGCACCCCTGATATCAATGTACTTCCTGTGCCTAGGCACTCCTGATATCAGTGTATGTCCTGTGCCTAGGCACCCCTGATATCGGTGTACATCTTGTGCCTAGGAACCCCTGATATCGGTGTATGTCCTGTGCCTAGGCACCCCTGATATCAGTGTACTTCCTGTGCCTAGGCACTCCTGATATCAGTGTACGTCCTGTGCCTAGGCACTCCTGATATCAGTGTACGTCCTGTGCCTAGGCACCCCTGATATCAGTGTACGTCCTGTGCCTAGGCACCCCTGATATCAGTGTACTTCCTGTGCCTAGGCACCCCTGATATCAGTGTACGTCCTGTGCCTAGGCACCCCTGATATCAGTGTACGTCCTGTGTCTAGGCACCCCTGATATCAGTGTACGTCCTGTGTCTAGGCACCCCTGATATCAGTGTACGTCCTGTGTCTAGGCACCCCTGATATCGGTGTACGTCCTGTGTCTAGGCACCCCTGATATCGGTGTACGTCCTGTGCCTAGGCATCCCTGATCTCAGTGTACTTCCTGTGCCTAGGCACCCCTGATATCAGTGTACTTCCTGTGCCTAGGCACCCCTGATATCAGTGTACGTCCTGTGCCTGGGAACCCCTGATATCGGTGTACGTCCTGTGCCTAGGCACCCCTGATATCAGTGTACGTCCTGTGCCTAGGCACCCCTGATATCAGTGTACGTCCTGTGTCTAGGCACTCCTGATATCAGTGTACGTCCTGTGCCTAGGCATCCCTGATATCAGTGTACGTCCTGTGCCTAGTCATCCCTGATATCAGTGTACGTCCTGTGCCTAGGCACTCCTGTTATGTAACATCATAGCTGTATATATGCAGTGTGCGTTGATCTAAGGCATTGCTGCCTCTGACTGTCTCAGGAGATTTGGTGGTCAGCACTGTACTGATTGCTGTTCTCCTTGCTGGAGAAGAAGCTGTACCTGAAGAGCTGCAGTGCAAGGATCCCCCTGCTTCTCCCTCATCCATTCTGTGGATCCTCCGCTCCTCCTGCTGAATTTTCATGATTCCCACTGCAGTCATTGGGGGGGGGGCTGAAGATTTTACTTTGAGGAAGGAAAGCCCTGCCCCTTTACCAAGATGGCCGCCTCCACATAGAGACACAGAGTGCTGAACAAGGCATGGGAAGTCAGTAATGGGGAGAAGATCAGCTGCAGGGAGAGCACAGGCAGTGCTGGGGACGAGTCCTTTGCCCTCTGCTGGCTTTCTTTGGGTGCAGCTTCCAGGGTTCAGCTCTTCTAGTTTGTAGTTCACCTTTTACAGAAAGAAGGAGGTGTACTTACCTCCAGCAGTGCCGAGCCGTCAGTGCCCATGCAGCAGCTTCAGCGATCCCGGATTTGAAATCTCCGCTCTTCTCTTGGCATTGCTTCTGGGACAGATCAGATCGATTCACTGTGCAGGAGCCGACCAATCAGAATCGCTCTGCTCCGTCCTGGAAGCGCAGCACAGCCAAGAGGGAGAAGAGAGGGGATCTGCAGTGACTTGCTGCATGGGCTCTGGCAGCTCAGCATTACCATAGATAAGTACAGGGGGTGGGGGGAGGGGGGGGTTCACCTTTGCTCGTTCAATAAATTTTTATTACAGTTACAGAAGTACAAGTGTAAGCCGATATAGGTACATAGGAAACTCACAACGTAACATAACTTAACACATAACATAACACGAAACTTAACAACACGAAACATAACAACATGAAACATAACACATAACAAAAATAACACAAAACATAACATGGCATATAACATAACATAACACAAAACATAACACAAAACATAACACAAAACATAACACAAAACATAACACAAAACATAACACAAAACATAACACAAAACATAACACAAAATAACACAAAACATAACATAACATAGCATATAACATAACACAACACAAAACATAAAATAACACAAAACATAACATAGCATGGTAGGGGCCAGAGCTTACCCACGTCAGTACCGGGCAATTTTACCCCTTTCCTGCCCAGGCCAATTTTCAGCTTTCAGCACTGTCGCACTTTGAAGGACAATTGCGCGGTCGTGCGACGTTGTACTCATAAGAGATCATCTTTTTTTTTTTTTTTTTCTCACAATAAAGTTCTTTTGGTGATATTTAACCACTTGCCGACCGCCCACTGTGGCTTGATGGCAGCAACTTGGCTCGTTATCGCAAAACGCCGTGACGGCGGCCTCCAGAACGAGTATTGTGAACTGTGTTCCGGGGGGGCAGGGAGCGGATAGGGCGGACTCGATGTCCGCCGGTTACTCACGAACACCCTGCCCCCCCTCCCCGGAGGTCGGTGTAAGTAAATATGGATCTCCATTCTGACAGAGGGGGAAGGGCTGTGATCGCAGGCTTCCTATGTATGGAAGCCGTGATCACTCCCCTCCCCCTGCCAACTCAGCCCCCATACAGTTAGAACACACTGAGGGTACACAGTTAACCTAGAGCTGCACGATTAATCTTATTAAAATCGCGATCCCGATCTACCCCCACCCCCCGCGATCTCCATTGGGCAGCCAAGTCTGGGCAGAGAGCCAACTTCTGAGAAAAGATACACAAAGTAATTTACTTCAAAGACATTGAACTCTGAGTGAACTCCCCTTGTATAGATGTTTGGTTTAACCATTTAAAGACTAAATCTTTCCTGACATTTGCTGTTTACAAATTAAAATCCATTATTTTGTGCTAGAAAATGACTTAGATCCCCCAAACATTATATATATTTTTTTAGCAGAGACCCTAGAGAATAAGATGGCGGTTGTTGCAATATTTTATGTCACACGCTGTTTGTGCAGCAGACTTTTAAACGCAATTTTTTTGGAAAAATTACCCTTTCAAAAAACTAAACAGTGCTGTTAGCCCAATTTTTTTGTATATTTAATATATTATGCCGCGAGAATCGTGATCTTTATTCTAAGCAAAAAAATCGTGATTCTCATTTTGGCCAGAATCGTGCAGCTCTAAGTTAACCCTTAGAGCACCCCCTCCGGGTTAACCCCTTCCCTGCCAATGGCATTTACACAGTAATCAGTGCATTTTCATAGCACTGATCGCTGCATAAATGCCAATGGTCCCAAAAAAAGTGTAAAAATGGTCTGACATGTCCGCCGCAATATCACAGTACCGCTAAAAATCGCAGATCGCCGCCATTACTAGTAAAAAAAAAAAATATATATAACCCCATAAATCAAATCAAATCATAAAGCAAACCAATCAATAAACACAGATTGCGATTTTTTTTTTTTTTTTTTTTTTTTTTTTTTTACCAAAAATGAGGAATATAAATCGGCCAAAACCATGAAAAAAAATGTTTTGGTTTTTTTTTTCCGTTTTTTTTTTGCAAAATTGTCGCTTTTTTTTGTTTATAGCGGCGATCAGAAATGAAGCAGATGGTGATCAAATAGCACCAAAAGAAAGCTCTATTTGTGGGGAAAAAAGGGCCTCAATTTTGTTTGGGTACAACGTCGCACGACCGCGCAATTGTCAGTTAAAGCGACGCAGCGCCGAATTGCAAAAAGTGCTCTGGTCCTAAACTGGGAAATCCTTCCGGGGCTGAAGGGGTTAAAGAGGAAGTAAACTTCCTCTGATGACATTTACCTAAAGGTGGTGTAAATATCTCCTATACCTAGGATATATTTATATTACATGCAGCCAGTGACATCACTGGCGCATGCGCTCTGAAGGAATGGCCACTGGTGCATGTGTGGTAGTGACGTCATCGCCGCTCCGGCCAATCATATCGCTGGAGCCCATGCAACCGGAAGAAACTCCGGGGAAAATGCCAGCCGTGTCAGCGGACCGCTGCAACAGCTTTGTTCTAAGGTAAATATTTCATAATGAGCTAGTATGTGATGCATACTAGCTCATTATGCCTTTGCCTTGCATGTTTTTATTTATTTTTTTGCGTGTTTACAACCTCTTTAACCACTTGCAGAATAGGCCTATTTCTAACATTTATTGCTTACTAGTTAAAATCTGTATTTTTTTGCTGGAAAATTATTTAGAATCCCCAAACATTATATATTTATATTTAGCAGAGACCCTAAAGAATAAAATGGCGGTCATTTCAATATTTGTGTTACACTGTGTTTGTGCAGCGGTCTTTCAAATGCAGTTTTTTTGGGAAAAAATACACTTCAAAAGAATGAAAAAAAAAACAACTAAACAGTAAAGTTAGCCCAAGTTTTTTTTTTTTTCTATAACGTGAAAGACGATGTTACGCCGAGTAAACAGATACCCAACATGTCATGCTTTGAAGTTGCACACGGTCGTGGAATGGCGACAAACTACAGTGTTATGGTAATCTCCATAGGCGACGCTTTAAAACATTTTTTGCAGGTTACCCGTTTAGCATTGCAGAGGAGGTCTTGCACACTGGATGGGGTGCTTTTAATTTTTTTTTTCTGATTTATTTTATTATTATTATTATTTTTTTTACACTGTCCCTTTTAATTTTTTTTTATCACTTTTATTGCTGTGAGAAGGAATGTAAACATCCTCTGTGACAGTAATAGGCAGTGACAGGTCCTCTTTATGGAGGGATCTGGGGTCTATAATGAATGTAAACATCCCATGTGACTGTAATAGGCAGTGACAGGTCCTCTTTATAGAGAGATCTGGGGTCTATAATGAATGTAAACATCCCATGTGACAGTAATAGGCGGTGACAGGTCCTCTTTATAGAGAGATCTGGGGTCTATAATGAATGTAAACATCCCATGTGACTGTAATAGGCAGTGACAGGTCCTCTTTATGGAGGGATCTGGGGTCTATAATGAATGTAAACATCCCATGTGACAGTAATAGGCGGTGACAGGTCCTCTTTATGGAGAGATCTGGGGTCTATGATGAATGTAAACATCCCATGTGACAGTAATAGGCGGTGACAGGTCCTCTTTATGCAGGGATCTGGGGTCTATAATGAATGTAAACATCCCATGTGACAGTAATAGGCGGTGACAGGTCCTCTTTATAGAGAGATCTGGGGTCTATAATGAATGTAAACATCCCATGTGACAGTAATAGTCAGTGACAGGTCCTCTTTGTGGAGAGATCTGGGGTCTATAATGAATGTAAACATCCCCTGTGACAGTAATAGGCAGTGACAGGTCCTCTCTATGGAGGGATCTGGGGTCTATAATGAATGTAAACATCCCATGTGACAGTAATAGGCGGTGACAGGTCCTCTTTATGGAGAGATCTGGGGTCTATAATGAATGTAAACATCCCATGTGACAGTAATAGGCGGTGACAGGTCCTCTTTATAGAGAGATCTGGGGTCTATAATGAATGTAAACATCCCATGTGACAGTAATAGGCGGTGACAGGTCTTCTTTATGGAGGGATCTGGGGTCTATAATGAATGTAAACATCCCATGTGACAGTAATAGGCGGTGACAGTCCTCTTTATGGAGAGATCTGAGATCTATAAGACCCCAATTCCCTCAATTGCACTTAAAAGCATTCAAAACGCAGAGATCAGCTGTTTAGAATGCTGTAATTTTTTATAAATCTGGCACCTTTAGGGCCGGTTCTCACCATAAAAACGCACTCCAGATCCGTTCCGGATACGTTTCTGCATGTGCGTTTTTGACGCGTTCCAGGTACTTTTTTTTTTTTTCACTACACTAGGGTCCAATGCATTTTCCATGCTTTCCAGTGTGTTTCAGTGCGTTTTTAAAGCATGCGTTCCAGTACAGTCCAGTGCAGGTAAAATGCAACGTGTTCTACTTTTTTTTCTGGAAATGACTGCGCTGGTGTGAACTATGCCATTGGAAACCATATAACCTACTTTGCATGCGTTTTTTGAGGGAGAAAAAAATGCACTGGACTGCAGGTGATGTGAACTGGCCCTTAAGGCAAGTCCTGACATCGCTACCGGGTTACCATATCTGAGACCCGATCAAAGCCGATTCCGGCGTTGTTCGGGACTCTGGCCAGCAAGTGGCCGCGACGGCTGGTCGCTCGTGTCTCTCGGGGAACGGGAGAGCGTTGGAGGGCTGCAGGGAAGGGGGGGGGGTGTGTTCCCTCCCTCTGTTGTGATAACGATCGAGCGGCTACTTAACCACATCAGTTGTCACAAGATAGCCAACCATCGGCTCTAAAAAACCGGCACTGCACCAGATTTTGCACTCCCCAGTTTTAGTAAATCAGCCCCAATGGGACCAGAGCAATGCGGCGTTATCATAGTAACATTGTACTACTCTGTGGAAGGGATCAGGATTTTTTTTTTTCTTTTTAGACATTGATTGCTTATACCAATGAATTTCAGTGGTATAAGCAACCGTTTTTACCGAAAGAAACTTTATTTATTCAGTGTGTATTGTGATCAGCTGAGATTGGCCTTGTCTGTACCATGTGATCACTGTGACCAATCACAGGTAGCAACATAATTAATGGCATGGAAGTAAGCCATCCATCGGGTACAATTGTCATGTGATCTGCTGTGATTGGCCACAACAAATACATGGTACTGGCAGCGGCCGGTACACAGATCAATCATCCGCTCTGTCCGGTAAGCACAGCCGGTGACGGATCGCGCCGCAGCGCGGCCAATGCTAGTTCTGGGAGGACCTCCGTATGACGTCCACTTGGAAAGACGAATATCCCGCCCGACCCTCATGTGACAATTTTTTTTGTTCTGTTACTAAAGCCGTCATGGAAGTGATTTTTGTTTTGAGTGTAAGAATTGTCTCTCATTTCCCGTTTGCAGGATGCAATGTGGTTATCGCCTCCCGGAAACTGGACCGGCTAAAAGACGCAGCCAAGGATCTGGTCTCCAAACTCTCCCCGGCGAACCCGTCCGCGGTGACCGCGCTTCAGTGCAACATCCGCAGAGAGGAAGAGGTGCGGGAACAGATTTCATTTTGCCACCGCTACATTGTCTTGTCATTGCTTTCTAACACTTTCCCCACCGTTGTTGCTTTTTATTTTTTTTTTTGCACACGTGCATAAAAATAAATCATTTTACGCCTGAAGATTACATAAACCCCCCAAAAACATCATCTATTTTGTGAAAGCAGACACCCTAGAGAATAAAATAGTGGTAGTTTTTGCACAAACCAATTTGTCTATAGCGCATAAAAAAAGAAAAATGCAGAGGTGGTCAAATACCACCAAAAGAAATCTCTATTTGAGGGGAAAAAAGGACATCAATTGTATTTTGTACAGCCTCCCATGACCGCGCAATTGCCAAAGTAACGCCGTGCCGTATAGCAAAAAATGGCCTGGTCATGAAGGGGGTAAATATTCCGGTGGTCAAGTCAAGTTGCGCTGCATAAAAATGCTTGGTGGTGTGCTGCTCCCATTGGCGCATTGCGCCTAGTGGATTTTTGCTCCCAGTGGTGTGCTGCTCCCATTGGTGCGCTGCTCCTAGTGGTGCGCTGCTCCTAGTGGTGCGCTGCTCCTAGTGGTGCGCTGCTCCTAGTGGTGCGCTGCTCCCATTGGTGCGCTGCTCCTAGTGGTGCGCTGCTCCCAGTGGTGCGCTGCTCCCAGTGGTGTGCTGCTCCCATTGGTGCGCTGCTCCCATTGGTGCGCTGCTCCCAGTGGTACGCTGCTCCCAGTGGTGCGCTGCTCCTAGTGGTACGCTGCTCCCATTGGTGCGCTGCTCCCATTGGTGCGCTGCTCCCATTGGTGCGCTGCTCCCATTGGTGTGCTGCTCCCATTGGTGCGCTGCTCCTAGTGGTGCGCTGCTCCCAGTGGTGCGCTGCTCCCAGTGGTGCACTGCTCCTAGTGGTGCGCTGCTCCTAGTGGTGCGCTGCTCCTAGTGGTGCGCTGCTCCCAGTGGTGCGCTGCTCCCTTGGTGTGTTGCTCCCAGTTGCGTGCTGCATTGACAAAACCGGTAAAGGTGAGATGATAGGAGCATTGTGGTACGCCACAGTGGATCATATAGTTGTGAAGGATCTTTGGGGCCCAATCATAATAAAAATAGTGGTAGTTCCAATTTTTTTATGTCACACGATGAGACCGTGAAGGAAACACAAACGACAAAAAAAAATACACAAAAGTTAATTTTAGGGCACACAATTGCAATAAATTACGCATTTTTTTTTTTTGACACTTCCAGGACTGGGGTATGCATGCGCGCCGCTGGCAGGCCTGTTCCTGATGTGATCATACACAGCGCCAGTCAATCGGTGGGTACTGCGGACTCGATGTCCGCCGGCACCCGCTGCTCATCCAGCACTATGTTAACCAGGCAGATTGCTGTTCTGTCAGTAGGGGAAGTATTGATCCTGTGTTCCTGCAAAGCAGAGACATGGATCCATGCCTTCCTCTAGTTAACCACTTCAGCCCCGGAAGGATTTCCTATGTTAGGACCAGAACACTTTTTGTGATGCGGCACTGCGTCGCTTTAACTGACAATTGCGCGGTCGTGCGACGTTGTACCCAAACTAAATTTGCGTCCTTTTGTTCCCACAAATAGAGCTTTCTTTTGGTGGTATTTGATCCCCTCTGCGTCATTTCTGATCACCGCTATAAACAAAAGAAGAGCGACAATTTTACAATAAAAAAAAAGATATTTCTTCCTTTTTGCTAAAATACAAATCCAAAAAAAATATATAAAAAAACGAATTTATTCATCAGTTTATATTCTTCCTCATATTTTTGGTAAAAAAACGCAATCGGCATTTATTGATTGGTTTGTGCAAAAGTTGTCGCTTTTACAAACCATGAGAATTCATTTCTGGCGTTTTTTTTTTAACGCAGTGAAGGGGTTAACCTGCATGGGGAGATCTAGGGGATAACTGTGTACCCTAGGCGTGCTCTAACTGTGAGGGGGCTGGGCTGTCAAGGGCACCAGAGATCTCACTGATCCCAGTGATAGGGATCAGTAGATCTCTTACATGCTGCCTGACAGAGCGGGGAACCACCGTGTTTTCTTCAGCGGTTCCCCATTCTTTCCCTCTGACAGCTCATCGCGGCTCGCCGGCGGACATCGGGTCCGCCCGAGCCATGGGCACACTCCTCCAGAGTGCGGCGGGCACGAGAACGCACCGACGGCCCCCTAGCTGCCTGTCCATAAATCTCCGTCTATTTCCGGCGATTCGCGAGACAGCGCCACAGTAAATATACTGCATGCGGTCAGCAAGTGGTTAAAGCATCTCCCCCACACTACACAAAAACACTGGCTAGGCACACCGTCAACCCTTTGATTGCCCCCTGATTAACCCCTTCCCAGCCAGTATCATTAGTACAGTGACAGTGTATATTTTTAGCACTGATCACTGTATTGGTGGCACTGGTTCCCAAAAAGTGTCAGTGTCCGACTCTCCGCCACAATGTTGCAGTCCTGCTATAACTTGCTGATCGCCGCCATTACTAGTAAAAAATAAATAAAAATATTTCTTATATAATAAAATTCACTACATTTCATGATAGTAAAAGCAGCGCTAAAGTGAATAAACAATAATTTTGTGCAAAATGAAGTAAAGTGCAAATAATGCAAAAACGTGCTAAAATTGCAAAAAAGTGCTAGTGCAAAACATATTAGCAACTGATGTGTCTACATTGAAGTCCTTTTTCCAAATATGCAGTATCATAGCTTCATACCGATTCCTTCACCATTGTTCACCGCATGCAAGTGATCACACTGGGGGCTCACCAGGAGTCAGGATTGTAACAGCCTGTTAATCAGCATAGGGATCTTAGCCCAATCCCGTTTATAAGATCCGCACCACAAGGAACAACAAATCTCCGATAGTGGCAATCATAGAAGACAAAGGAGAATCCTCATAGTGTGTCTCTTAAAACAAACTTACGTTATTTATTTCCAAAACCATATGTGCTTACATTAAAACATAGAGACAATCGCAGGTTTTTACTTGAAAACAAGGACCTCTACCAGCCAGCCACTCCACGCTCCTCTCCTCCTACTGCTGAGCGTCCCAGCCGCTGGTATCCAGATCAGTGTTGCCAACCTCCCGCAGCATTTTTTACTGGCAAAACATGAAAAATTTACTGGCGGAGAACATTTTTTACTGGCAACCTGAAAAATAACAGAACTCCCATTAAAAAATAAGGCAACTGATAATCTAACACAACATGGAAACACTGCCAATACCCCTATCATGTAATTTGTTTGATTTACACTTAAAAAAATCAGCACAGCATGACAAATTATCAGACCCTGATATTCATAGACAGTTGTAAAAATCACAGATTTTTACAAACTGTCAGTAAATTTACTGACGGTTGGCAACCCTGATCCAGATTCGCCTCGGGTCGCCGTGTGGCCACGCGGCTGACGCGTTTCGTCACTTCTGAGTTGATCACAGGGTTCGGAAGTGACGAAACGCGTCAGTGTCGTGGCCACACGGCGACCCGAGGCGAATCTGGATACCAGCGGCTGGGACGCTCAGCAGTAAGAGTAGAGGAGCGTGGAGTGGCTGGCTGGTAGAGGTCCTTGTTTTCAAGTAAAAACCTGCGATTGTCTCTATGTTTTAATGTAAGCACATATGGTTTTGGAAATAAATAAGTTTGTTTTAAGAGATACACTATGAGGATTCTCCTTTGTCTTCTATGATTGCCACTATCGGAGATTTGTTGTTCCTTGTGGTGCGGGTCTTATAAACGGGATTGGGCTACGATCCCTATGCTGATTAACAGGCTGTTACAATCCTGACTTCTGGTGAGCCCCCAGTGTGATCACTTGCATGCGGTGAACAATGGTGAAGGAATCAGTATGAAGCTATGATACTGCATATTTGGAAAAAGGACTTCAATGTAGACACATCAGTTGCTAATATGTTTTGCACTAGCACTTTTTTGCAATTTTAGCACGTTTTTGCATTATTTGCACTTTACTTCATTTTGCACAAAATTATTGTTTCTTCACTTCAGCGCTGCTTTTACCATCATGAAATGTAGTGAATTTTATTATGTTTAATTTATTTATAGCAGCTGCTTCAATATTTATTGCATTAATAATTAGAATTTATTGACCCTTTTTTAGCGCGGTGTTTTGTTATTTTTGAAATACAACAATTTCTTAGTTTGTAAACGCGATAACTTGCGCAAACCAATAAATATAGGCCTATTGGGATTTTTTTTTTTTTGCAAAAATATGTAGCAGAATACACCCACAAAACGTGTAGAACATTTTTAATGTTGTCATTGTTTGTTTTTTATGAATTTTTCAATAAACGATTTCATTTTACTATAGCTATTTCTTGATCCTAAGTCTCGTGGTGTCCTGTAAAGTCCACCTTTTTGGAGGTCATTTCTCTATTTTCTTTTTCTATGTAGCGAAAAAAAATATTGGCTTAAATTAATGAAAAAAATAGATTTTTTTTTTCAATTTTATTTATTTTTTGGGGGTTTTATAGCATTAAGTAAAACATATATTTTTTTTTTTTTTTTAAATTGTCTGTCTTTTTTTGTCTATAGTGTATAAAAAAAGAAAAATGCAGAGGTGGTCAAATACCACCAAAAGAAATCTGGGGAAAAAAAGGACATCAATTGTATTTTGTACAGCCACCCATGACCGCGCAATTTTCAAAGTAGCGCCGTGCCGTATAGCAAAAAATGGCCTGGTCATGAAGGGGGTAAATATTCCGGTGGTCAAGTCAAGTTGCGCTGCATAACAATGCTTGGTGGTGTGCTGCTCCCATTGGTGCTTTGCGCCTAGTGGATTTCTGCACCTATTGGCGCTGCTCCCATTGGTGTGCTGCTCCCATTGGTGTGCTGCTCCCATTGGTGCGCTGCTCCCATTGGTGCGCTGCTCCAAGTTGCGTGCTGCGTTGACAAAAACGGTAAAGGTGAGATGATAGGAGCATTGTGGTACGCCGCAGTGGATCATATAGTGGTGAAGGATCTTTGGGGCCCAATCATACCGTGCATACACTAAGCGCTTGGTCAGTTTTGGGTCGCGGTGAGGCGTGGCAGGGGTCACTGTGATGCGCATTTCAACGTATCACATGTCCCTTTTTTTTTTTTTTGTCAACTTTATTTGAAATAGACAAAGTGACACTCCTTCATGTCACCATGTATGCATTGCACTGCATAAGCGCGTTGGTGACATGCGGTGCCTTCCTGTGAGCTGTGATAAAATGCAGCATGTCTGCTTTTGATTGCAGCTGACTGCACAGCACCTGCGGGATGCATTGCAGGGAGCATGGTGCACATAGAAAGCAATTGATTTCCATGTGCCCTAGCGGCCGGTGACTGATGTTCTTCCAGTGTGGAAAAGCTCCAATCACTGCGCTGTGTGTGAACGGGCCCTTAGCATTCATCTCTTGGATAAAGTGTCACATTTAATATTTTTATGTTTCACATTGTAACAATGTCAGCTCCTTATTTCCCCTCTTTATTGCTGAATGCAGGTGGAGTCTCTGGTTGAAGCTACATTGAAGCAATACGGTCGGATTGACTTCCTGGTGAACAACGGCGGCGGACAGTTCCCATCTCCCAGCGAAGCGATAACCGCCAAAGGATGGAATGCGGTGATAGAAACCAACCTGACCGGCACCTTCTACTGCTGCAAAGCCGGTATGTGGGGAGCACAGCAGCAGAGAGATGAGCTTAGGGGGTATTGCTGTATGGAAACCCCCTTTGCAACATCGCCCCCTGGTGACTTACAGGAGAACAACTTTTCTAATCTCTATAGATGTGCTGTCATTTATAAGAGAGGGTCACATTGATCAGGGAAGTAACATGGAGACAGCGCCTTGAAAAAGTATTCATACCCCTTGAAATTTTCCACATCTTGTCATGTTACAACCAAAAACATAAATGTATTTTATTGGGATTTTATGTGATAGACCGACACAAAGTGACCCATAATTGTGAAGTGGAAGGAAAATGATAAATGTTTTTTCACATTTTTTACAAATAAATAAGTGAAAAGTGTGGGGGGCATTTGTATGGCGCCCCCCTGTGTCAATACTTTGTAGAGCCCGCCTTTCCCTGCAATCACAGCTGCAAGTCTTTTTGGGGAAGTCTCTACCAGCTTTGCCCATCTAGAGAGGACATTTCTGCCCATTCTTCTTTGCGAAATACCCCAAGCTCTGTCAGATTGGATGGAGAGCGTCTGTGAACAGCAATTTTCAAGTCTTGCCACAGATTCTCCATTGGATTTAGGTCTGGACTGTGACTGGGCCATTCTAACCCATGAAAATGCTTTGATCTAAACCATTCCATTGTAGCTCTGGCTGTATGCTTAGGGTCGTTGTCCTGCTGGAAGGTGAACCTTCGCCCCAGTCTCAAGTCTTTTGCAGACTCTAACAGGTTTTCTTCTAAGATTGCCCGGTATTTGGCTCCATCCATCTTCCCATCAACTCTGACCAGCTTCCCTGTCCCTGCTGAAGAAAGCATCAACACACAATGAAGCTGCCACCACCATGTTTCACAGTGGGGATGGTGTGTTCAGGGTGATGTGCAGTGTTAGTTTTCTGCCACACATAGCGTTTTGCTTTTAGGCCAAAAAGTTAAATTTTGGTCTCATCTGAGCAGAGCCCCTTCTTCCACATGTTTGCTGTGTCCCCCCACATGGCTTCTCACAAACTGCAAACGGGACTTCTTATGGATTTCTTATCCTCAGACCCTTATCATGCAGCCTCGCTAGGAGAGGTGGGTGAGGGGCGATTTTTATTTTTTTTTTTTTTTTTTTTTTTTTACCACGCCACATGCCCTGAACATGGAGGAGTACTTTGCCAGGGGATTCCCAGCATGTAAGTGAATGGGGCGGTGATGTAACTGATTATCCACTTCAATCCTGGACACTTTCACCCCCTTCCTGCCCAGGTCAATTTTCAGCTTTCAGCGCTGTCACACTTTGAATGACAATTGCGCAGCCATGCAACACTTCACCCATACGACATTTTTAACTTTTTGTTCACACAAATAGAGATTTCTTTTGATAATATTTAATCACCACTGGGTTTTTGTCCCTTGCTAAATAAAGAAAAACAAAAAAAACAAGAATTTCTATTATAAAACTATGCAAATAAATAATCATTCTTCATAAATTTAGCACAAAATGTATTCTGTTACATTTCTTTGGTAAAAATAACCCAAATCAATGTTTATTATTTAGTCTGTAGGAAAGTTATAGAGTCCACAAACTATGGGATATACCTGATTTCAATACTGATGTCAGTGGCGGTTGGTGCTCCAGCCAGTGGGGGGGGGGGGCGGAAAATAAACCACCCAACCCCCCCCCACCCCCGTGGGTGGTGCTCACACAGTGAGGCACCTGGCGGCGATGCAGAGCAGAGAGATCACTCCGACAAGGACGGCCATCTCCCAGATCTCCCCATACATCCTCCCTGCTACCAGCCAATCCGCTTCTCCTCTCGGCCAATCGGTTCTTAAGACCCGCTTCCTGATTGGCTGGGAGGAGAAGCAGGAAGACAATAGCAAATGTTAATTCGCTATTGTCGCACAAATGTGTGGTGCTCACTGCGTCCCGAGCCGCAGTGGAATCCATGCGTCTGGCGCCCTGCATGTAGATTAGGGGCCGGGCGCATGCATTAGGTGGCCCACCACTGCCTGATGTACTGATGGCCAATATCATTTCTTGAGGCCCAAAAATGTAAGGACAGCACAAATGCCACCCCCCCCCCGTAAACACGACAGGACTGTAAAAACCCGGAGTTCTTTAC
>BLSH010016231.1:307453-324811 GCA_018402905.1 Glandirana rugosa | reverse complement strand
GTTTTCAGGATTTCCATGAGTTTGCACATGTGATTTGATCAGTTTCACTGCCTTAGTAATTACCACAGCTGTTTCATCTGAGGAAAATCCTGAAAACATGACCTGTTGGTGTGCCTTGAGGACTGGAGTTGGAAAACACTGTTCTAATGTATACAAACTACAGATGCTGTAAGCTGTGAAAAAAACAGACAACTTGAGTCTCTGTTGTGATCAATGAGGATGAATTACTCCACAGTACATGCAGCTAGAGAGATCAGTGAGAACTTGTTCTAAAGCTCTTTTAGTCCTCATTCGCACATGTGGTGAAGTGGTGATAAAAAGAGGCGGTTGATCAGAATTTATCAGAATGTTTACTGCAGTCAATGGATCCATGCCAGAACCATGTGCCAAATGATTGGCTTGCAGTTACCACTCTGCATTTCAAAATAAAATCGCCCTTTGGTTTGAAAAAAAAAGGGATTCAGGAAGTGGCACCATTGCCTGTAAACCGGCTCTAAACCACCTCTGAAAAGGCAATTCACTGTGGTGTGTTCAGAACCATTGCATGTGTGAACTGCTTCTTAAGATGTTTGTATAGCCAAGTTTATTTTTGCTGTCTGCGTACCATTGGGGAAATTTCCCTTCACTTCCTGTCCTAGCAACACAACACATAGCTAGTAGAAATCTTTCAAAGAGGACATCCCTCTTAGACAGTTTTTTCCCAGAACGGATGACTTTGTTTGAAGATTTACCCCCAACTCTTCTTCTGAGGTGAACTATAACATTTTTGATTTACCCTCCGCACAAATAGAGGGGTAATTCTGCCCAATTGAGTCTCAGGCAGCAAATACAATCTTGACAGAGGGTCTCAGCCCTCCCCAACTCTAAACAAAACTAGAAAATAAGCCTGGGATTTGCCCAGAGATTAGCTTTAATAAATACCTGAAACAGTGTTGCCAACCTCCCGCAGCATTTTTTATTGGCAAAACATGGAACATTTACTGGCGGAGAACATTTTTTACTGGCAACATTAAAAATAACAGGATTCCCATTAAAAACTAAGGCAATTGATATTCAAACACAACATGGAAACACTGGCAATACCCATATCATGTAATTTGATTGGTTTACACTTAAAAAATCAAATTATCAGACCCTGATATTCATAGACAGTTGTAAAAATCACTGATTTTTACAAACTGTCAGTAAATTTACTGGAGGTTGGCAACCCTGCCCTCTGCTGCCTGAATAGTGGTGCCAAAGCTCTGCTATAACATCGGTGAATCGCTGCCAAACTAGTGGCGCTTTACCTCTGAGGCTCGGGCGGCCCTGGTGTGAAAGAACACTGAGCCTGCCATGGCACACGAGGGGGAGGGCTGGACCAATCACATGCTCTACACCACCCGAGCCCCCCAGGTGCGTCCATCCCATATAAGTCATCATATAGAAGGGGGGATGCGCGTGCCTGTTGTCAGTGCGCGCCCCCACGCCTCTCATCCCTCCTCCAGGTCCCGTGTTCTCTCCACGTACTCTGGGCTGCAGCCTGTCGATGCTGAATAGGGGAGAGAGCGATGGAGGCAGCGAGTACGTGTAGGAAGCACAGTGCTCAGAGCCCTTCACCTGGGGTAAGTCATGGGGGCAAACCGGCTCAATGTCACCCACTCCATCCCTCCACCCCTGCCTGAAATCATCAGCCATCCTCTACATCCCAACAATGCGATGAGGATGGAGCTCTCCTCCGACACACTCCTCGCTCATCCGAGGATGACTGCCTGATACCCATCATTACTGCAGACATGGCATTGGGCACTCACCTCCTACACCACCTGAGAGAGGACTACACTGATACCACTTACCAGTCTGTGTGATACCCATCATTACTGCAGACATACACAGACCTGCGCCGGGAAGACGCAGTCTTTCCGGGAGGAGGCAGATGCTCCCCAGACCCCTGCTGTGGATAGGCGCCGCTGAGTGCCTGCCATTCAAAAATGGCGCCAGGCGGCACCATCACATCACTGCGCATGCGCCTGCCCGACCGAGCGTGTACGAGTTCTCCCGAGCTCGGCAGGCTTCGGAATGGCGCATGCGCAGTTGTACTGTCGGCCCGCAGCCATCCTTTTTACGGGCACCACTGTCCGTAACGGACATTCGCGGACAGCCAGAAAATAGACTGAGATTTACTGGCTGTCCGTGAATTAACGGACGGTTGGCAACACTGACCTAAAAGTGTTACCATCGCTTGGCATTCACAAGGGGCATTGCTAGAATTGCAAAAGACCTGGGGTATCCTTGGGCACTTAAAGGAAACGGAGTAGGTGGCCAACCTGGTCAGGGGTATGAACAGACTGCAAGGGTCAGGAGTGCATAATACACAGAATGCATGGGTCAGGAGTGTGTAACACATACAGTGCAGGGGCCAGGAGTATCAAATGCACAGAGTGCAGGGGTCAGGAGTGTGTAATGCACAGGGTTCTGGGGTTGGGAATGCATAATGCACAGAGTGCAGGGGTCAGGAGTGTGTAACACATACAGTGCAGGGGCCAGGAGTATCTAATGCACAGAGTGCTAGGGTCAGGAGTGTGTAATGCACAGGGTTCAGGGGTCATGAGTGCATAATGCAGGGGTCAGGAGTGTGTAACACATACAGTGTATGGGGCCAGGAGTATGTAATGCACAGAGTGCAAGGGTCAGGAGCGTGTAGCGCACAGGGTTCAGGGGTCAGAAAAGCATAATGCACAGAGGGTCTAAGTCTCCCCCCCAACTTTAATCAAAACTAGAAAAAAGAGTAGGATTTGCCCAGAGATCAACTTTAAGAATGTGTAAAAACTTTACTCTCTATAGTCTGGGCACAGATACACTTTAAGCCCTGATCAGTGAAGGAACCAAGTACCATCTCTTCTCTACCTTTGCCATCTTCACTCCAGGACCTGGCTGTAAGAAAAAAATCCTGATTCCCTTCTAAGGAGGGCACATGTCATATATTCTGAGGGAAAATCCTCTAGGTATTGGTGTCATGGTCCTTATGTCACTGGGTTTTTAACAGACTTTCCATTGGAATATACAGTATAAAGAATGCAACCCTAGAGATGGGAATTGCCATTCTGACCCGGTTGTTACAGTCAGACTGGGGACAGTTGGAGATCTTCCAACCAGATTCACAGACCCCAATGAAGACCCAAAGAGACATGTAAACCCCACCTCTCTCTTTTAACAATTAGCTTTTAGTTTATTTTTTATGCTCTTGGTAATTGCGGTAATTGCAGGATCTGCATGGCTTCATTGCATCCCTTAAACTACCACTAGATTGTGGTGGACGTGTTTCCAGAAGTTGAAATGACCGAGGAACTCCGGCCATAGTGAGACACGATTTCCTTGCTGATGATGCCCTTGCTGGCCAAGATCCTGAGGAAGCTTTGTCTAAACTTCTGGCCGATAAAGGCGTAGAGAATTGGGTTGATGCAGCTGTGGGAGTAACCAAATATTTCGGTCACGGAGAGGGCCACATCCAACCTGTTCCGGAACTCGCATGTCTCGTTGATATAGTTTGTCCTCATCAGTGAGTCCACAATAACGGTGATATTGTAAGGAAGCCAGCAGACCAGAAAGGCCAAAACTACTGCTAGGATGACCTTCATGGCTCGTTGTTTCTGGTTGTTTTTGGTCTGAAAAAGAGTTTTGATGGTAAAACCATAGCAAAAGAGCATGATGAACAAAGGTATGAAGAATCCAACCAAGTGGCGCCCAATTCTTATGATGATCTTCCAGCGGTACGTGTTCTCGGCTCCAATGTTCTCATGGCAGACATAACCATTTCTAGGGGTCAAAAACACAGCCTTGAACCAGATGGTGGGGAGGGCTATAACCAAGGAAAACATCCAGATACAGAGGGAAATGTACTTGACCCAGTGCCTCTTCTGTGTCACGGCCTCTGTGGCATGGACAATAGCCAGGTATCGATCTACACTTATACAAGCCAGCAGCAGTATCCCGCTGTAGAAGTTGACTTCCTGTAGTATACACACCAATTTACACATGGTGATCCCAAAAACCCATTGATGGGCTTTGTAAGCCGCCCAGAAGGGCAAAGTCACGGCAAATAGCAAGTCGGCAATGGCCAGATTCAGGAGGTAGACATCTGTGGACGACCTCTTCAATTTGTTCTGCCAAATTACTAAAATGACAAGGCTGTTGCCAGCTACATTGAGAAGAAAGACTATGGAGTAAATCACAACATATATATATTTGTTCACACTCTCTGGAGACCTGCAAGGGGCTGCATCAGATGAGGGGTAATAGGGGGTAGGTGAATCTGTAAACAGGTCATCAAGCCAGTCCAGATCCACGTTTATTGACTTGGCCATGTCTGTCCTTCGAGCCTGCAAAACGATATAAGAAGACAATAAAATTAGGAAAATCGAATAGATTAATCATACATTTGCTTAGCAGGGATATATCATAAGTTGTACATTTTATTTATTTACATCCTATTTTTGTAATTTCTAAAGAATGTTTAACATTTTAATTTCTTATATGATTCCAAATCTCTGAAGGAGAGTGCCCAGGAAGAGAAAAAATACAGGACATCCTAACCCCCCCCAAAAAATTATATATAGATAAACAGCATATACAGGTATATATATATATACAGTATCTCACATAAGTGAGTACACCCCTCACATTTGTGTAAATATTTTATTCTATCTTTTCAACACTGAAGAAATGACGCTTTGCTACAATGTAAAGTAGTGAGTGTACAGCTTGTATAACAGTGTAAATGTGCTGTCCCCTCAAAATAACTCAACACACAGCCATTAATGTCTAAACCACTGCCAACAAAAGTGAGTACGCCCCTAAGTGAAAATGTCCAAATTGTGCCCAAATAACCATTTTCCCTCCCTGGTGTCATGTGACTCGATAGTGCTACTAGGTCTCAGGTGTGAATAGGGAGCAGGTGTGTTAAATTTGGTGTTATTGCTCTCACTCTCTCATACTGGTCACTGGGAGTTCAACATGGCACCTCATGGCAAAAAAACTCTCTGAGGATCTGAAAAAAAGGAATTGTTGCTCTACATAAAGATGGCCTAGGCAATAAGAAGATTGCCAAGACCCTGAAACTGAACTGCACTACGGTGGCCAAGACCAAACAGCGGTTTAACAGGACAGGTTCCACTCAGGACAGGTCTCGCTATGGTTGATCAAAGAAGTTGAGTGCATATGCTCAGCACCATATACAGAAATTGTCTTTGGGAAATAGACATATGAGTGCTGCCAGCATTGCTGAAGGGGTGGGGGGTCAGCCTGTCAGTGCTCAGACCATACGCCGCACACTGCATCCAATTAGTCTGCATGGCTGTCGTCCCAGAAGGAAGCCTCTTCTTAAGATGATGCACAAGAAAGCCTGCAAACAGTTTGCTGCAGACAAGCAGACTAAGGACATGGATTACTGGACAGCGGCGGCTGGTCAATAAGGGGTGCTTGGGTGCCACCTCCCCGCCGCAGACAAGAAAAAAAAAAGTCAGCCCGACCCCCTGAAGGAGGCACCAGTATATTGACTTTTTTTTTTCGGCTCCTTGCCGAGTCATTAAAGACTCTATGTGTGTACTGAACAGGCGCACACACATAGTCTGATTGGCTGCCCTGAGCCAGTGACTGACTGGCATTGGATGCTGTGGGTGGGGGCGGGACTGTGGCAGACGTGCTGGCTGCGTGATTACTCACGCAGGCGCAGCACTCCGCCGGGTTTCAGTCCTGACTCCCACGCCGCAGACCACCCACTCCAGCATGCTGTCCACAAGCGAACCTCTGCACACTGCCAGCCCGCTCTCCGCAAGCTGAGCTCTGCACACTCTTGCCTGCCTATTAGATGGGGTAAGTGCGGGACTTGTCCAGACTTCAGGGGGGGGTCTGTCAGTGCCGCGAGCCCCTATCTGGGGCTCTGTATACTGCTATATAGTGACTCTATATACCCTATCTGGTGACTGTATACCCTATCTGGTGACTGTATACAGCGATATGGTGACTCTGTATACCCTATCTGGTGACTGTATACTGCGATATGGTGACTCTGTATACCCTATCTGGTGACTGTACACTGCGATATGGTGGCTCTGTATACCCTTTCTGGTGACTGTATACTGCGATATGGTGGCTCTGTATACCCTATCTGGTGACTGTATACTGCGATATGGTGACTCTGTATACCCTACCTGGTGACTGTATACTGCGATATGGTGACTCTGTATACCCTATCTGGTGACTGTATACTGCGATATGGTGACTCTGTATACCCTACCTGGTGACTGTATACCCCTATCTGGGACTCTGTATACCCTATCTGGTGACTGTACACTGCGATATGGTGGCTCTGTATACCCTATCTGGTGACTGTATACTGCGATATGGTGACTCTGTATACCCTACCTGGTGACTGTATACCCCTATCTGGGACTCTGTATACCCTATCTGGTAACTGTATACCCTATCTGGGGCTCCTTATACTGCTATCTGGTGACTCTGTATACTGCTATATGGTGATTCTGTATACTGCTATCTCGTGCTCTGTAAGTGTATACTACTATCTGGTGGCTCTGTATACCCCTATCTGGGGCTCTGTATACTCCTATCTGGTGACTCTGTATACCCCTATCTGGTAATGCTGTATACCCTATCTGGTAATGCTGGGCTGTATACTCCTGACATAAGGAGTGGAAACTATAAGGGGTGGGGGCTTATGAGAAGTGGGAGGGGTCAAAAGGAAGGGCAGGGTCTGGCGCCCCCCCATCCTAAAATTTCACTAGCCGCCACTGTTACTGGAACCATGTCCTGTGGTCTGATGAGACCAAGATAAACTTATTTGGTTCAGATGGTGTCAAGCATGTGTGGTGGCAACTAGGTGAGGAGTATAAAGACAAGTGTGTCTTGCCTACAGTCAAGCATGATGGTGGGAGTGTCGTGGTCTGGGGCTGCATGAGTGCTGCTGGCACTGGGGAGCTACAGTTCATTGAGGGAACCATGAATGCCAACATGTACTGTGACATACTGAAGCAGAGCATGACTTCAGAGACTGGGCCTCAGGGCAGTATTCCAACATGATAACTACCCCAAACACACCTCCAAGACAACCACTGCCTTGCTAAAGAAGCTGAGGGTAAAGGTGATGGACTGGCCAAGCATCTCCATACCTAAACCCTATTGAGCATCTGTGGGGCCTCCTCAAATGGAAGGTGGAGGAGCGCAAGGTCTCTAACATCCACCAGCTCTGTGATGTCGTCATGGAGGAGGGGAAGAGGACTCCAGTGGCAACCTGTGAAGTTCTGGTGAACTCCATGCCCAAGACGGTTAAGGCAGTGCTGGAAAATAATGGTGGGCACACAAAATATTGACACTTTGGGCCCAATTTGGACATTTTCACTTTTGTTGCCAGCGGTTTAGACATTAATGGCTGTGTGTTGAGTTATTTTGAGAGGACAGCAAATTTACACTGTTATACAAGCTGTACACTCACTACTTTACATTGTAGCAAAGTGTAATTTCTTCAGTGTTGTCACATATATATACAGTATCTCACATAAGTGAGTACAACCCTCACATGTTTGTAAATATTTTATTCTATCTTTTCATGTTACAACACAGGTGTTCTGTCAGGTTGAGGTCAGTACTCTGTGCAGGCCAGTCAAGTTCCTCAACCCCAAACTCGCTCATCCATGTCTTTATGGACCAGTGCACAAAGCAAGGTCCATAAAGACATGGATGAACGAGTTTTTGATGGAGGAACTTGACTGGACTGCAAGCCAGGCCATCTCATCCACATCAGTGCCTCACCTAACAAATGCGCTTCTGGAAGAATGGTCACACATTTCCATAAACACTCCTATACCTTGTGGACAGCCTTCCCAGAAGAGTTGAAGCTGTTCAATATTGAACCCTACGGATCAAGACTGAGATATCATTAAAGTTCATGTGCATGTAAAGGCAGGTGTCTCAATACTTTTGGTAATATAGTGTATTACTCTATGGGCATAGGCAAAGGAAGTTACAAGGACACTAGAACACTAGCAAGATCAGCAGATGTTCTGTACTCGAGGAACCCAAGGAGAAACCCCAGATTTCTTTTGGTAGAAAAAGGCAGGTCTAGGCTGATATAGCATAGCTGTTAGGAAAACGGTCCTCCTGGCCGTTTTTGGCTTCCCGTGCACGTTTGCGCGCGCATGCGCGTGCTAATGGCGCCAATAGCGGCGATTTAAGCAGGACAGCACCAGGAAGCAGGTGCTGTCCATTCTACAGCATTCCAGTGACCCGTGTGTTGGCCTGTCAGAGACTTTCCTGTTCCTGTGACCCCTGTGTTTGCGTCTGAGTGACTTCCTGTTCCAGTGACCCCGGCTCTCTTTGGACTTTGCTATTATCCGCCTGCCGTGATGCCGGCCTGCCTACAATGACTCTTCTGCTTAGCCCTTTTGTACCTTTGCTGCCCGCACGTTGCCGACCCTGCCTGCACCAGACTACCCACCTGCCTGCTCCTTCTGTACCGCATAAGCCAGCCAGTTGCCAACTCGGACTGTACGACTACTCTTCTACTTGCATGAGCCCAGTGGACTTGCACCTATCATCAAGTGGTCCAGTACAGCCCTTGTGCCCCCCTGTGCTCTTGAGCTCTCTGTCTACACTACCAGAGGTTCTCGAACCAGGGCCGCAAGAGAGGTGATCCCCTGCATAAGTCAGACTCATTCGCCAGGTACGTGACAATAGCTCCCAACTGTCCCGGATTTGGAGGGACGGTCACTGATTTGGAACAAAGTCCCTCTGCCCCTCTTTCATCCTCATTTGTCCCTCATTTTGGTCTATATAGTTGTATATAAAATGCACTTTTTATCTTTCAAATCCATTGTGACAGGTTAAGGGGGGAGACGCACTAGTCTGCTTAGCGCCGGGGGCGGGCGACACCATGTTTACCGCACCAGGTGACACCAATTCTAGTGACGCTACTGGTCAGGAGTTCATAATGCACAGAGTGGAGAGTGGAGAGGACAGGAGTGCATAATGAACAGAGTGCAGGGTTTAGGAGAGCATAATGCACAGAGTGCGGGGCTTAGGAGAGCATAATGCACAGGGTGCAGGGGTCAGGAGTACATAAAGCTCAGAGGTTAGGAGGTCAGGTCATAATGCATAGGGTGCATGGGACAGAAGTGCATATTGCACAGAATACAGGAGTTAGGAGTGCATAATGCACAGAGTGCAGGGCTCAGAAGTACATAATGCACAGAGTGCAGGGCTCAGGAGTACATAATGCACAGTGTGCAGGGGTCAGGAGCACATAAAGCACAGGGGTCAGGAGTTCATAATTCACAGAGTGCAGGAGTACATAATGCACACAGTGCAGGGGTCAGGGCACATAAAGCACAGGGTTCAGGAGTTCATAATTCACAGAGTGCAGGAGTACATAATGCACAACGTACATGGGTCAGAAGTGCATAATGCACAGAGTGCATGGGTCAGAAGTGCAAAATGCGCAGAGTGCAGTGTTCAAGTGTGCATAATGCACAGAGTGCAGAGGACAGGAGTGCATAATGGACAGAGTGCAGGGCTCAGGAGTGCATAATGCACAGAGTGCAGGGCTCAGGAGTGCTTAATACATAGAGTGCAGGGGTCAGGAGGCCATAATGCACAGAGTGCAGGGGTCAGGAGTGCATAATGCACATAGTGCAGGGGCCAGGAGTACATAATGCACAGAGCGCAAGAGTCAGGAGCGTGTAACACACAATGTGCAGGGGCCATGAGTATGTAGCACCCAGAGTGCAGGGGCCAGGGGTGTGTAATGTACAGGCCAGTGTGTAATACATGAACTGCAAAGGTCATATCCCCCCCCCCAGTACACATCTCTCCTCCTCTCCCCAGCCACTTCACTTTCTTCCCCCTTTTCTCAGCGCACATCTCACTCCTAAAACACATCCCCCCAGGACACATCACTTTCTCCCTGCTCCCCCAGTGCATATGGGATCTCTTCCACCTCCAACCCCCCAGTACACATCTCTCCCCCATTCAATGCTCCCTTACCCCCGTACACATTATTCCACCATTATTCAACAATAAATTAGCGCATTCCTGCACTACCCTATAGTCTAGGTTTCCAGACCTCATATACCGCCGCAGTTCTGAGTGAGGGGAAGCACTTTCCTTGGCTGCATCATGAGTCTCCCCCCGCATTAAGCTACAAGCCTGCCACTGTATCTGAGGTCTGTGGGCTAGAAATTTAAAACATTTCCACAGCGTTGTGGACTCAGGGCACCCCAAAAGAGATGCAAGGCACATGCCCTGGGTGCCTGGTGATATAACGACGCCATTGGCATGCATGCAGCTAACATAAAAAATTCTACCTGATGCTAAGTCTAGCTTAAAGCTGAACACCAGGAATGGCTATATTTGCACACATTATCGGGGGAAAATGTAATGATTACCGACCAATAGACAAACACATTCCTAATTGGTTTGGAAAGGTAATGTCACCATGTTTAGAATAGATGAGTTCATCGATCTGAAATGGCAGACTACAAAGAAAATGAATAAGAATTAACCCTTGTGTTTCACAATTGCAAGTTACATCACAGATGCCAGGAAATCTGCTTGTTTATGCAATGCCTGAGGCTGTGGAGCAATGTCTTTATGCCTCGCAGAATTTCAGGTATGGCAAATTTTGCAGAGTTGCATTGGTCCAGCTTGGCCCATTGTAGTAAGTATGTACCCTATATTACCAAAAGTATTGGGACACCTTCCTTAACACACACATAAACTTTAATGGACTCCCAGTCTTAGTTCGTAGGGCTCAATATTGGGTTGGTCCACCCTTTGCAGCTATAACAGCTTCAACTCTTCTGAGAAGGCTGTCCACAAGGTTTAGGAGTGTCTATGGGAATGTTTGACCATTCTACCAGAAGAGCATTTGTGAGGTCAGGCAGTGATGTGGATGAGAAGGCCTGGCTCACAGTCTCCGCTCTAACTCATCCCAAAGGTGTTCTATCGGGTTGAGGTCAGGACTCTGTGCAGGCCAGTCAGGTTCCTCCACCCCATACTTACTCATCCATGTCTTTATGGACCTTGCTTTGTGCACTGGTGAGCAGTCATGTTGGAACAGGAAGGGGCCATCCCCAAACTCTTCCCACAAAGTTGGGAGCATGAAATTGTCCAAAATGTCTTGGTATGCTGACACCTTAAGAGTTCCTTTCACTGGAACTAAGGGGCCAAGATCAATCCCTGAAAAACAACCCCACACCATAATCCCCCCTCCACCAAATGATTTTGACCAGTGCACAAGGCAAGGTCCATAAAGACATGGGTGAGTGAGTTTGGGGTGGAGGAACTTGACTGGCCTCACCTGGCCTGACCTCAACCCGATAGAACCCTTTGGGATGAATTTGAGTGGACAGTGGAGAAAGGCACCAATAGTGAGGGACAGAGGTATGGGACAAGATCACTATGTGCAAAAAACATCTGACAAATTCAGAATATGGTCCTTTTAAAAGTCCACGAGTAAGTAAAAAGTTTGTTATGATGTATCAGCAGATATGGGTGGCAACCAAAGAAGTATAAGCAGCTCCGTGGGAAGAAAAAAGGAACAAGGTGAGCCAGACCTAAGTGCAGTGTATTAAATAACCATTTATTAAAATCGGAGTGCCGACACGATTGCTGACGTCACTTCCGGTTCCGCTGGACTTCCGGCTTCCGGTCCACGGCACTTGTGCTTTCCAGGATCACACGCAGTTGGCTAACGACAGTTGTCCGGCCGGCCATCTCCTCCTCCTGTCCCATCTGGATCAGAGCACCGGATTGCCTGTGGATCTGTGACCTCACTGTCCGGTTCCCAGCTGGTTTACATGCCTGTCTTTTTAGGACTTTTGTGAGTACCCTAGTGGCTCTCTGATTTTAATAAATGGTTGTTTAATATGCTGCACTTGGGTCTGGCGCACCTTGTTCCCTTTTTTTTTGATGAATTAGATAGGAGACTGCGAGCCTTGTGCACAGCCTTCCCAGAATAGTTGAAGCTGTTATAGCTGCAAAGGGTGGGCCAACTCAATATTGAACCCTATGGACTAAGACTGGGATGCCATTAAAGTTCATGTGCATGTAAAAGGCAGGCGTCCTAATACTTTTGGAAATATAGTGTATGTGCCATACCTGTGGGGTCCCTGTGGAAGCTGGAAATCACTGTAGTAGGCACCGCTACTACAGTGATCAGTGCTGCCTTCCAGCTCCCATGCCAAGTGGCTGCCCTGCTGCCTAGTGACCCAGGAGGTCACCATTCAAAAAACTCTTTGCATTTTGTCTATGAATGCAAATTATTCTCTGATGGACAAGGTGGAGATTGTGACATCAACTTTACCTCCACCAACACCTTGTCCAACCAGAGAATGATTGGCATTCATTGACAAAACGCAATAAGTTCTCTGAATGGTGACCAGCTGAGTCACTATGCATCAGGGCAGCTGCTTGGCAAAGCGCCCTCTGATTGGACAAGGTGGAAATTGTGATGTCAACTTCACCCCACCAACACCTGGTCCAATCAGAGGATATTTTGCATTCATTGAGAAAATGCAAAGTGTTCTGTGAATGGTGCCCGTGCTAAGCAAGTAACCCAAGCTGATCCAAAGTAACTAAGCAAACATAGCCATGCCTGAAATTCAGCTTTAACCATTGGTGACCCGTCCATAAGGGGCGCAGGGGCGCCACCCCCCTAATCCATACGCTCGGCCACTAATTTACATGCAGGGTGCTGGACGCATGGATTTCAATGGAGTTTTTTTTTTCTTTTGAAGCACATGATTAAAGCCTGAGGCTCTAATGGGCTTCAATAAAGGGTGGGCTCGCTGGTTTTAAAGGCGAGGCTTAAACGCATTGCTCCACAGCCCCAAGCAGATTTCCCGGCAATTGTCGTGTAACTTGCAGTTGTGAAACACAAGTAATTCATTCCTATTCATTTTCTTTGTTGTCTACTATTGCATCTCGTTGAACTCATCTAACATGGTGACATTACCGAATTACGAATGTGGCTGTCCATTTGTTGGTAAGCATTACATTTCCCCTGATGATGTCCTATGACTAATGCTATAGTTCCTGACTTTTAATGGGCCTTTACTGCCATGTTTCATCATCTTTTCATTCCCCGTTGTTTTGTCTTTTGTCAAAATCTTTTGAGTAAATAAGCAGAACTTGAAATTTCCCCTTATACTCCCCCCCCCCCTTCAGCACATTGAAATAAATCCTTACAATAACATATTGATGTGATAATGCCCTCCATCAAAGATTAAAGTCTTGATGGGCAATTAGGGGCTCAAACTCCCTGTCAATGCCACATATGTTCCTATATGCAGTGTTTGCTATTGCTATTCTTGTATTGTCATAATACTTAATAAAAACTTTAATTGAAATAATAAATAAATAAATCACACTTTTTTGTGGGTGGGGGGGGCCTTTATGGTCATATCCCCTTTTACTTTCTCATACCTCACCTAGGAAAGGATGACATCATCTCGGGCCATCTATTATATTTAACTCTAAATTGATGAGCTGTAAAGGATTTTCATGCCTAATTTACATTTTTGGGCATCAGAAAAAACGTGCCCAGTGATGACCGGGCTGAATATCTCCAAAAATGTTAAAGGAGAAACACAGCCCAAGCTTGTTTGGCTGCACTTCTGCTGTAGATGATGTTTGTTCTGCACTCCTGTGACCCAGTTTCAGCAGAAAGCAAGCAGAAGCCCGCTGTCGGCTGACATCACAGAACCGGTCCAGGCTGGGACACGATTGCAACAATGAATTTGGGATTCACCCATATGCCTGGACTGGCACCCGGCTCAGCCTCTCAGCGAGTCGCTGAGGGCCTGAGACGGCCGCTCCCTCCACAGCCCAATGCTACAGCGAGCACTGGGGGGGGCAGAGCAGAGAGCCGGTGACTGCTAGTCACCGGCTCTCCGCTCACAGAACTCTCAGAACCGTGCGATCGGCAGAATTTGATCACTTGGTTCTCAGCCTTAGGACCATCAACCCAGGTAAAACAAAACAAAAACATACTTCTCTTTTAAGGCGGCATTATTTTCCGACCTAACAAGTGAGCTACGCAAACATCTTAGACCCTAGCTTTTTTCTTTTTCTAGCAGCTAAAGTTACCATAATGCGAGCATGGAAATCTCCTGTGATTAACCTCGCGTTAGTCAAAAATAAAATCTCTTGGATCATGATTAACCACGTCCATACCACCGGACGTCATATGACGTTTCTAGGTTTGAGTGGAGATATCTCAATGATGGGTGCAGCTGCAGGCATCATTCAGATATCTTTTTTTCTGCCGGCGATTCCCTGCACAGTAAAAACAATCATAGCTTGAATGTTTTTACAGGCGGCGGGTGGGGATGTCCCCCCCCCTCCCGCTGCCCTCTGGTGCTTCTACTGGCTCATCTGTGTGATCGGCAAGCTTGACAATGAATCCGCTGGCGGTGGTAGTTTACCATAGAGCTGACCGAGGACCAGACCTATGACCTTCGGAGGCCCGGCGCGACGCGACATTATGACCCCACGTCCGGCCTCGGCAGATGTAAACACCGGCGTTTCTTCAGCGTTTTTTTTTTTTTTTTTTTTAAATCTCAGGCTTTCCAGCCTAAAGGAGAGATGTGGGGACTTATAGACTTATATTACCGCATGTGCAAGTATAACCCTACTGTATATAGACGACCCCAACCACTGCTCCCTGTGCCTTCTGTACATCTTCATTCTACCCCTCAGGGTGGAGTTGGCTGAGGATAATTGCCACTTTTATATTGCTTAGTTGTGGTATGTTCAAAATAATATGGGTTTGTTATTTCTCAATGTAACACTGTAGTTTGATACTCACTCACAAATCTGTACTTTAATGTTTGTCTAAACTTCTTTAATAAAAATTATTGGAAAAGAAAAATGTTGCCTTTACAACAACCAATATGTATGGAGGAAAACAAGCCTAGCACAGTAACACCAAAACTTCATCCCAACTGTGAAGCTTGGTGGAAGGAACATAATGGTTTGGGACAGGGCTTTTTTTCAGCTGGAACTTGGTGGAACTCAGTTCCAGCACCTCTGGCTCAAACCCTCTGCTCCCTGCTGACCACTATCACTTGTAAACATAGAAGTTCGGCTTCTGTGTTGACAAGTGAAAGCTTGTCTCCCACCAACTCCCACAGATCTGATCTCCTGAACAGCCCCCACTGAGTGCAGGATGGGGACAAGGGAGGTGCAGGTGCCCGGGGTGCAGTGAGGATGCTGACACCCCCACTGGATGATCTCCCTGCAAGTGAGAGAGGTGGAGCCACCTACAGTGTGTGTGTGTGGGGGTACTAGAGAAGAAGAAGGGTGAAAGTGAGATGTGGATGGGGGGTGCAGAGGTAGGCAGCTGTGAACTCTGTGTGTAGTGCACCCCTGAATTCTGCATTCTGTATGCAGTGGCCCCCTGAACTCTGCACTATGTATGTAGCACACCCCCGGAAATCTGCACTCCTAGTATTTAACCACTTCAGCCACGGAAGTTTTACCCCCTTCCTTACCAGAGCACTTTTTGCAATTTGGCACTGCGCTGCTTTAACTGGTAATTGTACGGTCATGCAATGCTTTACCCAAATCAAAATTTGCGTCCTTTTTGTCCCACAAATAGAGCTTTCTTTTGGTGGTATTTGATCACCACTGGGATTTTTATGCGATATAAACGAAAAAAGAGAGAAAATTTTGAAAAAAAAAAATATTTACTACTTTTTGTTATAAAAAATATCCAATAAACTCAATTTTTGTCATATATTTATGTCAAAATGCATTCAGCCACATGTTTTTGGTAAAAAAAAAATTAAATAAGCATATATTTATTGGTTTGCGCAAAAGTTATAGCGTCTATAAACTATGGTATATTTACTGGAATTTACGCAACTTTTTCTTTCTGACTGCTTATCTCATTTCTTGAGGTGCTAAAATGGCAGGGCAGTACTAAACCCCTTTTTGGAAAGTAGACACCCCAAGGAATTAGCTGAGAGGCAAGTTGAACTCATTGAATATTTCATTTTTTTGTCACAAGTGATTGAAAGATGACAAAAACATTTTTTTACACAAAGTTGTCACTGAAAATGATATATGGCTTACACATGCCATGGGTATGTGTGGAATTGCACCCCAAAATACATTCTGCTGCTTCTCCTGAGTACGGGGATACCACATATATGAGGCTATTTGGGAGCCTATCCGCGTACAGAACCCCGAAAACCAATCACCGTCTTCAGGATTTCAAAGAGTGTAAATTGCTCATTTCACTTCCTCACTACCTAACACAGTTTTGGAGGCCCTGAAATGTCAAGCTAGTAACCCCACAAATGACCCCTTTTTTGGAAAGTAGACACCTCAAGCTATTTGCTAAGAGGCATGCTGAGTCCATGGAATATTTTATATTTTGCCACAAGGGAAATTTTTTTTTTTTTACACAAAGTTGTCATTGAAATTATATATTGCTCACACATGCCATGGGTATATGTGAAATTGCACCCCAAAATACATTCTGCTGCTTCTCCTGAGTACGGGGATACTACATGTGTGAGACTTTTTGGGAGCCTATCCGCGTACAGAACCCCAAAAACCAATCACCGCCTTCAGGATTTCAAAGAGTGTAAATTGATCATTTTACTTCCTCACTACCTATCACAGTTTCGGAGGCCCTGAAATGTCAAGATAGCACATACCCCCCCAAATGACCCCTTTTCGGAAAGTAGACACCCCAAGCTATTTTCTAAGAGGCGTGGTGAGTATTTTGCAGCTCTCATTTGTTTTGGAAAATAAAGAAAAAAGAGGAAAATTTATTATTTCTATTATTTTTTTCAAAACTTTGTGACAAAAAACTAGATCTGCAAAATACTCAACATGCCTCTCAGCAAATACCTGAAAAACCTTTAGAATTTAGAACCACTTTAAATAAAATGAACTTTCTGCATTAATTGATGGAGTTAAGCCACCTCTGTCCATTTAGTGACTTCTTTTTTATCTCAAACTGAAGGTATTCCCCACTTACAGGTGACTAGGGCTCAGGAGATGTCTAGGGGTCCCGCTACAAACTCCTGCAGCAAAACAGGGGGATAGTGCAATTGGTCAAAGCTGGGCACCTCCTTGTTACTTCCAAGGGAGGAAGGCAGATGGTGTCCTATTGAGTCAGGCCATTAGAAACAATGCAAATGGGATGACTTTCCTGTGCCAATTGCCATTCTTACTAGGGTCAGTCTAAGTTGTTTCTGTCTAATTCCGTTTTATCCAGGGTTACGTTCTATCGTCAAAACTCAGGGGGTAAGAAAACTGACTGGGATCATTCTTACCGTTAACCGTGTCCTTTCA
>BLSH010016231.1:273398-284685 GCA_018402905.1 Glandirana rugosa | reverse complement strand
TCAGTTAAAGCAACGCAGTGCCGAATCGCAAAAAGTGCTCTGGTCCTAACATGGGAAATCCTTCCTGGGTGAAGCGGTTAAAGGACTCTGAAGGCCAATCAAAGCTCCTGCCACTAAATACAATGGTAACCATACTGTCCTGGTCACACGTTGTGTTTGCTTTGCTTTAAAAACTATTATTTCTTGGTGCGTCAAAGCGTCTCCAAAGCCTCCATCAGTGGCAACCAGTCCATTAGGACCGGGTGGGCGCCGCCCCCCCATCCATGTGTCCAGCCCCCTAATCTACATTGGGGGCGCCGGATGCATGGATTCCGATGGGAGGAGTTTTTTTTTGAAGCATGCAATTAGAGCCAGAGGCTCTAATAGGCTTCTAAAAAGGGTAGGCTCGGGGGAGAAGTGATCCTATTGGCCAAAGAGGAGGGAGGAGACGCGTGGCCGCAGTGATGCAGGGGAAGCCACCACCTGTCTCCCCAACCTGACCAACGGGGGGGGGGGGGGGGGGGTTGGGTGCTGGTGACCCTACCGACCGGGGGGTGTCTGTGGGTGCATTGTTTGCCCCCCCCCAAAAAAACACCAGCCACCACTGGCTTCCATAGAAATCTATGACAACGCTTGCTTACAGCACCTGTTGAGAGGCTTTTATTCAGAGTTAGCTTCGCGTTGTTTTGAAGGTATTGCAGGTATGAGATATCCCCTGTAAAATCCGACAGGCTGGTTGTACCCAAGTTGGTCTCAGGGCCGGTGCTACCACTAGGCAAACTACTCAGCCGCCTAGGGCGCACTGCTGCCAAGGGGCGCCCGGCTGCTGGTTTCCCTCCGCGTCTGCATGCTCTGCAAAGGGGGTGGAGTCAGACGTGGAGCCAATGGGGGGGGGTGGCAAAATGAGGTTTCGCATAGGGTGTCAAAAATCCTTGCACCAGCCCTGGTTGGTCTATCAGTCAACTTGGATACATTCAGCCGGCCCATACATGATTCAAATCTCGACCGGTCCCTGCTGAACCAGCCATGATTCTAACCATCTATGGTTGGATTAAATCTAAGTTAGCGATGTCACAGACGCATTAGTCATACAAATATTTGGGATGGCGGAAACTATAAAAAAAAATGTTCGTTTTCCTCCAAACTGTCGGACAAACTAAATTTAAATCGTGAATCATAGCGAAAGCAGATACAGGAAATGTTCAATTGTAGCCTTTCAGTATTACTTAATAGTTAGATTCATTGTCAAGCATTCAGAGTGTTTAACAAATTTTTATTTATTTTATTTACCTATTTTATGTTTTATTTTAGGCTCGGTTCACATAAACTATACATGAAAAGCCACAAACCAGACGCCTTTCTAGCCCTCTCCCTACGTAGGCTGGACCGACCCTACAAACCTATCAGACTGAAAATTTCTCATAATACTTAAACCAGCAATCCTGTATAAGGAGCCCATTTCCATAAACACTTAGCGGACCTTTACTCCTCCCAAGCCACCTTTAACGAGGCCCAAGCAGGGTCTCTTTTCTCAAACATCCACCTACCCTCCCTGCCTGCCATTCACCGATCCACGCTTGAACAGCCAGTAACTATGATAGAGGTTGAGGCAGCCATCAAATCCTTACGCTCCAATAAGCGGCCAGGGCCGGACGGCTTCACCGCTGCATACTACAAGCATTTCTCTGCTATCCCCTATGCTGACCTTGGCCTTTAACAGCATTTTAAGCGGTAGAAACTTTAGGCCAGAATCCCTTCACGCCACAGTGTCCATGATACCTAAACCCCAATCAGACGGCTCCTCTTGGGTCAATTTTCGCCCAATCTCACTGTTAACCACTTCAGCCCCGGAAGGATTTCCCCCTTTAGGACCAGAGCCCTTTTTGCGATTCGGCGCTGCGTCGCTTTAACTGAAAATTGCGCGGTCGTGCGACGTTGTACCCAAACGAAATTTGCGACCTTTTTTTCCCACAAATAGAGTTTCTTTTGGTGATATTTGATCGCCGCTGCGTCATTTCTGATCGCCGTTATAAACAAAAGAAGAGCGACAATTTTGCAAAAAAAACCCAAATTCCTTACTTTTTGCTAAAATACAAATCCAAAAAAAAAAAATATAAAAAAACATTTTTTTTCATCGGTTTTGGCCGATTTATATTCTTCCTCATATTTGTGATAATAAAAATCGCAATCGGCGTTTATTGATTGGTTTGCGCAAAAGTGGTCGCGTTTACAGATGATGAGAATTAATTTCTGGGGTTTTTATTTTTTTTTTTTACTAGTAATGGCGGCGATCTGCGATTTTTAGCGGTACTGGGATATTTCAGCGGACATGTCGGAACATTTTGACACTTTTTTGGGACCATTGGCATTTATACAGCGATCAGTGCTATAAAAATGCACTGATTACTGTGTAAATGCCATTGGCAGTGAAGGGGTTAACCTGCAGGGGGCACTCTAAGGGTTAACTGTGTTCCCTGGGCGTGTTCTAACTGTGGGGGGACTGCCCTAGCTGGGGAAGGGAAGTGATCACAGCCTCCATGTAGAGGAAGGCTGTGATCACAGCCCTTCCCCCCTCACAGAACAGAGGTCCGTGTTCACTTACACGAACCTCCATTCTTTCACTCCGGGGGGGGGGCATCGCGGGTGGCCGGCGGAGATCGAATTCGCCGCACCCGCTCCCTGGCCCTCCCCGGACACAGTGAGCGCGTGGGCGCGCCTCCGGCGGCGCACGATCACTGGGCTCGATCTCGCAGCCGCCGTCATATGACGGCGATTTGCGCAATAGAGCCACCTTGTCGCCGTCAATTGCCGACCAGCGGTTGGCAAGCGGTTAAACCTGGACATCAAAATCCTAGCTAAAATCTTGGCTACTCGCCTAAACCCGGTTATTGGCTCTCTAGTCCACAGAGACCAAGTGGGGTTTATCCCCTCCAGGCAAGCAGGAGACAACATCAGAAGGGCAGTTATCCTAACACACGTCGCTAAGAAACGAAAGATACCCACATGCTTTGTCTCGCTAGATATTAGGAAGGCATTCGACACTCCATCTTGGTCCTATCTAACGTTTGCCCTTAAGAAATGGGGCTTCGGCCCTCATTTCCTTGCCTGGGTTTCCTCGCTCTACCATTCACCCTCTGCCCACGTCAAATATACAGGCTTTAAATCTGACCCATTTCCAGTGCGCCGAGGCACCCGTCAAGGCTGTCCTCTATCTCTACTCCTATTCGCTCTCGCAATCGAACCATTGGCCCAACTGATCCGTTCGAATCCCAATATAAAAGACATTGAACTGGGTGGCCACCAACATAAGCTATGTCTATTTGCAGACGACATACTTCTATTTCTGACAGCTCCTATAACCTCAGCCCCGAATCTTCTTAAAACTCTTGAAGAGTTTGGCAAGATTTCAGGCCTAATGGTTAACCCACATAAGTCCAAGGCTTTAAACGTCTCCATTGACCTACCATCCTTGACTCAACTACAACAAATACTCCCATTCTCTTGGACCGCAAACAGTCTCCCTTTCCTGGGTATTAACCTTACAGCTGACATCGCTAACCTATACATGGCCAATTATCCTCCAATGTTGTCACATTTAACCAGCCTGATGAACTCCTGGTCTAGACTCCCCCTCGCCTGGATGGGCAGAATAGCAACAGTCAAGATGACTATCCTACCAAAAATTCTATACCTATTTAGGGTATTACCAATCAACGTTCCCCCCCATTTTCTGCGCATACTACAAAGCCACACATCTCAGTTCATCTGGGTAAAGGTTAGACCCAGGATAAAAAGACAAATACTTTTTCCCCCTAAAATCAGGGGTGGCTTGGGGATCCCTAGCTTCACCAAATATTTCCAAGCTGCACAGCTAGCCCAACTACCGAAATACCATGCCACGAGAGAAATCCCATTATGGGTTTACCTGGAGACGGTAGACTGTGACCCCCTCTCGGTAGCAAATCTGCTCTGGTTAAACCCAAGAGACCGTAGACAAATTGATAACCCTGTAACGGCTCATAGCTTGCGCCTATGGGACAGTCTGAAGACAAAACATGCCCTACAATCCCCACATAACCCATTAGTATCATTCCTGAAAAATCCAGCCTTCTACCCGGCATGGGTCTCCCCAAATCCGTTCCACAACTGGTCTAGATCCAACCTTTTTCGTGCTCTCTCGTTTACAACCCCAGACTCATTCAAGCCGTTTCCAACTCTCTGCGAATCACACAATCTACCCAACTCAGAAATATTCAGATACCTGCAACTCAAACATTTTTTCTCCCCCTGCTTATGTAGGGATTCTTCCCTACCAGCTCTTTCCCCGTTTGAACACACGTGTCACAAGGACCCACACGCAAAAGGTCTAATCTCCTCCCTCTATTACCAACTCTTAGACCCCCTGCCCCCTTCCTCCATGTTATATGCATCCAATTGGGAAAAAGACCTGGGGATCCATTTAGAGCTTAAAGACTGGGCTGACATCTGGGAGGCCACTAAGTCCTCCTCTCAATCGGTAGTGGTAGTCGAAACCAATTATAAAGTACTTATGCGGTGTTACTTGGTCCCCGCCCGGATTGCAAAGTATATCCCTGCCTATTCTCCTCTCTGCTTCCGAGGCTGTACTGACCGAGGCACACACCTCTACACATGGTGGACTTGTCCACTGGTTGCAACTTTCTGGACCCAGATTTTCCAGATATTATCCACATTATTCCAAATCGACTTCTCCCCTGAGCCAACGGTTGCTCTCCTAAACAAAAGACCAGATGGCATTTCTAAGACTCAATTCAAGCTCCTCTTGCAGATAACAACGGCGGCAAAACAGACGATAGCCAAGGCGTGGAAAACACCTCATCTTAACATCGTTGAAACCAAAAATAGGGTCACGAGGGCAATGATCGACGCTAGAATAGAAGCAATTATCCTGGACAGGGTAGTAACTCAAGAGAGGATATGGAAAGCATGGATGAAGCACTTTGTGCCTTCTAACTTCGACCATAGTCTCCTCACCCCTTGAACACCCCCATCGTCATCATGCAGGCTAGTCTTACACCCCAACCGCGCAGTCCTTTGCATCCTATTTCTCAGAAGCGCGGGGTCTTCCCGAGACACCCCCCCCCCCACCTTCACTCTCCTCTCTTCCTCTTTCTCTATATTCCTCTTCTTCTCCCCCATATACTCCTCACATCTACAATTCATCTTGCTACCTTATCTTCTTTGCACACGATCAGGACCCTAACTCATTAGGCTCTTTTCTCCACCTGCAGCCCGTTAATTTTAGGCTATACATCTGTAAGACATTCAAGTGCTCTCCCTGTTGTCTGCAGGGACCAACCCTACTTGGACTCCTGTACATCGTAAACGTTTGTGACCCCAGCAGGGACCACGGGCCCCTGCCTGCTTTGTTATGCCCATCTGCCTGCTTTGTTATGCCCATCTGCCTGCTCAGGCGCAGTTTGCTCCCATTGGGGCGCCTGGTAGGTAGTTAGCCCCCTATCTTCTTGCCCGTATAGCCCCCAACTATAGGCCAACCTTTGGGTAACCCACCCCCTATGGGCCTTACTGTCATTTTTCTTTGATTAAGCTGTTTAAGTCATCTTATTTGTGATTGAGTTAATCCTGGTCCCAAATCTGTTTCACCAGCGATATGTTTTTATATGCGAGACTGTCTGTACTTTTCTGTTCTAAACTTAATAAAACTTTTTGAAACGAAAACCTGGAAGCTGATTGGCTGCCAGGCACAGCTGCACCAGATTTTGCACTCTCCACTTCCCTATTGTGTTCTATAATATAAATAAGAGCGGGGAATGTGCTATCAAATTTAAGCTGTGTAGGGAAATTCTAGATCGGTCTTTCGCAATCTTTATACTGTAGAATTAAAAGGTCTCAGGGAACCCCAGCTAAAATAAATGAATCTCTGATTATTTGGAAAACTCCTAAAGTCTCAGTTTTTTTCTTCCTTTAAAAATAACAAACATGTTACACTTACCTGCATTATGTAATGGTTTTGAACAGAGCAGTCCTCCTCCTCCATCCTGGTCCCTCGCCGGCGCTCTTGGCCCCTCCTTCCTGCTGAATGCCCCCACAGCAAGCAACTTGATATGGGGGCACTCGAGGCGAGCCGCTGCTCTGTGTGTCCATTCAGACACGGAGCCACTGCCCACCCCGCCCCCTCTCTCCTCACCGCTCAATGACTTTGATTGACAGTAGCAGGAGCCAATGGCACTGCGCTGCCATCTCAGCCAATGAGGAGGGAGAGTCCCAGGCAGACGAGACTCTCCTGCAACATGGCTGGATCGAGATGGGCTTAGGTAAGTATTAGGGGAGGCTGCGGCACACAGAAAGTTTTTTTTTTTTTATCTTAATGCATACAATGCATTAAGATAAAAAAAAACCTCCTGACTTTACAACCACTTTAACCTCTTGATGCCGTTCATATGCATATATGCGGCCCTATTAAAACAACTTACCGTGCTGAGAGCGCACTACCTGCATGCTTCCAGCATGGTGGCAGACGGGGATCGGTAAGCTCCCGATGCATACTTGCGATTGGGAGCTTTCCATTCATGTGACCAATGTGACTGCCAATCACAGAGATCAGATGACCCAAATGCCCTCCTCCCGGCTATTAGAACTCTTAAGGCCTCATACACATGGGGGCCTGAGAAAAAATAAGCAAAGCGTCAGGTTCGACGTTTTGGAAACATCAGCATTTTGTTTGGCGTTTTGCATTGGCATTAGTGAGCGTTGGCATCAATCGGCCAAAAAAAAATATTCATCTGCTATTTTTTAACCTAAAAACGCCGGTTAACGCTAGTGCGGCGTTAGTGAGCGTTTTGCAGCATCGGCGTCAAAAATGAGAAAACGTTACAGCCTCAGAGCGCGCTGGTCCCGCGTTCTAGAATCAGCTCACTAACGCCAACACCCTCTACTGCTCAAAAACGTTGGCGTTTTTAGAGGACCATTGAATAACATGGAGAGCTGTAACAAATGCCCAAAAATGTGGCGTCAAAAAACGCCCGTGTGTAGGAAGCCTAAAAGGCCGGGGGGGGGGGGGGGGGGGCGGCGCAAGGGGGTTAAGCTGGCCATAGATGTTTTTTTTTTTTTTTTTTTCAGCCAGCAGGCTTAACAGAAAGAAAATGTACAGATTCCTCCATCCACACAAGCGAGACGGATGGAGGAATTCCCCCTGCCAGGACATTGTATTATGACAGCGGGACTCTCACTGATCAGCAGTTGTAGCCATTGATGGCCAAAGCTTTTTCCAGCTTGTCCATTCGAAAAGCCAAACATGGATTTAAATTTAGTTAAACCAGTTAAATTTCGACCCATCTATGGCCAGCTAGAAGGATCATAGGTTCCATGCCACGTGACCTAAGAGAGAAGGTCAGTCATCCACAGTTCAAGGAACCCCTAGCAACATCTAGGGTAGCCTTCAACCTTTTCAACACCGAGGAACCCTTGAAATAATTCTCCGGTCTCGGGGAACCCCTGCTAAAAATTCAAAATCTACAACTCCTGATACATTAGTGTGATGGTCAATGGGAAGAATGCTCCTGACACTTGTGGTCATTGGGAAGAATTACCCCCTTAAGATAGCTAAAAAGATCAATGGTATCATTGGGAATTTATCTGAGAGGTAGAAATTGACCATTCCTCAAGGACCCCCTAGCAACCTCTGGAGGAACCCTGGTTGAGAAACCCTGATCTAGAGGAACCCTGGTTAACAATAGCTGGTTGACCTCATCTGAGGTTAAGTCAGCCATCCATAGATCAAAATTCGGCCAGTTCAGGAGGGACTGGCCGAATTTCAGTCCATGTATGGGCTAGTTGGTTTTACACAAGTCAGTCTATCAATCCTTTTGTGTACAACCAGCCTGTCAGGTTTTTCATGAATCCCTAGCAACATCTGAAGGAACCCTGGTTAAAAAAAAGCCAGTTGACCTCCTGAGGATAAGGCAGTCATACATGGGTCAGAGTTTGGCTAGTTCAGCAGGGACCAGCCAAATTTCAGTCCATGTATGGGCTAGCTGGTTGTACATAAGTCAACCGAATATTTCCTGAAAATCAGTGCCGGCGGCTATAGCCGAGAACACTTATCATTGTATTTTGCCAGCAGGGAAGTCTTGCCTTCAGCAGAATACAATAGCACAGCCAGAAGGATTCCCCAATCCACATCAAATATGTGGATGGGGGGAATTGGCCCCTTTTTCTTTTTAATTTAATCCACTGGTTGAACGAAAAAAAAAAAAGATTCATGCATGGCCTCCCTTAGACCCACAACCATGCAAACACCATAGGTGTGCACCCCAAAAGCTCAAACACACACGCCTTTCTCTGCAGCCTCAGCTGCACTGGACAGTGAATGAACAGGAAGTGCTCTGTGCTGAGAGGCTTCCTGTTCATTCACAAACTGAAGCATAGTAAACTGTGTTCACTATGCTTCAGTTATGAATGAACACAGTAAGTGAGTGTGTTCACTTGGAAAAGGAAAGGGCTTTTAAATTACATATTGATTAGCCCATTTCACCATTCTCCACCCTGAAACATTCCCCACAGCACTCAGGGGAGAGCAGAAGAGGGAAGCCAGCAGCACTGTGGTGGGGGGCAGAACATGAGGGAAAGCCTGGGCAGTAGGGGGAATCGGCACCACACAGAGTGATTAGGGTGTGCCCAGGCACTCCTCCCTGTGCACACGCTTATGGCAGGCACCATTAGATAGAGGGAATCAGTCAAAGCTCAAGGAACCCCTAGCAACCTCTGAAGAAACCTTAGGGTTCCACAGAACCCTGGTTGAGAATGGCTGTTCTAGATGATCCTTATTGAATAACACACCATTTTATAAAAATGTCAGCCATCTGAAGACTCCATTTTAAGTCAAGGCGTATAATAAAACTTTAGTAGAATCCAAGCCTGGACAAGTCTGAGCCTAAACATGTCTATGGGGGGAATTTTGCAAAGTCATCATTTTAAGACTTAAGGAACATTGCCAAGGATATCAAGAGTCACCAGATGGACCAACAACCAACCAGCCTTATCTTGGTGGACATATCTGATGCATATTGAAATTGACACTATTTTATAATTGAATAAATATTAAGTAATTATTTATAATTACCATTGATGTTGTGTTATTCTTGATATGAAGAGTGTATAAAACCTATTACAGTTTAGGGGGTTTCGGTGGTCTTTTGGGTTGTAATCTGACCCTGTATGTACAGCATGTGCTGCAGGAAAAGCCGATCTAATCTGAACTTCTCACAGACTTTGCTGTTATCGGTTTTTACTCGATCCCATTACAAAGTCGAGATTCCCTACAATGGCAACACCAGCCCTGCATTTTGCCAGATTGGAACCTCAAGCCAAGCAGTGCCCCTCCCGCTTCCTTCCATGGCTACATTGGCTTTCCTACCTCAGAGTATAATAAACTTTATTTTGTACAGCGCCTTTAAAGGTGGCTTCTCAAAGCTCCTCAGTAAGCTCCTCTATGGCATACAATGCGGGGCCATTGGACCCAGGCAGCACTTTGAGAGGGGCAGCAAATTGAACCACAGCCGCCTCTCCTTCTCTTGTTTTCCCAGCAAATTGACAACCAAGATTTTTTTTTCCAGCAGTTTTGTGTGTCATGATGACAACTGCCCCCCCCCCCCCCCGGCCGCTCCGCCTGACCCTATACTACCCTAGCCCGCCCATATACTGCCCTGTTTATATACTATCCCAGCCTGCTCCTATACTGCCCTAGCATGTCCATATACTACCCTAGCCTGTCCATATACTACCCTAGCCTGTCTATATACTACCCTGGCCGGTCCATATACCACCCTTGCCTGTCTATATACTACCCTAGCCTTTCTATATACTACCCTAGCCCGCCCATATACTGCCCTGTCTATATACTATCCCAGCCTGCTCCTATACTACCCTAGCCTGTCTATATATTACCCTAGCCTGTCAATATACTACCCTAGCCTTTCTATATACTACCCCAGCCTGCCCCTATACTGCCCTAGCCTGTCCATATACTACCCTAGCGTGCCCATTTATTACCCTAGTGTGCCCATTTACTACCCTACCCTGCCTCTATACTACCCTAGCCTGTGTATATACTACCCTAGTCGGTCTATATACTACCCTAGCCTGTCTATATACTACCCTAGCCTGTCTATATACTACCCTAGCCTGTCTATATACTACCCCGGCCTGTCCATATACTACCCTGGCCTGTCCATATACTACCCTGGCCTGTCCATATACTACCCCAGCGTCCCCATTTATTACCCTAGTGTGCCCATTTACTACCCTACCCTACCCCTATACTACCCTAGCTTGCCCCTATACTACTCTAAGCTGCTCCTGCACTGGCCTAACCTGCCCCTTGGAATTGAACATAATGATATGTCATACAATTTTGCATATAGACAAGGTGCTGTTGCATGTAAATCTGACTTCCTGATAAATTTAATTTTTGTTTTAATTATCATGATACTGGATAAAATAATGGATGTGGGGGCCATTTGTTGGGCATGATTTTTCTTTTTTTTTGGGGAGGGGGGCAGCATTTCATTCTTGGACCCAGGGAGCACAATGTCTTGGGCCAGCCCTGATGGAATGATAGGGTTGTCTCAGTGTTTGCTGTGCCCATACCATATAAATAAATAGTAACAAAAAAAAAAAAATCTAATAATCCATATATAGCACAAATTATTAGAAGAATTGTCCCTTACCTGGTGTGATGATGTCCAGCTTCTGCAGATGTTCCTCTCACTACTGGAAAGACAAACTTAGGAAGAGGAACTTGGATTTCACAACCTTGTCTTCTCTTTAGGGGAGTGCAGAAGAGAACAACGAGCTTGAGAAACCAGGCATTTTCTTCTTATAGGGTTCAGGCTAGGTCTGCGGGGGGCAATGAGTGGTGTAACCACTTCTTGGTAATGATCTCCTTATCTATGCATAATGTCCTCATGTTGTAAATGTGGTTTCTTCTTTTACGGACCAAAGAGTTCGAGCAACAAGAGAAGACGTGAGGGGATTTCTCTTCTGTTCCAACACTTTAGGTTCAAGGAGAAGGATTCAAACAGAAAGGTCATCACTCTCCTTGTAGACGTCTTCGACCTGTAGTAGTGTGGTCCATTCCCTGTTAAGAAGATTATTAAACACGATATATACCTAATAATCTAAAAAAAAAAAAACAATGATAAATAAATATACCATACCCGTGTCGTTTGTGACTCTGTTGGGATAGTAAGGTAGTCCCGACCGGGTTCTGTAACACGAGGGACCCAGGTTCTTACTTTACGACGGGGGG
>BLSH010016231.1:152830-170939 GCA_018402905.1 Glandirana rugosa | reverse complement strand
CTTACAATACGCCAAACAGCACAGAGACAAGCCTCAAACCTGGCAAAGTCATTTATGGTTGTGGCCAAAAAGCTCAATTTTGGTCTCATCACTCCAAACGCTACTTTTTGGAGTCAACAAGGCCTATGATGAAAGGTACACCATTCCTACTGTGAAACACTGAGGTGGATCGCTGATGTTTTGGGGATTTGTGAGCTACAAAGGCACAGGAAATTTGGTCAAAATTGATGGCAAGATGAATTCAGTATGTTATATAATATATAGTTAAATACTGAAGGAACGTTTGCATTCATCAGCCAGGAAGCTGCGCATGGGATGTACTTGGACATTCCAACATAATGATCCAAAACACAAGGCCAAGTCGACCTGTCATTGGCTACAGCAGAATAAAGTGAAGGTTCTGGAGTGGCCATCTCAGTCTCCTGACCTCAATATCATTGAGCCACTCTGGGGAGATCTCAAACGGTGCTGTTTATACAAGACAGCCCAAGAATTTCCAGGAATTGGAGGCATTTTACCAAGAGGGCAGCTTTACCATCTGAGAAGATAAAGAGCCTCATCCACAAATACCACAAAAGACTTCAAGCTGTCATTGATGTTAAAGGGGGTAATACACGGTATTAAGAACTGGGGTATGTAAACTTTTGATCAGGGTCATTTGGGTAGTTTCTGTTGTCATTATGATATAAAAAGAGTAAACGCAGTTGATTGATAATAAATGGCTTCAGACAAACACCAACCATGAGTGAAAGAAATGTTTTTGTGTTATCATTCATATTCTCTGAAAAATGGACAAGAAAACATAAATTCTGCCAGGGTATGTAAACTTATGAGCACAACTGTGGATGAATGCAAGTCCAAAAAAGGGGCTCAAGAGGTAGAACCAGATGGGCTGCAAGGGAGACTGGCCCAAGCAACGTTGTATGAGTAAATAACAGAATCAAGGGCTTATGGGATCGCCTCAATGATAACAGAGCACAGGAAAAATGGAGCTGCATACTTAAATCTCTCTGCGGTCGTTGGACCCCCCCCACAAACCAGAAGCTCTCCCTGGTCTCTGCCTCTTTATTAACTCAGACAGAGCAGCAGGAGCCATTGATTCTTTTTAGATTTTTTTAGATTCAACTTTATTGTCATTACACATGTACAATGCAACGAAATGCAGTTTAGGTCCCTAAATGCATTGGCCCCTAATGCTGTCAATACAGCCAGTGTGGAGGGGGCAGGGCCGAGCCATGCTCTGTGGCTCGGGTCCCTGTATAGAATGTTCCTTGCTATGGGGGCACTAGGGACCTTAGGTGCTGGTGGGGAACCCGAGAAGAAAAGGATCGGGGCTGCTCTGTGCAAACCATTACATAGAGCAGGTAAGTATGCACATTATTGCATAGCCTTAGTCCGTAGGGTTCAATATTGAGTTGGCCCACCCTTTGCAGCTATAACAGCTTCAACTCTTCTGGGAAGGCTGTCCACAAAGTTTAGGAGTGTCTATGGGAATGTTTGACCATTCTTCAAGGAAGAGCATTTGTGACTGGCTTGCAGTCTCCGCTCTAATTCATCCCAAAGGTGTTCTGTCGGGTTGAGGTTAGGACTCCAAACTCGCTCATCTATGTCTTTATGGACCTTGCTTTGTGCACTGGTGCGCAGTCATGTTGGAAGAGGAAGGGGCCAGAGTTGGGAGCATGAAATTGTCCAAAATGTCTTGGTATGCTGACGCCTTAAGAGTTCCCTTCACTGGAACTAAGGGGCCAAGCCCAACTCCTGAAAAACAACCCCCCACCATAATCCGCCCTCCACCAAATGATTTGGACCACTGCACAAAGCAAGGTCCATAGACATGGATGAGTGAGTTTGAGGTGGAGGAACTTGACTGGCCCCAACCCGATAGAACACCTTTGGGATGAATTGGAGCGGAGACTGCAAGCCAGGCCTTCTCATCCAACATCAGTGCCTGACCTCACAAATGCTCTTCTGGAAGAATGGTCAAACATTCCCATAGACACTCCTAAACCTTGTGGGCAGCCTTCCCAGAAGAGTTGAAGCTGTTATAGCTGCAAAGGGTCGGCCAACTCAATATTGAACCCTACGGACTAAGACTGGCCATACATTATACAATTTTCTTCTACAGTTTTCCTTTAGATTTACCAAAAAAACATATAATATGAGGTCAAACCTAAACACTTCCAATTTGTATGCAGTCAGGCAGCCCCTTTCACTACATGGTTAAACCTTGTGGACAGCCTTCCCAGAAGAGTTGAAGCTGTTATAACTGCTAAGGGTGGGCCAACTCAATATTGAACCCTATGGACTAAGACTGGGAAGCCATTAAAGTTCATGTGCGTGTAAAGGCAGGTGTCCCAATACTTTTTGGTAATATAGTATATATGGAGAAATATTGTGCATATATAAAGTCAATTTTATTTGGAGCGATATAGATATTACGTATTTATAAACCTAGATACACACACTGATCAGCCATAACTTTCTGACCACTGCCAGGTTCGGTGACCAACATTGATTACCTCATTCCATGCCTGAAGTTGATGTGTGTAAAGCAGAAGAAATGGGTGTTGCAGGTTGATGTGTATGAGACTGTATAGCCGCACACCGGTCAGGCTGTCCATGCTGACCCATGTCCACAGCCAAATGCACCTACAATGGGCATGTGAGCATCTGAACTGGACCACCGAGCAATGGAAGATGTTGGCCTGGTCTGAGGAATCACATTATCCTTTACATCATGTGCATGGCCTGGTGTGTGTGCGTCACTTAAGCCTCGTACATACGGGATGACAATCGTATACAACAGGTCGCACGTGATATCGATCGTTCGTATGCGTGATTAGAACAGCCGACATACGACGGCCGAACAAGGGAGTTGTATGAGCAGACTAGAAAACTTGGTCGTACCAACAAGCGCTCATACGACCGTTGTATCGTGTGCACAGAGCAGTTGGTACAACAAGTTGTATTGTGCAAAACACGCATGCTCAGAAGTCAGGAACGGCCGGATGCTAATTACAGGCACCTGAGCCTTCTTCCTGCGGTCGTACGATTGTGTAGTGCAGTCAGTATGCAAGTTACATTATGCAACATACGATTTGAGACGATCGTACGTACGATCGTCATCCCGTGTGTACGAGGCTTAAGGCACCTGAAAGCAGTATAAGAAGGCATGCCGGCAGAGGAGATGTTCTGCTGGAAATCCTCGGGTCCTGCCATTCCTGTGGATGTTACTTTGACACGTACCACACACCTAAACATTGTTGGTGATGAAGTGCACCCCTTCAGGGAAACGGCATTCCCTGGTGGCAGTGGCCTCTTTCAGCAGGATAATGCACCCTGCCACTCTGCATAAATGGTTCAAGAATAATTTGAGGAACACAATGGGGTTGATTTACTAAAGCTGGAGAGTGCAAAAACCGGTGCAGCTTTGCATGGTAGCCAATCAGCTTCTAACCTCAGCTTGTTCAATCCAAGCTTTGACAATAAAACCTGGAAGCTGATTGGTTTCTCTGTGGAGCTGCACCACATTTTGCACTTTCAAGCTTTAGTAAATCAATCCCAATGAGTTTGAAGTGCCTCCAGATCTCAGTCCCATTGAGCATCTGTGGGATGTGCCATAAAAACAAGTCCAACCCATGAAGGCCCCACCTCACAACTTACAGGATTTTCTACTGATGGCTTGGTGCCAGGAACCACCGCATACCTTCAGGGGTCTCGTTTTGTCCATGCTTTGATAGGTCAGTGCTTTTGGTGGCAAAACAGCTGGAAGCACCTGCTAAATGCTTACAGCTGAAGGCTGGCAGTCTGCCAAGTCTTTGCCGCCATAGTAAATGGGGGAAGGAGTTGTGATTTTTGTGCTTCTGTTGTAAACTTTAAAGATTTAGGCTCCATGCACACTGAAGCTGTTAAATAATTGTTTTTGGGCATTTGAGTGTTTTTTTATTTTAACAGCCCATAAACGCCCCTCTATGTTATCCTATGTGTCCATGCACCCATAGGCGTTTATTGTCATTTATCAGCAATAGCGTTGATGGGCTGTTGTCTAAACGCCCTAAAATCCCGTTCAGGAGTCGTCGTTCTGTACACAAAAAACACTGAGCCTAGATTCACATTGGAGCGATTTGTCATGGGATTTGAGAGATCAAATCGCATGACAAGTCGCAGCCCATTGGCAGCAATGGCAATGCTCCAATCGGCGCGACACTGATTTCTCAGCACCGCACCGATTTGCAAAAGTAGTTCCTGCACTACTTTTGCCGATTTCAGGTGCGATTTCAATAGACATTGTGCATGAAGCCACACAGACATCTATCAAGTAGCACCTGAAATCGCACCGACCTTGCTGCTTTGAAATCGCGCTACTTCAAGTGAAGTAGCGGTGATTTCAAAGTGGCATCAATGTGAACCACGGCTGAAAGCTGAACAAAGCTAAAAAAAATGCTGATAAAAGCTGAAAAACTCACTACAAAGCTACTGATGTATTTTAGATTTTTTTTTTTTAAATGTCCAGTGTGCATGAAGCCTAATTTCTCCTCCATGCCTATAGCTACTGAGGTGAATGACAGCTTGTTTTAATTTTATTACTTGTTCAGAACATGTAAATGCTTTTATTAGCATTGTACTTTTGCTGGGGAACTGAAAGAATGTTTATAACCCAATAAATGATAACATTTCAATATTGTGTATTCTAACGGCTCTATGCAGAATAATGAACCGTTAATATTGTGCACTGGAAATCGCCTAACAAAGAAGGCCATGAAGCCAAATAAAAAAAAAAAAAAAAGAAATTGCAATGCAGGTTTTATTTACAGAAGTTCCAATCTTTCATCACAATGGTTTTATTTAACAATTTCCTTTGATGATGAGGACACAACTTTCCCATCAATGACCTCCTGCTGGGTTGTTGTCACTTTCTGAACAGCTGTCGGCGCTGCAGATAGACAGGAAAAAAAATGGTCAGAGATCCAAGTTCAATAGTTCTATCAGCAGACAAATATCTGTATAATAAACGTTTGTCTTATTCATGGAAAAACTCAAAGTCCACTTTTTTTAAATAAAGAATATATATATATATATTTATATTAATTAATATTATATATATTTTATATTAATATATATATATATATATATATAAAAATATTCAAATTTAAAATTGCCCCATAATTTAACCCTATGATCAGCCAAGAATATCAGGGATCATTTTGTGCTTTTCTGTGTTGAAACTTTCAATTCCCTGTAAATTTGCATCCTCACAGTTAACCTTTTTAAAGCTGCAGTAGCTCTCTTCAGCCGCCTTCATTACCCATCTGAATTACTTCATCCCCATTCCTCTTGAACCAAAAACGTAATTGTATTTTATTGGGATTTTATGCGATAGACCGACACAAAGTGGCTCATAATTGTTAAGTGGAAGAAAAATAATAAATGGTTTTTAAATTTTGTTGACAAATAAATATGTGAAAAGTGTGGGGGTCATTTGTATTCAGCCCCCTTTACTCAGATCCCCCTAACTAAAATCTAGGGGAACCAATTGCCTTCAGACGTCACCTAATTAGTAAATTGAGTCCCCCTATGTGTAATTTAATCTCAGTATAAATACAGCTGTTCTGTGAAGCCCTCAGAGGTTTGTTAGAGAACCTTAATGAACAAACAGCATCATGAAGGCCAAGGAACACACCAGACAGGTCAGGGATAAAGTTGCGGAGAAGTTTAAAGCAGGGTTAGGTTACAATAAAATATCCCAAGCTTTGAACATCTCACGGAGCTCTGTTCAATCCATCATCGGAAAATGGAAAGAGTATGGCACAACTGCAAACCTACCAAGACATGGCCGTCCATCTAAACTGACCGGCCAGGCAAGGAGAGCATTCATTAGAGAAGCAGCCAAGAGGTCCATGGTAACTCTGGAGGAGATGCAGAGATCCACAGCTCAGGTGGGAGAATCTGTCCACAGGACAACTATTAGTCGTGCTCTCCACAAATCTGCCCTTTATGGAAGAGTGGCAAGAAGAAAGCCATTGGTGAAAGAAAGCCATAAGAAGTCCTGTTTGCAGTTTGTGAGAAGCCATGTGGGGGACACAGCAAACATGGGGAAGAAGGAGCTCTTCTCAGACGAGACCAAAATTGAACTTTTTGGCCTAAAAGCAAAACGCTATGTTTGGCGGAAAACTAACACTGCACATCACCCTGAACACACCATCCCCACTGTGAAACATGGTGGTGGCAGCATCATGGTGTGGGGATGATTTTTTTCAGCAGGGACAGGGAAGCTGTCAGAGTTGATGGGAAGATGGATGAAGCCAAATACAGGGAAATCTTAGAAGAAAACCTGTTAGAGTCTGCAAAAGACTTGAGACCGGGGCGGAGGTTCACCTTCCAGCAGGACAACGACCCTAAACATACAGCCAGAGCTACAATGGAATGGTTTAGAATCAGGGGTCTCCAAACTATGGCCCTCCAGCTGTTCAGGAACTACAATTTGGATCATGCTTAGTCATGTCTGTGAATGTCAGAGTTTGCAATGCCTCATGGGATGTGTAGTTCCGCAACAGCTGGAGGGCTGTAGTTTGTAGATCCCTGGACTTTAGATCAAAGCATATTCATGGGTTAGAATGGCCCAGTCACAGTCCAGACCTAAATCCCATTGAGAATTTGTGGCAAGACTTGAAAATTGCTGTTCACAGACGCTCTCCATCCAATCTGACAGAACTTGGGGTATTTTGCAAAGAAGAATGGGCAGAAATGTCCTCTCTAGATGGGCAAAGCTGGTAGAGACCTCCCCAAAAAGACTTGCAGCTGTAATTGCAGGGAAAGGCGGTTCTACAAAGTATTGACTCAGGGGGGCGCCATACAAATGCCCCCCCACACTTTTCACATATTTATTTGTCAACAAAATTTAAAAACCATTGATCATTTTCCCTCCACTTAACAATTATGTGACACTTTGTGTCGGTCTATCACATAAAATCCCAATAAAATACATTTACGTTTTTTGTTGTAACATGGCAAAATGTGGAAAAGGGGTATGAATACTTTTTCAAAGCACTGTATTTAACCACTTCAGCCCCGGAAGGATTTCCCACTTTAGGACCAGAGCACTTTTTGCGATTCGACACGTCGCTTTAGCTGACAATTGCGCGGTCGTGCGACGTTGTACCCAAACAAAATTTGCGTCCTTTTTTCCCCACAAATAGAGCTTTCTTTTGGTGGTATTTGATCACCTCTGCATCATTTCTGATCGCCGCTATAAACAATAGAGCGACAATTTTGCAAAAAAACCCAAATTTCTTACTTTTTGCTAAAATACAAATCCAAAAAAAAATATAAAAAAAAAATTTTTCATCAGTTTTGCCCGATTTATATTCTTCCTCATATGTTTGGTAAAAAAAAAAATCACAATCGGCGTTTATTGATTGGTTTGCGCAAAAGTTGCTGCATTTACGGATGAAGAGAATTCATTTCTGGGGTTTTAATTTTTTTTTACCAGTAATGGCGGCGATCTGCGATTTTTAGCGGTACTGTGATATTGCGGCGGACATGTCGGGCCATTTTGACACTTTTTTGGGACCATTGGCATTTATACAGCGATCAGTGCTATAAAAATGCACTGATTACTGTGTAAATGCCATTGGCAGTGAAGGGGTTAACCTGGAGGGGGCGCTCTAAGGGTTAACTGTGTTCCCTGGGCGTGTTCTAACTGTGAGGGGGCTGCCCTGGCTGGGGGAAGGGAGTGATCACGGCTTCCATATATAGAGGATGCCTGTGATCACAGCCCTTCCCCCTCTAACAGAACGGAGATCTGTGTTTACTTACACCGACCTCCGTACTCTCACTGCGGGGGGGGGGCATTGTGGGTAGCCGGCGGCAATCGAGTCCTTCCTACCCGCTCCCTGGCTCCCCCGAACACAGTGAGTGCGCGAGCGCGCCTCCATCGGCGTGCGCTCACAGTGAGAGATATCGCAGCCCCCGTCATATGCGATATCGAGCCACTCTGGAACTGTCAGACTGCAGTCGGCGGTCGGCAAGTGGTTAAAAACATATCCCCAGCATCTCTTTAGACCCCTTTCACACTGGGGCAGTTTTCATGCATTTTAGCACTAGAAGTAGCGCCTGAAAGTTGCCTCCCATGCCGCCCCAGTGTTAAAACCCAAGTGGTTTCACACTGGGGCGGTGCGGTTGCAGGACGAGAAAAAAAGTCCTGCAAGCAGCATCTTTGGGGCGGTTTGGGAGCGATGTATACAGCGATCCCAACCTGCCCCTGCCATTGGAATGAATAAGCAGCACTTCCGAAGCGCCTGAAAAGCGCTTTGAAAGCTGCAACATGGGCGTTTTTAACCCCTTCTTGAGGGTTAAAAGCGCCCTGCTAGCGGCCAAAAAGCGCTTTACCATTACGCGGCCCGCACCCCGGGGTGAAAGGGTTCTCAGTGGTACATGCTTAAGCATCTGATCAGCAGATTGCACAGCTTAAAGTATTTGTAAAGGCTGAAGGTTTTTTTTTTACCTTCATGCATTCTATGCATGAAGGTGAAAAAAAAATTTTCTGTGTGCTGCTCCCCCCACAGCCCCCCAATACTCTCCTGAGGCCTCTATTGATCCAGCAATGCGCACAAGAGACTCGGCTGTCCTGGGATTCCCTCTTATTGGCTGAGACAGCAATGGGTGCCATTGGCTCCCACTGCTGTTAATCAAGGCCAGTGAGTCGATGTGGAGCGAGCAGGGGGCAGGTCCTAACCACGGCTCTGTGTGTCTTATGGATGCATAGATCAGGGCTCAGGATTGAGCATGCGCCAGCGCCCCCATAGCAAGCAGTTTGCTATTGGGGGCACCGGTCAAGGGGGAGGAGCCAAGAGTGAAGCTAAGGGACCCGAGAAAAGGAGGATCGGGGCTGCTCTGCAAAACCACTGCACACAGCAGGTAAGTATAACATGTTTTTTTTTTTAATCCGAACCTTTAATATCACTTAGACCCCTTTCACACTGAGGTGTTTTACAGGCGCTATTTAGCAAAAAATAGCGCCTGTAAAGCGCCTCAAAAATACCTCCCCACCCACCCCAATGTGAAAGCCGGAGTGCTTTTACACTGGGGCGGTGCGCTTGCAGGACGTTACAAAAAGTCCTGCAAGCAGCATCTTTGGGGCGGTGCGGTGAGCGGTGATTCACCGCTCCTCCACCGCCCCTGCCCATTGAAAACAATGGGCAGCGCTTCCGAAGCGGCTGCACACCGCCTCGGCAGCGCGGTGCTCCGGCACTTTTAACCCCGTTTTAACCCCTTGTGGGGGGTTAAAAGCGCCGCGCACCTGCCTGCATAGCGGCGCCGTAGCGCCGCTATAACAGCGGTAAATCCCCGCTGAAACTAGCTGGGATTTACCGCTAGCGCCCGCCAGCCCCAGTGTGAAAGGGCTCTTATGCAGCAGCCACCAGTGAGGAGTATGCCTAAAGGGATGCGGGGATGTTGAAAAAGATCCCCCACCCCCCACTAGGTCAAAGCTATAACTTTGCAACCTGTAAAGCTATTGCTATCTGCTGATTACAGAGCTCTACTGCAACTCCTGTCTTTTCTCTACTGTGGATAAGCAAGACCGGTAACCTCGCCTCCCTCACCCTGTGATTGGACAGTAAATGAGCTGCAGTAGCCCATTCCTCTACCCACCCTGATCTGCCTTCCAGTACTTTGTCAGCACCAAGGCACAAATGATTGGCCCCTGATGCTGTCCTTTGCCCAGTCTGAGCTCTGCTGTACAGATTACATAGAAGTTGATACCAACTCAAATTAAGGTACATTTAAAATACATGTAATGATTACATAACTGGAGTTCAGCTTTTAATAAAGCAGCCAAGCAGCTTTACATGTTTAGAATATTAAATAAAACACTACCTTACCAAAAGGGTCACTTACCCCCTTGTCCTTGGGTCTTGGGTCCATCTCTGAAATAGATAAATATCTGTCACATGACAAATTTAATTATGGGACATTGATTTATGATAGGAAGGAAATCTGTCGAGAGTTAAATATGGTCTGCCAATGATGACCTACTGCTGAAAATGCTAATTGTCTGGCTGTCATGCTGAACCTCTGAAATGAATACTTTGAGTCATTCAGCTGCAAAAAATGGCCAGATCAGGAGCTCTGCCTTCACTTGCTGCATGCCTGTTCTGAGTCATGTATGGAGGATCAGTACAAGAAGCCAGCTAGGCTTTGAACAGATGCCAGTAATGGCAGACCACATACTTCTCATGACAGATTTCCTGGTTTGAAAAAGGCTGGTTTGGGGGGGTTACGATTATAACAGTTATTTTGAAAAAATGCTTTGAATTTTAAGTTAATGGCACCCCACAGTGTCCAAGGAAATAGGGAACCCTCCATTGTCTCACTTGTCAGTGACACCCTCCAGCAGCGTTCGGTAGTCGTGAATTTCATTCTCCAACTTGGACTTCAAGTTCAGCAGGGCATCGTAATCTCGAACTTGGCGCTCTATGTCGGATCGGCAGGCGGCCAGCTCGTCTTGGAGTCGGGCAAGCATGCGGTTCAGTTCCATTAACTGGGAGGCGTAGTGATCTTCTGTATCTTTCAGGACGTGGTCTAAAGAATCCACCTGGATGAAATCAAAATTATTGGAAATATGACATCAAGCATTGATAACCACGATAGATCTCTCAGCACCAATAGGTCCCGGGTTCATATCCCGGACGAGCCCCCAAGAAAAAAACATCTCAGCAGCCAGCAATAATAGACCCCTCCCTCAATAGTAGATCCCTCGCAGCAACATAAGATCACCCAGCAACAATAGACCTCGTCAGCAAGAATACACATCCCCTACACAATAGATCTTGCTAGTGACAATAGATTCCCCAGCAGGTTACATCAATTTACCTTGGGCAGTCATGTGGCCATCTCTCTAAATCAAACTGCCAAGAGTCACTATTAGGCTGGGATATTGAGGAAGACAATAATATTGCTTTTTCTCGTTCTGGCTATGAATGTGGCCCTTAAAGTGGTTGTAAACCTTAGACATGAAATATGAGCAAAGCACATTTATTTTAGGTACTTATTAAGCGCCGTCAATTTACGCAACGCTTTACATATACATTGTGCATTCACATCAGTCCCTACCCTCAAGGAGCTTACAATCTAATGTCCCTAACTCACATTCATACATACATATAATAGGGCCAATTTAGACAGGATCTAATTAACCTGCCAGCATGTCTTTGGAGTGTGGGAGGAAGCCGGAGTACCCAGAGGAAACCCACGCAGGCACAGGGAGAACATGCAAACTCCAGGCAGGTAGTGTCATAGTTGGGATTTGAACCAGCGACCCTTTTTGCTGTTAGGCGAAAGTGCTATCCACTACACCACTGTGCCACCCCATCCCTCTATAGTGTGTACTTGTCTCAATCCAGAGCTGTAAGCGTAAATTCTGTCTGCTGCTTCATTCCTCTGCTATCTGCATGCATCGCTACTGACAATTTTTCCTGACACCAAGAGAAAAATGGTGACGAGAAGCTTCTCCAGCAGATGGACAGTCTCAGCTCTGTGTGGTGTGAAAGGGGGGGGGGGGTTGTCCCTTCCCTCCAATCAGCTCTCAGAACTCTCCTCACTAAGCTCTGCAGAGTGTACCTTCATCTCTCCGCCCCCTTTAACCCCTTTTTGTGAACTCTTAGACAAGCTTTATAAATCCTGCACTGAAAAGATGTAGAGAAGACTGCAGATAAACAGGTACAACTTATTCAGGAGGATTTGTTTCATTTCCGTGTATCACCCGAGGCCAGTCACTTCACTGGGTTTATGGAAGGGCTTATAAACACCTTAAAGGCTGCAATCAAAAGTAAGTTAAACAACTTTTCTACTTTCAAGCTCGTTATCTATTGTTCCTTTCCTTTAGATTTAGAAAAAAAGGTAATGTATCATTTTTTTTCCGGTTATATTTATTAGCACGTAAGGTGTGGTATCCATGTGTAGTCATTAAACCACTCACCAGGCACAGGAGACTGAGAGGCTCCAATCTGTCATAAATCATATATTGTCCAAGAAGTCACCGCACACCCTCTCTTGCTCAATCTTTGAAAAAGTTTATTATCCAAGTACACAGAAATGTACAATACAGCAATTTCTGGCATCCCCACCCTTTGTTAGGTACATATGAACCTGACCAAGGGCATGGTCAGTCAAACGATTAGACAAGACATAGAGTGTGGTGACTGCTTGGACAATAATATACTGTATATAGAAACAGGGCTTTCTCAGAGAAGTCACCCTTTATCGCTGCCCCTACCCACCTCCGAGCGCCATCCCTTGGTTACACCCCCTAACTCCCTCCCAGTACGGCCCCTTTTAGAGAATGCATAACCATTCATTTCATGGCGCTAAATCATTTTTATGGAATCTGTTAATGATAACAAGAAAAACAGTAAAATAGATCCCCTGCATCCAGCAACTATAGACCTTCCCTGCACCGATATATTCCCCCCAGCAACAACAGACCCCCTGCAACAAACCACCCCCCTCATCCTTTAGCAATAGATTCACACCAGCAACAACAGAGTTCTCCCAGCAGCCACAGAGGTCCAGGGTTCATATCTTGGACAAGCCTCCAAAAAATCTCCCAGCAACAATAGACCCCTCCCTCAACAGTAGATCCCTCCCAGCAACATAAGCTTCCCCCCCCCAGCAACAGTAGAACCCTTCAGCAAGAATAAACACTCCCTCCATAATAGATCTTGCTAGTGACAGTAGATTAACCAGCAGCTAACAACAATTGACCTTGTGCACACCCCACCGCTTCTTGACTTTACATACATTTAGTGCTGGAGGTACTTAAGCTGCATTCTACCACATTTTCACTGAAAAGAGATCTAAAGATGATGCACAAGAAAGCCTGCAAACAGTTTGCTGAAGACAAGCAGACTAAGGACATGGATTACTGGAACCATGACCTGTGGTCTGATGAGACCAAGATAAACTTGTTTGGTTCAGATGGTGTCAAGTGTGTGTGGCGGCAACCAGGTGAGGAGTACAAAGACAAGTGTGTCTTGCCTACAGTCAAGCATGGTGGTGGGAGTGTCATGGTCTGGGGGCTGCATGAGTGCTGCCGGCACTGGGGAGCTACAGTTCATTGAGGGAACCATGAATGCCAACATGTACTGTGACATACTGAAGCAGAGCATCACCCCCTCCCTTTGGAGACTGGGCCACAGGGCAGTATTCCAACATAACGACCCCAAACACCCCTCCAAGACGACCACTGCCTTTCTAAAGAAGCTGAGGGTAAAGGTGATGGACTAGCCAAGTATGTCTCCAGACCTAAACCCTATTGAGCATCTGTGGGGCTCCTCAAACGGAAGGTGGAGGAGCGCAAGGTCTCTAACATCCACCAGCTCTGTGATGTCATCATGGAGGAGGGGAAGAGGACTCCAGTGCCAACCTGTGAAGCTCTGGTGAACTCCATGCCCAAGAGGGTAAAAGCAGTGCTGGAAAATAATGGTGGCCACACAAAATATTGACACTTTGGGCCCAGTTTGGACATTTTCACTTAGGGGTGTACTCACTTTTGTTGCCAGTGGTTTAGACATTAATGGCTGTGTGTTGAGTTATTTTGAGGGGACAGCAAATTTACACTGTTATACAAGCTGTACACTCACTACTTTACATTGTAGCAAAGTGTCATTTCTTCAGTGTTGTCACATGAAAAGATAGAATAAAATATTTACAAAAATGTGAGGGGTGTACTTACTTTTGTGAGATACTGTATGTATATATATTAGGGTTGCACCAATACCACTTTTTTGCCACCGAGTACGAGTATCAAATCTTTACCTCAGGTAGTCGCCGATACCAATTACTGATACCTACCGCATAGATAGGGGTGGTTTGGGAGGCGGGGGGGGATGGTTGTTAGGGAGTTGGGTGATGGCAGGGTGGGAGTAGAGGGGTAAGTGAGGGCAAGGTAGTTGAGGGTGGAGTGAAATAGAGATTGTGGGGTGGGAGAGTTGGGATGGAAAAGGCTGTGCTCGTTGGGGGGAAGAGGATAGGGATAGGAGGGTTATTGGGAGACATGGGGGCAGAGGTGACAGCTGGTGGAGGGAAGGAGGAGGCAACAGGCAGAAGTGACTGCAGGCCTGGTACAGGAGACACCCAGAGACTGCATGGTGCGGGAGACATCCTGTCAAGAGACAGCAATGCCACTACGAGGAGGCGGGGATGGCACCAGTGGCGTCTCCAGCTTTCATATTTATGGGGCACATGGGGGGACAGGGATAAGAGTAGGGGGGCCAACTATAAAATGCGATTATATATACACACACACACATACACAATGCTTTGAGGGGAGGACAGAGTGGATGCAGCCAGGTGGATGGGAGGACAGGGGGGGCAGCCATGTGGATGGGAGGACAGGGGGGGAGCAGCCAGGTGGATGGGAGGACAGGGGGGGGCAGCCGGGACAGGGGGGAGCAGCCAGGTGGATGGGAGGACAGGGGGGAGCAGCCAGGTGGATGGGAGGACAGGGGGGAGCAGCCAGGTGGATGGGAGGACAGGGAGGGGTTACCTCTATGGAAGCCTTCATCCTCGGACCCCCACCTGGAGGTAAGATCTTATATTGGGTGAATAGGATCTCCCTCCACCTGACAGCCTCATGGTCCCTCTTCTCTCTGTCCTCTCTTCCTTCCTCCTCTTCCCCCTCCCGCTCAGCATGCTGGAAGCTGCAGTCTACTCCCATGGAGTTCTGGGCCTGCTTGGCAGAAGGAGAGGGTGTCCCTTCTCAGAGCCTGGTTATGGAATGTGCGGGGGTCAGTGACGTCACTTTCAGTATCAGTTTCCGGGATCAAGAGCATTTTCGTGAGTTCTGATACTTGCGAAAATGCTAGTATCGGCACCGATACTATTGTCGGTATCGGTGTATCCCTTTTATATATACATATACATACACAATATGTAAGGGAAGTGGGTGGGTCAGTGATGTGAGGGGGTACAAATTGGAAAAGGGAAGATTTGGAGGAGGGGGGAGGGGAGGAGTGAAAAACAAATAACTTGAATATTTATTATTCTCATTTTCAGCCAATTGGTGGGGTTGCCTCCTTTGCAAGTTCTCTACGCTGTCTTTACATTCTTTGTTAAAAGCCATTTGTTCACAGAGCTCAAGTACTCAAGCTGCAATGTATCCACACAAGTTAATGTGTGAGAGCAGTGGCCCCTCCCTCCTCCCTGCTGTGTTCAGACCACAGGGAATTTTCAATCAGAGAGAGAGAGAGAGAGTGTGAAGGCAAACAGCTTCTGCTTCTCTCTCCCTATAAAACCTATATTGGTCTGTGAATCCTGTGGCATGCCTGTATTAAATGCATATTTGTAAAACAAACATTTTTCTATAAATAGTAAACACATAAACATAAAATGTCACTTGGGAAACATATACATATTAAAAAGAACATTAAAAATACCAAATTCATACCACTAGTTTTCAGGAACAGGGAGTGTCCTACTTTATAAATGGGAAATAGCTTCCCAAATGTAACGTGGGACACTGCTTACGCTGAATTAAATAAAAGATAAAGAGTCTTGTATAACGCACAGCTTTCCATTACTGGTGGTACTGCAAGTCTCAGCAGGCCCTGCGGGGGGCTTGCTGACACTTTTGGTGACTTGAGAACTACAGTTTGCCTAGCTCAGGTGTCTATCATTTCATGATGAGAACACATATGAGATTCTAACCGTCTTCTGCAGGGTCTGATGCTCCATCTCTAAGGCTTGCAGCTGCCGGCGTAGGTCCGCCACTTCATTCTTGGCTTGTTCAAGAGCTTTCGTATTCAAATTCGCTTCTTGGGACAAAGTGTCAAACTGAAAGGAGGAGATAATTATTACAAGTCTGCAGAAATAAATTCCTGGCATTTCACAATATACAGCAACTGCATCAATTTCCTGAAAAGCTGCAACTTTTATCAAAAAAAGCCACCCTTGAGCTCCAGTCCAGTGGCTGAGATGATGTCATCAGTCTGCTGCAGGCAAGTGGAAGTATTTCCTCAGTTACCGTTTCCCTAGTCAGTGGCGGCCGCTTATAAGGGGTGCACAGGTGCCGCCCCCCTAATCCATGCGCCCGGCCCCTAATCTACATGCAGGGCACCGTACGCATGGATTCCAATGGGATTTTTTTTTTTAGAAGCACATGATTAGAGCATGAGGCTTTAATTGGCTTCACAAAAGGGTGGGCTTGGGGCACAGAGCACTGCGCCCTGAGCCCATCCTTTTGTGTGACATTAGCAAATTAATATTTGCTAATGTCTTCCTGGTTCTGTTCCTGCCCAATCAGGAAGCGGGTCCTGAGACCCCATTGTCCGGGAGGAGAAGCAGCGGCCGGGACACGGAGGGGGAAGCCGCCACCACAGCTGTAACCTGCACGGGGTAAGTGCAGGTCAGGCAAGGGGGGGGGGGGCGGTGTTGTCAATAGTATGTGGTGGCGGGCTCGAGTGATGGGGCGATTAACGTGGGGTGACAGGCTGGAGCGCCGGGGGGAGGGGGAATCTGCCGCCTCCCCCCTGACCTATGGAGCACCAGCCACCACTGCCCCTACTGGTTAGACTGCTACATTGTAACTTTGTATCAAGTCACTAATGAAAGCCTGAGAAGCAGCTGATAGAAACAGGGTGCCAGACCTAAAGAGTATGTCAATCCAACATTTCGTATTTCCTATATGTGCAGTATCCTGTTCTCTTTGTATTGCTTCCTTTGTGTGAAATACCTGGTGTTCCTCCCAGTCTCTCTGCTTTTCTATTAAAAACTGACCACACCAGGCATGAGAGCACAGCATGGTCAGTTTTCTAGCTGTGCTGGGAGCAAATCCAATGATCAGGCTTGTGCTGACATGCCCCCCATGCATAGCCATTTACTAGGAAGATCAGTGTGATGCTGTTTCTACACCCCCAGCTCTTATGCAGCTGAGAACAGGGTATGTAATCACGTATAAAAAGGGGGAAAAAGGTATTTATAATGTTTTTATATCTATACACAAATAATTTGCCTTTCATTTCGACTTTAAACTGAATGGGTTGTTTTACAAAGTGAGGGTTCACATATATTTTAATATACAGTCTCGCAAAAGTGAGTACACCCCTCGCATTTTTGTAAATATTTTATTCTATCTTTTCATGTGACAACACTGAAGAAATGACGCTTTGCTACAATGTAAAGTAGTGAGTGTACAGCTTGTATAACAGTGTACATTTGCTGTCCCCTCAAAATAAATCAACACATTAATGTCTAAGCCGCTGGTAACAAAAGTGAGTACACCCCTAAGTGGAAATGTCCAAATTGGGCCCAATTAGCCTTTTTCCCTCCCCGGTGTCATGTAACTCGTTAGTGTTACAAGGTCTCAGGTGTGAATGGGGAGCAGGTGTGTTAAATTTGGTGTTATCGCTCTCACTCTCTCATACTGGTCACTGGAAGTTCTACATGGCACCTCATGTCAAAGAACTTTGAGGATCTGAAAAAAAGAGTTGTTGCTCTACATAAAGATGGCCTAGGTTATAAGAAGATTGCCAAGACCCTGAAACTGAGCTGCAGCACGGTGGCCAAGGCCATACAGTGGTTTAACAGGACAGGTTCCACTCAGAACAGCGCCTCACAATGGTCGACCAAAGAAGTTGAGTGCAGTGCTCAGTGTCATATCCAGAGGTTGTCTTTGGGAAATAGACGTATGAGTGCTGCCAGCATTGCTGCAGAGGTTGAAGGTGCGGGGGGTCAGCCTGTCAGTGCTCAGACCATACGCCGCACACTGCATCAAATTGGTCTGCATGGCTGTCGCCCCAGAAGGAAGGCTCTTCTAAAGATGATGCACAAGAAAGCCCACAAACAGTTTGCTGAAGACAAGCAGACTAAGGACATGGATTACTGGAACCATGTCCTGTGGTCTGATGAGACCAAGGTAAACTTATTTGGTTCAGATGGTGCCAAGCGTGTGTGGCGGCAACCAGGTGAGGAGTACAAAGACAAGTGTGTCTTGCCTACAGTCAATGTACCAAGGTCATTAGGTACAGGAATCAGACGAACAGAAGTCGTTTGACAAACACCCGAAAGAACACGTAGTAGAAATCTTCTCGGAAGGAAGACCCCGCTGTCGGTA
>BLSH010016231.1:93243-107204 GCA_018402905.1 Glandirana rugosa | reverse complement strand
CAAGACCCAAGGTAACCTCGGTATTCCACGAAAACCAAGAAGTTGTACTCCCCACTCTGAAGAGGTCAGACAGTTCTGAAGTTCACCCACTAGATGTGGGGCAGTCCCTAAAGCTTTACCTAGAAGCAACAGCTCCTTTTCGGCGGTCGGAACATCTTTTTGTCCTCATGTATGGAAAAAATAAAGGGTTTAGAGCCTCAAGCAGATCGATAGCCTCCTGGATCGTCCAGACCATCCAACGGGCTTATAAAGAGAAGGGGTTGGCTCCTCCAGAGGCAGTGACGGCGCACTCTACCCGGAGCATCGCAACATCGTGGGCAGCAGCTCGGCATGTGGCCCCTGATGTGATTTGCAGGGCGGCCTCTTGGTCCTCTATTAATACATTTATGGCTCACTATTGTGTGGAACCTGCAGCCCTGTCTTCTGTTAATTTTGGGGCTCAGGTTCTATCCCTTGAGAATGTTAATTAAAGTTTTCTTTGCTCAGCAGATTCCCACCCGTGTGTGTAGCGAGTTATTTCCCACACGTATGCTGCCATGGAGTCTGTCAGGAAAACGGAAAATTTACTATCAGATACTTACCGTAATTTTCCTTTCCTGATAGACTCCATGGCAGCAGGAGTTCCCACCCAAGGCCTGGAGTAGGCTAGTTACGGAACACGGTTGTTAGGGTGGAGCAAAGATTTATGGGAGCAGAGTCCTATAGGGTAGTTATGGAGGCGGAGCCTACCCACACGTATGCTGCCATGGAGTCTATCAGGAAAGGAAAATTACGGTAAGTATCTGATAGTAAATTTTCCGTTTTCTCTGAAATGTTGCTGAAATTCAGGATATTTGCCATTTTGATGCCATGCTTTTTAAATTTTTTTTTTAATTTATGTATTTTTCAAAAATGATTTTTTTATTCAAATACATTTTTATTGGAATTTTTCATATAGTAATCCACATTTCCATAGCATTTATGTCATCAAAAGATTATAAACAATTAACAAACAGTAACAGACAATGTACATTGCACTCATCAGCATTTATCTCATTTGAAACAGGACATTTTAAATTATTTTCTTAAAATGTATATCTTATTTTTTTTATATGATATTCACCTTTCTTGTTTTTTTTTTACAAGACTTCCATGTGGCAGATTAGCCTCTAGAGGGAGCTCTCAATGGCTCTGTGCAATTACTTGTGTGCAAAGCAGGAAGAGAATGCTCTAAAAACAGGAGGTTTAGAAGTTTTTATTTCTCTGAAATGTTTGCTGAAATTTAGAAGATTTCAGTGAAATGTTGCCATTTTGACTCCATGCTTTTTTAAATTTTTTTAATAATTTTTTTTCTTTATAATTTTAAAATACATATCTTATATTTTATATGGCTTTCACTTTTTTTTAATTTTTTTTTACAAGACTTCCATATTCATGTTTTTGTACACTTGCAGATTAGCCTCTAGAGGGAGCTCTTGAGGCTCAGTGCAATTACTTGTGTGCAAAGCAGCAGAAGAATGCTCCAAAAACAGGAATTTTTTATTTCTCTGAAATGTTGCTGAAATTTAAAAAATGTTTTTGATTATTTTAAAATATATATCTTATTTTTTTATATGACTTTCACTTTTTTTTTATACAAGACTTTTTTTTTTACAAGACTTCCATATTGCAGATTAGCCTCTAGAGGGAGCTCTCAATGGATCTGTGCAATTACTTGTGTGCAAATCAGGAAGCTAAGTCTGAGAATGAATTAAAAAAAAGGAAGTTTTTATTTCTCTGAAATGTTGCTGAAATTCAGATTTCAGTGCAATTTTGCTATTTTGACACCATTCTTTTTTTTTTTTTTTATTATTTTTTATTTATGTATTTTTTTAAAATAGCTTTATGTCTTATTTGTTATTTGCTGCTATTCCTTTATCCTGATTCTTGACATTTACAAAGGCAGCGATTTAGAAATTGGATGAAAGGTTTAGCACTGGGAAACACTATTTGCAAGATAGAAAGTGCATTTTATATACAACTCTACAGATCAGACCAAAATGAGGGACAATTGAGGAAGAAGAGGGATAAGAGGGACTTTGTTCCAAATCAGGGACAGTCCCTCAAAATCCGGGACAGTTGGGAGCTATGGTCAGGTGACTACATATGCATATTTGTAAAAATGTTCTTGGCGCCATCTAGTGGAGAACTTTTACACTACAGCGCTAAAGTAGTCCTGGGGACTTTAGATGCAGTTGAATAAATCTGAATACCGTCCATGATACTTTTTTTATTTAAGTTACATTTTCAGGACAAGCTTTCCAACATCCACCCTCTTGTTCACGGTCCAAGCAGTGTTAATACTCACAGGTTTAGTGCAAATTATAAAAAAAAATGTATCATAGACAGTGCCAGGGGAGGGCTGGCAGCCGTAGGCCTGGGGGGCAAGTCCAGTCAAGTGGCCCATTGAACCACCGAATCAGCTCACCATCCATGCCCACCCAATGGGTCTAGCGGGATCCATGGTAGGGTCGGCCCTGGGGGCCCCCCCTTTGCCTGCAGTTAGTTGGTGGCTGCGCCCCTGGGCCCTATTTCCTTCCTCCACAAGAAAAAAAAAGTGTGAGCGGGCAGCAGCCATCGGCCATTTTAATGTAAGTTAGGGTGGCCTGGGGGGCAATTGCCACCCTACCCCCTGGGCCAGCCCTCCCCTGGACAGTGCTCAGTTATAGCATTTTAAGCGGAGCTTCGCTCTCTCAGTCAGCATTGACTATTTTTAATTAGTAAATAGATAAGGAACGTCTATTATATTTAATTTTTTTTTAACTTTATTATACATTTTTTTCAGTTACTTCCTGGTTTCTTGCCTAGGCAAATGATGTCATACATCCCAGGAGTCTTCTGGAGGGGTTGTTTCAGCTAAGCACGCCCTGCTGCCTGAAGCCTTAGCTAAGGGCAGATGGATTCCAGGAAGTAAATGCTGCATAAATCATCTGCCCTTACTCAAGATGGCCACAACCAGAAATGTTAGGGGGGTGTTTTCTCAGCAAAATGAAGCATGGAGACATGGATGGATGGGGGGGAAATTTTCTTTCAATATAAAAAAATGAGGTACATAGCGTTTTCAGATTGCGGGGCGCTCAGATGCAGTGTAGTTCCGCTTTAAGCAACTCATCGGATTGTAATCCGCAAGTAAGCCTCAAAGTGAAACTGCACGGCACCTGAGCACCAAAAACTGAAAACGCTATTTAATTCATTAGTACACCTAGTACAGTAAAACCTCGGATTGCGAGTTACGCAGTTTACGAGCGTTTCGCAATACAAGCAGTTTTTTTAAAAAAAAATCCTGATTCAGTTTGCGAGCGCTGTCTCACAAAAGGAGCAGGATTAAGCCTCTGTGCATGCAATACCGCATGTGGCCAGAGGTGCTGGGGGCGCTGGTGAGGTTCAGAGATGCTTGGAAGCCATCGGAAGTACTCGGAAATAGTCGGAAATGCTAAAAGTGTCAACAGTTCCCAAGCGTTTCTGAATGTTTCTGAGCGTCTCCGAGCCTCATCAGTGCCCCCGTACCTATGGACACATACACTGCATAGACAAGCAGTCACTGTGGAACAAATGATCTGAGTTTCCATTGTTTCCTATGGGGAAACTTGCTTTGATATACAAGTGATTTACAGTACAAAGCAACCCCCCCCCCCCATCTATGTCTCCATTCTTTATTTTGTTGCAAAATCACTTTAACCACTTCAGCTCCGGAAGGTTTACCCCCCCTTCATGACCAGGCCATTTTTTCGCGATACGGCACTGTGTTATTTTAACAATTGCGCAGTTGTGCGACGTTGTACCCAAATAAAATCGATGTCCTTTTTTTCCCTAGAAATAGAGCTTTCTTTTGGTGAAATTTGATCTCCTCTGCGGTTTTTATTTTTTGCGCTATAAACAAAAAAAGAGCGACAATTTTTTAAAAAAAAAACAATATTTTTTACTTTCTCCAATACATTTTTTTAAAAAAAAAATCAAATTTCTGCATCAATTTTGGCCAATATATATTCTTCTACATATTTTTGGTAAGAAAAATCCCAATAAGCGTATATTGATTGGTTTGTGCAATTTTTATTTCTTTTTTTGTTTATTTTTTACTAGTAATAACGGGACTGCTATATTGCGGCGGACAAATCAGACACTATCTGACACTTTTTGTGGACCATTGACACCAATACAGTGTCACTGTACTAATGACAGTGGCTGGGAAGGGGTTAAATGTGTTCCCTGGGAGTGATTACTAACTGTGGGGGAGGTGCTTTGACTGTAGGAAGACAGAGATCCGTGTTCCTGCTTAGCAAGTACACAGGATCAGCACAGAACGGTGGTTTGCCTTGTTTACATAAACAGACCGCTATTCTGCCTCTCTCCTGAACGGTCGGTAGGCCCCGGCGGACAACACGTCCACTGGACCCGCTGGCTGGCTGTGGGTCCGATCATAGCGGGAGCGGGTCACGCGCGCCCCAAACCCGGAAGTGTCAAATCACGTACTAGGTATATGATCTGGCACAAAGCGGCTACCCTGCTACAGATTATCTGCATGGGGAGGTCGCATTTCTGGCTGTGGCCATCTTGGGTAAGGGCAGATGATTCATGTAGCATTTACTTCCTAGAATCTGCCCTCAGCTCAGCCATGCAGGCAATAGGGTGTTCTTAGCTGAGAAAGCCCCTCCTCCCATGGATGTAATGTCCCGCCCCCATTGTGTTTAGCTGGTTAGTGGGTATGGAGGAGGGAGGGAGTGGGCTGTCTTTTACCACTGTGTATACGCCCACATGTGTGACTCTATAGTCACATGGGCTCAGAGGCGGCTCTAGGCTTTGTGAGGCCTTAGGCAAAACCTAGACATGAGGCCCCACTCACGCCCATAATGGGAAAAATAATTTAAGCGATATAAAAAAAAAAATAACTTTATAAATTGCATATATTAAGAGCTTTGAAGTGCTGGTGTCAGTACCCTCTATCTCAGTGCTGGTGTCAGTGTCAAATTAGGCAGTTGCGAGGCCCGTGAGCGCGAGGCCTTAGGCGACTGCCTAATTTGCCTAATTACAGAGCCACCTCAGCATTGGCTGCTCATATGTGATAGGGAGGAAATACTCAGCATAGAAATTCACTAAAAACTGAGCATGTGCAGAACACTGCTCTGCAAAATTCCCAACTGCATTGGGGACATGGACAGAAGGGGGAGATAGAGAGCAGCAGGACCAACCACGTTTTCTGCAGAATACAGAAAAGGAATCTCATAGTGACTGCGTGAGTAGGAGCAGCATGGAATACACCATTTATTGATAGCTTTTTTATGATGTGGATTTAGGCGCACTTTAATAAAGTTATTTGGTATCTCCTTCTTTTCCCCCTCCTGTTTAGTGCTAGTTAGTTCAATCCGTGCTAGGCTTGCCCTGTTTCTTCTTATTTCCTCAGTCAGTGTTAGTGCTTTGCAGAGGGAGGGTTAGGAAAGCCGTTGTCTGCTTAGATTTCAAAAGACTGGAAAAACATCCTCTGCGCTGCAATTAGCTGTACAATCGTGTTGGGTGAAACTTCTGTGACTTATTAACCACTTCAGCCCCGGAAGGATTTCACACTTTAGGACCAGAGCACGTTTTGCGATTCGGCACTGCGTCACTTTAACTGACAATTGCGCAGTCGTGCGACGTTGTACCCAAACTAAATTTGCGTCCTTTTTTCCCCACAAATAGAGCTTTCTTTTGGTGGTATTTGATCCCCTCTGCGTCATTTCTGATCGCCGCTATAAATAAAAAAGAGCGACAATTTTGCAAAAAAAAACAAACAGTTTTTCTTACTTTTTGCTAAAATACAAATATGAAAAAAATAAAAAATTTTTTCAACGGTTTTGGCCGATTTATATTCTTCCTCATAAAATCACAATCAGTGTTTATTGATTGGTTTGCGCAAAAGTTGCCGCGTTCACGGATGATTTTTATTTATATTTTACTAGTAATGACGGCGATCTGCGATTTTTAGCGGTACTGCGATATTGCGGCGAACATGTCGAACCGTTTTGACACTTTTTTGGGACCATTGGCATTTATACAGCGATCAGTGCTATAAAAATGCACTGATTACTGTGTAAATGCCATTGGCAGTGAAGGGATTAACCTGGAGAGGGCGCTCCAAGGGTTAAATGTGTTCCCTCAGTGTGTTCTAACTGTATGGGGGCTGGGCTGGCAGGGGCAGGGGAGTGATCATGGCTTCCGTATACAGGAAGCCTGTGATCACAGCCCTTCCCCCTCTGTCAGAACGGAGATCCGTGTTTACATACACCGACCCCCATTCTATTACTACGGGGGGGCATTGCGGGTAGCCGGTAGAGATCGAGTCCGCCCTACCCACTCCCTGGCTCCCCCTGGAACACAGTGAGCGCGCGCGCTTACAGTGTGCGATCTCGCAGCCGCCGTCATATGACGGCGGTTTGCGATGACGAGCCATCTTGCCGTCAAACTGCGGTTGGCGGTCGGCAAGTTGAGTTGAGCTGCTTGTGAATGCTGCCAGTTCAGCAAGTGACCATACTCTCTGGGCAGACTAGGTCTAAGGAGGTGTGTCAGTACAAAAAGTGACATTTTAGATAACGTACATTCATTTTATCCAAATGTATTTGTCCGCTGCAATTGGCCCCTGTACTTCTGGGCCCCATAGCAGTCACCTAGTCTTCTATGTCCACCTTGTTTCCGGTAATTTTCCATCCTCCGGGGTTCTAGTAATTGATATCGGCTTATTGCCAGGTGCGGGAGCTGGAGAGGCAGAACAAGATCCTGAAGACCCAGCTGAAGCTGCTGAAGGAGAAGGACAGCTACAAGTCCAACATCGACCAGATCACATCAGGGTCCGGCAACCACCTGAAGCAGCAGATAGACGCACTGCTGCATGAGAAGGACAAGCTGCAGGCCGAGCTGCAGAACATGCAGGCAGTGGTGGAGGAGCTGAAGAGCCGGTAAATGCTGTGCTAGATTGTCCACTGGCTGCAGACGCCCACATGTGTGACTCTATAATCACATGGGCTGCTCAGATGTGATAGGGAGGAAATGCTCAGCATTAGACATGTGCAATTCGTTTTTTAACAAATTTTTCGAAATTCGTTAATTCGGATGTATCCAAATTTCGAATTTTTTCGAATTTTTCCGAATTTTCGTTATTTTTTCGAATCCGAACATTCGGTAATTCGAAAATCAGAAAATCCGAACTTTGATCATTCAGAAATTCAGTAATTCGAAAATCCGAAATTAAAAAAATCGGAAATGCGAAAACTGGAAAAGCCGAAACTCTAAGGCCTCATACACACGGGCGTATATAAAAAAAATAAACAAAACGTCGGGCCCGACGTCAAGGAAAAAAAGGCGACGTTTTTCGGCGTTATGTATTGACGTTTTTCGGCGTTAGTGAGCGTCGGCGTCAATAGGCGTCAATAGGCGTTTTTTAAAACAAAATCATCCCTCTGCTATTTTTCAACCTAAAAACGTCGGCGTCAAAAAACGCCGGAAAACGCCGGTATAATAATAGGTGGCATATGGTGGCATATGTTGGCGTTTCTTGGCATATTGTGGCGTCGGCGTCAAAAAACGTCAAAATGTTACAGCCTCAGAACGCGATGGCCATGGGTTCTACTTTCTGCTCACTAACGCCGACGCCACCTACAGCTCAGAAACGCAGACGTTTTTATGGGGCCATTGACTAATATGGAGAGCTGCAAAAAACGCCAGAAAACGCCGGCGTCAAAAAACGTCCGTGTGTATGAGGCCTAAAAATCGGAAATTCGACCATTCGAAAATAAGAAAGAAAATCCGAAAATTCTAAATAATTCATTACTAACTAATAAATAACAATTAAATAATAGGTATTGGAATTTCCTTTCAAATTTGGCTGTTAGTGAACGTTACAAATAAGAATTTATCCAAAGTTATGAATTATCTGAAATAACGAATACTGCATCTAAACAAATGGAAGGTAACAAATTACAAATCATAAATAATAATTAAATAATAAATAAAATACAAAGTTTTTATTATTATTATTATTTATTACTATTATTATTTATGATTATTAATTTGTTACGTTCCATCCCTTAAGATGCGGCATTCATTATTTTGGATAAATCATAACTTCGGATAAATTCGTATTCGTTACGTTCACTAACAGCCAAATTTGAAAGGAAATTCCAATATCTATAATTTCATAGTTATTTATTAGTTAGTTATTATTTCGAATTTTTGGATTTTCTTTCTTATTTTTGAATTGTCGGATTTTCAAATTACCGATTTTGCGAACTTCCGAATCTCCGACTTTTCGAATTTCCGAATCTCCAAATTTTCGAGTTTCTAAATATCGGCATTTTCAAATTTTGAATTTTCGAATATCTCAATATGGAATATCGTCATTTTTGAATTCCGCATTATCGAATTCTCAAATTACCGAATTTCGAATTTACGATTAGCAATTTTTTTTTAATTACTGAATTTACGAACTCCCGAAAAAATAAAACAAACGAAAATTAACACATTTTTCTGCCGTGCATGTCTACTCACTATAGAAGCTCACTGAAAACTGAGCATGTGCAGAGCTGCCAACACAGCTGTAAAATCCCTTAGCTGATTTGGGGACATGGACAGAAGGGGGAGATAGAGAGCAGCAGGATCAACCAGGTTTTTTGCAGAATACAGAAAATGAATGTCATAGTGACTGAGTGAGTATGAGCAGCATGGAATAAAGAGGCAGTCCCCAGGTTCTGAGCTGTCCTTGAAAAATTCTGTCCCTGGAAATGTCCATTTTTTATTTTTTTTTACAATTCACAGTAAAACCCTATTTGTAGCATGCCAAATGCATGGTGCAGGCCAGGGTTATTGAATTAAAATTTACAGAAGTCCAGTCAGTAAAATTTTCTTCCAGAAGGAAGCTTCAAGCAGATCTTTGCTGCATCTGAGCACCACAAACCAAAAACACTATTTCATCCATTTTTAATATTCAAAGTAAACTCCCCCCATCCATCCATCTCTCAATGCTTTATTTTGCTGAGAAATCGCTCCCCCCCAAAAATTTCGGGCCCTGGCCATCTTGAGTAAGGGCAAATGATTAGTGTAGTATTTACTTCCTGGAATCTATCTGCCCTTAGCTCAGGCATGTAGGCAGCAGTGTTCATTTCATCGACTAAAACATTTTATTCGACTAACTTAATACCATTTTAGTCAACTAAAACTAAAACAATTGAGATGACTAAAATACGACTAAAACTAAAAGGGCATTTTAGTCAAAAGGCTAAGACCAAAACTAAATTGAAATTTGACGTCAAAATGAACGCTGGTCTGTAGTGATGCTCATACCGCAATACCATAAATAATAACATATTCGACTTTTCACTCCAGCAGTATATAATGAGTTTGAAAATTGTAGAGAAATGTTTAAATAATGCATTACAATTACACTCATTCGATTTCAGACGACTAAAATGAGTTGCAGAAGACTAAAATTGGACTAAAACTAAATTGAAATTTGCTGCCAAAATGAACACTGGTAGGCGAGAGGGTGTGAGAAAACCCCTCCTCCTCTCCTGAAGACTCCTGGGATGTATGACATCATTTGCCTAGGCAAGAAACCAGGAAGTAACGAAAGAAGTGTTAAAAAAAGTTGAACACAAGTAAATATGATATACTTTCCTATTTGTTTACTAATGCTGGCCGCATGAGAATTACAAAGAATCAATGTTGATTGGAAGAGTGAAGTACCAAGAAGTAAGAAGTAGAGCAGCTGTTAGCTTAGGTTTCCACTATTGTGACCTGAAAGTCGTGATTTTGAAGAGACTTGAAGCAACGCCTGTGTATTCTTGAGGTCTGTGGACCTCAAGTCGCATCAAAGTCGGACCGAAGTAATGCAGGGACTACTTTGAAGTCGCTGCGACTTGAAGTCGCACAAATATGAAAGGTACTCATTGGAAATCACGGGGTATGACTTGTCATGGGACTCTGCAGTCCCAAGCCGCAGGAGAAGTCGCACATGTGGAAACGTAGCCTAATCCCCCGGGCAAACCTGTTGCGTCTCCAGCCCTGTGCCCTGCTGCGTGTCAGTGGCAGGGGGAGGGTAGGGGATGGGGAAACATCCAGTAGAGAACACCCAGGCGGGCTCCAGATAGGACTGTCACTGGACCGCAGTCTACCATTTACATTTTCAGATCTGATTCTGGAAAAATAAGGACCTTGAATGCATAAGAAAATGAACAGCAGGGTGCTGGGGTCAGCATCAAATAAAAGTCGCTTTATTAAAATAGGCAGCACACTTATATTGAAGTTAGCATGAAACAGAATGGATAGGGAACACCTGAGACCAAGCAGCTGTGATCAGTGTGAGGCTGTAGGCATCACTGAGCAAACAGAGGCTGAGGATGACAGGGAGCCAGCCAGCTCAAGGTAGGGATAATAGCGACAACGTTCTTATCCGCACGCAAGGATGACAGCTATCAAAATACCTGGTGAATGTTGGAATGTGCATGTTGCATTTCCAGGGACTTCGCCCTCTTTTTCAAATGCATTGATCACAGCTGCTTGGTCTCAGGTGTTCCCCATCCATACTGTTTCATGCTAACTTCAATGTAAGTGCGCTTCTTATTCTAATAAAGTGAGTAGCTAAATGCTCCTGTGTGCAAGGGGCATAATCAAGCACAGAACAGCTAAAGTCTGCACCATCCAGTAGTGAACAGGGGAAACATGCTTATCTAAAGGGATGCTGGGAAAGAGCTCTTTCACTCAGGTTCATCATTTGTCATCACTTACTATCCGGGGGATCGTTTTTGCTGCACAAAGCATCACGACCATAACCCCTATTAGCTGCCTTTGAAGCCTAAAGGGGCTCTAAAAATGCTTCTTAACCACATATTTGTAGCCCCCCTCCCCTCAACTACATGAATTTGGGCTGCATTGAATTGTATATTTTAAATCTTTGAACACAGAATAATAACCGATCCTCCGCTGACTGCCGCTCTTATTTTACAGATATGAGGATGAAATTAACAGAAGGAACCAATTAGAAAATGATTTTGTCTTAACCAAGAAGGTTTGTATTCTCCTGCAATCGTTCGATGTCTTTGTGTGGGACGGAGGATTAGTAGTGAGCAGCGCCCCCCCTTACATTAGGATCCCCATCAGAGTGCCCCCTTACATCAGGGTCCCCATCAGAGTGCCCCCTTACATCAGGGTCCCCATCAGAGTGCCCCCTTACATCAGGGTCCCCATCAGAGTGCCCCCTTACATCAGAGTCCCCCTTTACTTTGGAGTCCTCCTTACATCAGGGTCTCCATTAGAGTCCCCCCTTACATCAGGATCCCCCCATACATCAAGGTCCTCATAAGCTCCCCTTATATCAGAGTCCTCCTTACATCAGGGTCCCCATCAGATTGCCCCCTTACATCACGGTCCCCATCAGAGTGCCCCCCTTACATCAGGGTTCCCATCAGAGTGCCCCCTTACATCAGGGTCCCCATCAGAGTCCTCCCTTACATCAGAGTCCCTCCATACATCAAGGTCCTCATAAGCTCCCCCTTACATCAGAGTCCTCCTTACATCAGGGTCCCCGTCAGATTGCCCCCTTACATCACAGTCCCCATCAGAGTCCCCCCTGACATCAAAGACCTCCTTACATCAGGGTCCCCATCAGAGTTCTCCTTACATCCGGGTCCCCATCAGAGTGCCTCATATCAGGTTCCCCCCTTACATCAGAGTCCCTCTTAAATCAGGGTGCCCACCAGAGTAACCCCTTACAGCAGGGTCCCTATCAGAGTCCCCTCTTGTATTAGATGTTCCATTAGAGTCCTTGCTTACATCAGAGGGCTGGATAAAATCTTGTAGCGAACCATAGTTTGGAGACCCCTGCTTTAGACTGTAAGCTCCTTTGGTCACAGAGATGAATGTGAATGGTTTTGTATAATATTGTGTAGGAATGAATCCTCTCTCTGTGTCTGGCAGGACCTTGATGACACTTACCTGCACAAGGTGGACAACGAGTCCAAGCTGGACAGTCTGACGGATGAAATTGAGTATCTAAAGCAGGTCTATAAGGAGGTAATGGGATCTCTTTTCTGATTGGCGGCTCTTAGTCACTCGCAGGATGTTTTTCATTTTTACTTATGTATAAAAAAAAACTATTTCGATTTTATTTTGAAGATATATTTCGTCCGTTGAGTGATAATTTAGAATGCTAAACTACGGGCGAAAATATAAAAACAGAAAAAATACATAGGGAGCCGTTTTACCTGTCAACGCATTTCTATTCCTGTTTATCCAGTCCTGAGATTTACACAGCTCTGCTACACAGGTTGGCTGAGAAGGGGACCTGATCTTTTCCAGTTTAATTTTTTACAATTTTTTTCAGCCAACTCCCCACCATCACTGTGTAACAGGGCAGTGATAAGGAGAAACAGCAGACTGATGAGCCCTATGCCACTCTGCTGTCTCCTCCTATCAGCATGCCCTTTGCACTGCAGCATTCCTAATTGTCTCCTTGTGCTTCTGCTCCGTCCTCCTGTTTGAGCTCTGCTGTACATACGGAACTGTAGCCTGTAAGTGGCTGATGTGTGGTCATAGTAAGGTACTTACATGGCTTGGAATTTAAAAAAATACACCTAATGATGTATGAATGATTACAGAGCAGCATTGCATTGTATCTTTTATATATTGGTCTGGAGCTTTAAATTTTAACATCCTATAATTACTAGCCAATCCCGTATCTTTTTATATCACTAAAACTTGCTGCATAAACATTTGGTCATAGCAAATTTTACCATTCACAGGTCCTAGTTCACACTCGCGGTTGGGGTGGGGTAGGGCCGGCCCTACCATGGGTCCCAGTCGGTCCATTGGACCCAGGCAGCACTTTGAGAGGGGCAGCAAAGTGAACCACGGCCGCCTCTTCTTCACTTCTATTTACCCAGCAAATTGACGGCAGTTTTATGTGTCATGATGACAACTGCCCCCGGGCCGCCCCTATACTACCTAGCCTGTCTATATACTACCTAGCCTGTCTATATACTACCTAGGCTGTCCATATACTACCTAGCCTGTCTATATACTACCCGAGCCTGTCTATATACTACCCTAGCCTGTCTATATACTACCCTAGCCTGTCTATATACTACCCTAGCCTGTCTATATACTACCTAGGCTGTCCATATACTACCTAGCCTGTCTATATACTACCCTAGCCTGTCTATATACTACCCTAGCCTGTCTATATACTACCCTAGTCTGTCCATATACTGCCTTAGCCTGTCTATATACTACCCTAGCCTGTCCATATACTACCTAGCCTGTCTATATACTACCCTAGCCTGTCTATATACTACCCTAGCCTGTCCATATAGTACCTAGCCTGTCCATATACTATCTAGCCTGTCTATATATTACCCTAGCCTGTCTATATACTACCCTAGCCTGTCCATATAGTACCTAGCCTGTCCATATACTATCTAGCCTGTCTATATATTACCCTAGCCTGTCTAAATACTACCCAAGCCCACCCCTATACTGCCCTAGCCTGTCTATATACTAACCCAGCCTGCCCCTATACTGCCCTAACCTGTCCATATTCTGCCCTAGCCTGTCCATATTCTGCACTAGCCTGTCTATATACTTCCCAAGCCTGTCCGTATACTACCCTAGTCTGTACCTATACTACCCTAGTCTGTCCCTATACTACCCTAGCCTGTCTATATACTACCCTAGCCCGCCCCTTAGAATTGAACATAATGATACGTCATATAATTTTGCATATAGACAAGGTGCTGTTGCATGGAAATCTGACTTCCTGATAAATGTAAATTAGTACTATTAATTTTGATTTTAAATGTAAATAGTCCTTCAGTCTAAAGGTACGTTGTCGTGGAACAGATATACGTTTTAATATACTGCATAGTAATACAAGTTAAGATTCCCCGCCCGATCCCATCATATATCTGTCCGATCCCATCATATCC
>BLSH010016231.1:48014-59245 GCA_018402905.1 Glandirana rugosa | reverse complement strand
AATGGGTGGGGTATAGTTAGTGGGTGAAGTATAGTCAGTGTGTGTGTGGTATAGTTTGTGGGTGGGATATAGTTAGTGGGTGGGTATAGTTAGTGGGTGGGATATAGTTATTGGGTGGGGTATAGTTAGTGGGTGGGGTATAGTTATTGGGTGGGGTATAGTTAGTGGGTGGAGTATAGCTAATGGGTGGGGTATAGTTAGTGGGTGAAGTATAGTTAGTGGGTGGGATATAGTTAGTGGGTGGGGTATAGTTAGTGGGTGGGATATAGTTATTGGGTGGGGTATAGTTAGTGGGTGAAGTATAGTTAGTGGGTGGGATATAGTTAGTGGGTAGGGTATAGTTAGTGGGTGGGATATAGTTATTGGGTGGGGTATAGTTAGTGGGTGGGGTATAGTTAGTGGGTGGAGTATAGCTAATGGGTGGGGTATAGTTAGTGGGTGAAGTATAGTTAGTGGGTGGGATATAGTTAGTGGGTGGGGTATAGTTAGTGGGTGGGATATAGTTATTGGGTGGGGTATAGTTAGTGGGTGGGGTATAGTTATTGGGTGGGGTATAGTTAGTGGGTGGAGTATAGCTAATGGGTGGGGTATAGTTAGTGGGTGAAGTATAGTTAGTGTGTGTGGTATAGTTTGTGGGTGGGGTATAGTTAGTGGGTTGAGTATAGTTAGTGGGTGGGGTATAGCTAATGGGTGGGGTATAGTTAGTGGGTGAAGTATAGTTCATGTGTGTGGTATAGTTAGTGTGTGTGGTATAGTTAGTGGGTGGAGTATAGTTAGTGGGTGGAGTATAGTTAGTGGGTGGGGTATAGTTAGTGGGTGGAGCATAGTTGGTGGGTGGAGTATAATTAGTGAGTGAATGTTGTGATTGGTCAGGGTACAGTCATTATTAGTTTAGATGTGGGAACCCACCCACACTGTACAATCTCCAGAATTCTCTTTATCAGACACTTACTGCTGGGACCTCCTGTGCGGGGGCGGAGTCTTTGTGCCCTCCGAGGGGGCGGAGCTCTGTGTACTTTGTGTCTTCCTTTCCTCTGGTGATTGGACAATCAGCTGTAATTTCTCCCCATTTGGTAATTTCAGCTGATGGGTCTTCCTCTGCAGAACCCGACCTCGTGCTGTGATAGGAGGAGACAATAAGGGAAATCAGACAGTAAAGTGCGATGGAGAACTCACCGGGCCCCGCACTCCGGGAACACCGACACTTCTAGGACATCTCCACCTCAACCATTTTCATGCAGAAACATTTTCACAATGATTTTTTATTTCAACAAAATTCCAGTAAAATGAAACGGCTCCATTCTTATCTCTTCATCTTTACATCACATTTATGGAGATCGGCCAGAGTGAAGAATTTTCATTTTACTGGAATTGTGTTGAATACTCCGGGACCCGGCGAGGTCAGAGAGCCGCCATAATACAAGTGGGCGTTGGGTACAGCCGGATCCCTTGCAGCACCTTCATGTGAGTGCAGCCCGGGGCGAGTCGTGGGATTCACAACTGACATCACTGTGACCGTTTTCCTATTTAAATTAAACAGTTTTTGGCCGCTGCAGCGATTGTTTAATAATTTCTCAGTAAAGTGGAATTTGTTCTGCGAGATGAAGAGCGCCGGATCTTCACTTATTGGTTACATTCATGGAGGAGAGACTGCGGCCATGATTTGTTCTTGCAATGCAAAAGCAGAACTGGGACATAACGTTGCCATCCTATAACAGGAAGTGCCTCAACAAGGATCTTCATGGCAGGATCGCCAGCGATTATCATGAAAACTTCAGATTTGAAGTGGAGCTAATCTGTATCTGAGGACCAAAAACGCTATTTCATTCATTTGTAGTATTTAAAGCAAACTCCCCTATCCATCCATCCATCCATGTCTCCATCCATCCATGTCTCCATCCATCCATGTCTCCATCCATCCATGTCTCCATCCACCCATCCATCCGTGTCTCCATCCATCCATGTCTCCATTCATCCATCCATCCATGTCTCCATCCATCCCTCCATGTCTCCATCCATCCATGTCTCCATCCATGCATGTCTCCATCCACCCATCCATCCATGTCTCCATCCATCCATCCATGTCTCCTCCATCCATGTCTCCATACATGCATGTCTCCATCCATCCATCCACCCATCCATCCAGGTCTCCATCCACCCATCCATCCATGTCTCCATCCATCCATGTCTCCATCCATCCATCCATGTCTCCATACATGCATGTCTCCATCCATCCATCCACCCATCCATCCAGGTCTCCATCCACCCATCCATCCATGTCTCCATCCATCCATGTCTCCATCCATCCCTCCATGTCTCCATCCATCCCTCCATGTCTTCATTCATCCTTCCATGTCTCCATTCATCCATCCATGTCTCCATCCATCCATCCATGTCTCCATCCATCCCTCCATGTCTCCATTCATCCCTCCATGTCTCCATCCATCCATCCATCCATCCATGTCTCCATTCATCCATCCTTCCATGTCTCCATCCGTCGATCCTTCCATGTCTCCATCCATCCATCCATGTCTCCATTACTTTGAAAAACATCCCCCCAAGATTTCTGGCTGCGGCCATCTTGAGTAAGGGCAGAAGATTAATGAAGCATTTACTTCCTGGAATCCATCTGCCCTTAGCTCAGGCAAGCAGGCATGAAGACTTCTGGGATGTATGACATTATTTTGGCCTAGGCCAGAAACCAGGAAGACACAGAGGAAATTTAAAAGAGAAAAATGTAAAACAAGTCAATATCCTCCCCCTTCCTGTCTATCTACTAATACTAGCGGCAGAAGGGTTAGAAATAATCACTGCTGATTGAGAGAGAAGTTCTAATTTAAGAAGACTGAAAACAATGTTGCAATGACATTAACATATTCATTCTTCTATGAGGTTTCAGTGATCGGCTTTATAACAATGTCCTCCCATGGCTCAGATCCCTCATCCCAATTACAGAAACCCCCAAACATCTCCCGCTGGCTGAACCCCCCCAGGCGTTGTCTCCTCCCACACAAATACCAAAACATGATTGGTCCTCAAGCTACACCTGGGAATAAATATAGATTCACAGCCTTCACCCCCGACTGATAGCAAACCACGCCGCCCCAAATACTGTCCAATAAATTACCCTCCCATAACCACCTACCTAAACCTACCCAAACCTACCCGATTGCTGACAGTGACTTCTCAACTCACTAAGACCACCTGAACCTCTACTACAGACCAATGGTCCATTCTCTGGACAGACAATCATGTTCCCTACACACTCTTCACCTTGTACTGTATGAGGGTTCCCCAAACTACCTACCTGCCTCCTCCTTCTACTGTATGAGGGTTCCCAAAACTACCTACCTGCCTCCTCCTTCTACTGTATGAGGGTTCCCCAAACTACCTACCTGCCTCCTCCTTCTACTGTACGAGGGTTCCCCAAACTACCTACCTGCCTCCTCCTTCTACTGTATGAGGGTTCCCCAAACTACCTACCTGCCTCCTCCTTCTACTGTATGAGGGTTCCCCAAACTACCTACCTGCCTCCTCCTTCTACTGTATGAGGGTTCCCCAAACTACATACCTGCCTCCTCCTTCTACTGTATGAGGGTTCCCCAAACTACCTACCTGCCTCCTCCTTCTACTGTATGAGGGTTCCCCAAACTACCTACCTGCCACCACCTTCTACTGTATGAGGGCTTCCCAAACCATAGCTGTCCCAACTGTGCCTGATTTGGAACAAAGTCCCTCTTCCCCCCTCATTTGTCCCTCATGTTGGTCTCATCTATAGAGTTGTATATAAAATGCACTTTTTATCTATCAAAAAGTGTTTCCTGGGCTAAACCTTTCATCCAATTTCTAAATTGCTGCATTTATAAATTTCAAAAGCCGATATAAAGAAATAGTTGTGGTGAAAAAAAACACTTGTGGGTTTAACTTATCATTTTTTTGTACAATTCTCCTTTAAGGGGGTGTGGCAGGAGGTGTGTCCTATGCCTACATACTTTTGCCAATAGGTGTCCCTTGTTCCCATCTCAAGAAGTTAGGGGGTATGTCAAACTACCTACCTGCCTCCTCCTTGTAGTGTATGAGGATCCTCTCCGGTCCTCAGTACTTACCCCCCTCCTCTTTGTAATGTATGAGGATCCCCTTCAGTCCTCAGTACTTACCTGCCTCCTCCTTGTAGTGTATGAGGATCTCCTCCAGTCCTGAGTACTTACCTGCCTCCTCCTTGTAGTGTATGAGGATCTCCTCCAGTCCTGAGTACTTACCTGCCTCCTCCGTGTAGTGTATGAGGATACCCTCCAGTCCTCATTACTTACCCGCCTCCTCCTTATAGTGTATGAGGATCCCCTCCAGTCCTCAGTACTTACCTGCCTCCTCCTTGTAGTGTATGAGGACCCCCTCCAGTCCTCAGTACTTACCTGCCTCCTCCTTGTAGTGTATGAGGATCCCCTCCAGTCCTCAGTACTTACCTGCCTCCTCCTTAGTGTATGAGGATTCCCTCCAGTCCTCAGTACTTACCTCCCTCATCCTTGTAGTGTATGAGGATCCCCTCCAGTCCTCAGTACTTACCTCCCTCATCCTTGTAGTGTATCAGGATCCCCCTCCAGTCCTCTTACATTAGTATATGAGAAATTCCCTCCAGTACTTACCTGCCTCTTACTTATAGTATATGAATGCTGCTGCCAGACTCATCCATCTTACCAATCACTCTTCTACCCCTTTCTGCCAATCCTTCCATTGGCTTCCGCTCACCCAACAAATTGCATTCAAAATACTAACAATAAGCTACAAAGCCATCTACAACTCTGCCCCCAGCTACATCACTAACCTGGTCTCGAAATACCAACCAAATCATCCTCTTCATTCCTGCCAAGACCTCCTGCTCTCTGGCTCCCTTGTCACCTCATCAAATACTCATCTTTAGGACTTCTCCTGAGCCTCTCCCATCCTATGGAACTCCCTACCCCAATCTGTCAGACTATCTCCTACTCTGTCCACTTTAAGACGATCCCTGAAAACCCTTCTCTTCAGAGAAGCCTATCCTACCCACACCTAACAAATGTACATTGATTTTCTAGATTAGCTCATCCCCCACAGTTATTACCTTTTGTATCACTTGCTCCTCCCTTTTAGATTGTAAGCTCTGATGAGCCGGGCCCTCTGATTCCTCCTGTATTGAATTGTATGGTAATTGTACTGTCTGCTCTAATGTTGTAAAGCGCTGTGCAAACTGTTGGCGCCATACAAATCGTGTATAATAATAATAATAATATTATATGAGCACCCCTCTATCTCCCCTCCCCCTCAGTACCTACCTCTCTCCTCCTTGAAGTGTATGAGGATGAACCCCCGGGTGAAGTCGGTGTCTCGGATCTCACATTCTCCTCCGTCTGATTTGCTTTTACTCCCGAAATACAGCTGCAGTTTATTCTTCAGGGGTTTCAGCTTTTCGGGCCCCTGATCCCAGTGTAGGGCCACGGGGTGCTGGTAGTTGCCTTCTCCCATCCTGGAGGGAAATGGGAGAGGCGGCAGTGTGACGTTCGGTGTCCTCAGAGAATGAGAAATTTTTTATACAGAATTTACTTTCAGTTTTGGAGGACAGGTGATTTATTGTAGCTGCAATGTATAAACCTGAGGAGTCAGGATGTAGAAGGGTTTGTGTTAGAGCCGCTTCACACAGCGGCGATCCGACTTCAGGGGCGACTCGAAGCCGCCACCGCACAACGCCACTTCAGCGCGGCTTGCAAACGACTTCTGTAATAGAAGTCAATACAAGTCACTTGACGTCGCCCCCAAACTGGTACAGGAACCTTTTTCTAAGTCGGAGCGATATGAGTCGCTCCTATTAGAATGGTCCCATTGCACTGCATGGAGCGCGACTTGTCAGGCGACTAAGTCGCCCCCTTGTGAACCGGCTGTTATTATTATTTATTACAGGTACTTTTAAAGCGCTGTCAATTTATGCAACACTTTATATATACATTATCTCACAAAAGTAAGTACACCCCTCACATTTTTGTAAATATTTTATTCTATGTTTGACATACTGAAGCAGAGCATGATCCCCTCCCTTCAGGGACTGGGCCACAGGGCAGTATTCCAACATGATAACGACCCCAAACACACCTCCAAGACGACCACTGCCTTGCTAAAGAAGCTGAGGGTAAAGGTGATGGAGTGGCCAAGCATCTCCAGACCTAAACCCTATTGAGCATCTGTGGGGCTCCTCAAATGGAAGGTGGAGGAGCACAGTGTCTCTAACATCCACCAGCTCCGTGATGTCATCATGGAGGAGGGGAAGAGGACTCCAGTGGCAACCTGTGAAGCTCTGGTGAACTCCATGCCCAAGAGGGTTAAGGCAGTGCTGGAAAATAATGGTGGCCAAAATATTAACACTTTGGGCCCAATTTGGACATTTTCACTTAGGGGTGTACTCACTTTAGTTGCCAGCGGTTTAGACATTAATGGCTGTATGTTGAGTTATTTTGAGGGGACAACAAACTCCTAGATTGTAAGCTCTAACGAGCAGGGTCCTCTGATTCCTCCTGTATTGAATTGTATTGTAATTGTACTGTCTGCCCTAATATTGTAAAGCGCTGCGCAAACTGTCGGCACTATATAAATCCTGTATAATAATAATTTAAAATGTTATACAAGCTGTACACTCACTACTTTACATTGTAGCAAAGTGTCATTTCCTCAGTGTTGTCACATAAAAAGATAGAATAAAAGATTTACACAAATGTGAGGGGTGTACTTACTTTTGTGAGATACTTTATATTGTACAATCACAGTCCCTGCTGTCAAGGAGCTTACAATCTAATGTCCCTAACTCACAATCATACATACACATACTGGGGACAATGTAGACAGGAGCCAATTATCCTCCCAGCATGTCTTTGGAGTGTGGGAGGAAACCGGAAAACCCGGAGGAAACCCATGCAGGCACAGGGAGAACAGAACAAACTCCAGGCAGATATTGCCTGTGCTGTATCCAGGAATTGATGGAGATGATTTAATTTTTATCCATATCATACTTATCTATACTGTACATATTTATCCATACCATACATGTTTGGCACTGGAGGGATTTTATATTTGCACAATCTGTATCAATCATCATTGTCAACACACGGCACACATTCTAGAGCAGGGGTCTCCAAACTGCGGCCCGAGGGCCAGATATGGCCCTTTGCTAGCCTTCATCCGGCCCTTGGGGCACTATTCCTCCCACTGACACCAAGAATGGGGCACTATTTCTTCCACCGATAACAATAATGGGATACTATTCCTCTTACTGATAGGGACGCTGCTCCTACTCCTATTGGCCACCAGCCCTAAGGCCATATTTATTCTCACTCATGCCGGGCTTGTGACATTTTCTGCTCCTGCTGGCCACAACCCGGTCCTCCTCAAGTCCGAAGGACCATATACTGGCCCTTTGAAAAGTATGGAGACCCCTGTTCTAGAGCAATGGGAGAGGATGACATTATATAACTATAATCATAATAATAATAATCAGAATGAGTTGTGTTCACTTCCCTTCTTTTCCACAAAATTCTGCAGCAAATTCTATGCATGCATTCCACATTCCTGTCCCTGCAATGTTCCGGATGAGCACCCACCATCGGGGTCACATACCAGGGCCTGATCTGGCATGTCTAATGTGGGGTGCAGTTAAAAATGACAGGGAGACAGAGGATGCAAGGTCAGTTGGGCAGTGTACAGGGGGTCAGCAGTTTATTGGGGAAAAAGCAGAGCCCATTAGTTTTAGGGCAATGTAGAGTGGGTTACCAGGGTGGTGTACAGGGGTTAGCAGGAAAGTATACAAGGGTCAGTAGGGCAGAGAATAGGGGTCAATAAGGCAGAGAAGAGGGGTCAGCAGGGGAGGGGGCAGCAGGGCAGTGTGCAAGGGGTAAGCAGGCAAGTATACAAGGGTCAGTAGGGCAGAAGACAGGGGTCAGCAGGGCAAAGGATGGGAGGTCAGCAGGAGACTGTACAAGAGTCAGTAGGGCAGCGTACAGGGGATGAGCAGGGCAGAGGATAGGGGTCAACAGGATGGAGGACAGGGTTCAGCAGGGCAGTGTACCTGGGGTGGGTCAGCAGGATAAAGGACAGGGTTCAGCAGGGCAGTGTACCTGGGTTGGGTCAGCAGCATAAAGGACAGGGTTCAGCAGGGCAGTGTACCTGGGTTGGGTCAGCAGGATAGAGGACAGGGTTCAGCAGGGCAGTGTACCTGGGGTCAGCAGGATGGAGGACAGGGTTCAGCAGGGCAGTGTACCTGGGGTCAGTAGGATGGAGGACAGGGTTCAGCAGGACAGGGTACCTGGGGTCAGTAGAGTAACTTCTGGCAGAGCACTCGGCAGCGCTCCTCCTCCCTGTGCCACACTGCACAGAGCCTGGGCACTTAGCTGATCTCTTCCTACCCATACAGCACATAGATTCTATTCCCTTACAGACACAGCCTCAATCTGCACAGTGTGCAGCGCCACTGTTCCTATCTGTTCTCACCCGGTGATCTGACCAGTAACACACCTCCTATATTAGATCACCCCCCCCCACTTGGGATGGCGGCACACAGGGGGGACCTTTGGACAGGAGCAATGTCAGTCTGGGGGGAGGGGGGGAGTGTTAGATGGACTAGCAGATTTACATACTCTAACACATAGAAGCCAGACTCCAGATAATGTTTGCTGTTGGGTTTAATATCGATTTAATGAAGAGACACCAAAAAATACAGACATTGTAAATATAATCAGATATCACCTGTGATGCATTTCAGTTATCCTGCAAACCTGGCCTGTTAGTGGGTCCCGAGGACCGGAGTTGAGAACCCCTGCAGTAAGGCATCCTTTCTCAATCTTTTCAACGCCGAGGAACCCTTGAAATAATTCTCCGGTCTCTGGGAACCCCTGCTAAAAATTAAAACTCAACAACTCATAATACATTAGTGTGATGGTCAATGGGAAGAATGCTCCTTACACTTGTGGGCATTGGGAAGAATTCCCCCTTACAGATAGCTAAAAAGTCCAACGGGATCATTGGGAATTTATCTGAGAGGTAGAAATTGACCATTGCTCAAGGAACCCCTAGCAATCTATGGAGGAACCCTGGTTGAGAAACCCTGCAGTGAGGGCTCATTTACGCTCATCAACTTAAAGCGCCAACCACTTCAACTTCAACATGGGTTTTTTTTAATGTGTTTTTGATGCTTTTTTGAAGCTTTAAGGAAAATGGCAAATAATCTGTGTGTGTGTTGATTTTCTCTTTGCATTAAAGGGGCTCAGTAGAACCTCAGTAAGGATGAGCCGTACACCCCCCACCCACACCCCAGGTTCGATTCACATCAGAACATGCGAACAGACAAAAAGTTCAGGGTGAACATCCGAACACCGTTAAAGTCTATGGGACCCGAACATGAAAAATCAAAAGTGCTCATTTTAAAGGTTCATATGCAATGTTATTGCCCTAAAAAGTGTATGGGGACCCGGGTCCTGGCCCAGGAGACATGGATCAATGAAAAAAGACGTTTTTAAATCAATCGTTTTTTTCAGGAGCAATGAATTTAATAATGCTTAAAGTGAAAAAAAAGGAAAGGAAAAATTCCTTTAAATATTGTGCCTGGGGGGTCCCCTTAGTCTGTGTGTAAAAGGGCACATCTCTGTGAGGTGTAGAACATAGCCAGAGCAAAAATGACATTTCCATAGGAAAAATTGTCATTTAAAGTCGTGGCTGTATTGTAATGTCGGTTTCCGACAATATACAAGAAATTGCTGAAAAAAAGCATGTGCCCCCCCCCACCCCCCAGTCCAAACCTGGCTCTTCGAGTCTGGTTTGGATATTAAGGGCAACCCCGGAGCGAAATAAAAAATATTGACGTGGGGGTCCCCCTAAAATCCAAACCAGACGCTTATCCGAGCATGCAGCCCTGGCCGGTTAGGATGGGGGGGGGGAGCGAGCGCCCCCCCCCCTTGAACTATACCAGGCTACATGCCCTCAACATGGGGAGTATGGGTGCTTTGGGAGAGGGGGGCTTTGCCCCCCAATCTCAAAGCACCTTGTCCGGCCAGGCTTGTGGGGATCTGCGGGCAGGGTGACTTATCGGAATCTGTAAGCCCCCTTTAATAAGGGGGCCCCCAGATCCCGGCCCCCCCATGTGAATAGGTTTGGGGTACATTGTACCCCTACCCATTCACCAAAAAAGGAGTGTAGTGTAAAAAAAAACAAGAGGCAGTTTTTGACAAGTCCTTTATTGTGTAAAATAGCTCTTTTCTTCTTTCTTCCTCCATCTTCTCCTGGCCCGGTCCTTCTTCTTCTGGTCTTCTGCTTCTTCTTTTAGTCTTCTTGCTTCCTCTCTTCCTCTTCAATCTTCATCTTCTTTCTTCTTTCACCGCCGCCGCTCTCTCCGCTGCTACAGCCCGGCCCCGACGCGTCTTGCAGAATGGGCGGTCTTCACGATAACAGTTCTTTTATAAGAAGGCGCAGGGCCACCCGGTGACGTAAATGGGTGACCCGTCCCCTCTGACATCACATGACATCAGAAGGGAGCGGGTTCACTCAGTTACGTCACCGGGTGATGGCTGGGAGGTGAATGGTACTGCGCAGCCTCTAGTAATGCCCGTATGTGTCAACCCTTTCAGTGATATTGTACAGATAGTGAAATATCTAAAAGTATTCTGTAAAAGTTCACTTAAAATTATATATACTGTAGGTATAAAAATTCAGCATAAGTGCATAAAACCTGTGACACATAAATCTTCAATATAAAATATACATATTAATAAAATATATGAACCAAAAAATGATATAGTGGTATCAATATTATCTCAGTAGTAGAGTTGAGCGAACCTCTGGAAGTTCGGGTTCTGCTGGTCCGTCCGAACTTCGGGACAAAGTCCGGGTCCGGGTCCGGACGGAACCCGAACGATCGCACGGACAAGGCAGGCCTGGGCCTGGGCCTGAAACAGGGCTTCAAGCCTGCCTGGTCGTCTTGGGCTTGAAGGTCTCCAAGCGAGTTGAGATGATGACTCTATTATAACTATGGTGATATAGTAAAAAACCAAGTATATAAAATAATTATACATATAAAATATAACTTCTAAATACACAGTGTCCAAAATACGTGAATACGACTTAAAAATATGGATGTCATATATATTAAAATTCACTTGAAAATGTCTTATGAAAATCTATAAAGTGATAGACATGTTATAGTGACTTTCCCAACTGTGTATGCC
>BLSH010016231.1:27250-38855 GCA_018402905.1 Glandirana rugosa | reverse complement strand
ACAGTTTGAAGATGATCCACATTCACCTCCATTTTTGCTTTTTTTATGTTTTTATTTTTTAAAAAATATTTACAGTTATTTCCCTGTCCCCATTTTTTTGTAGGGCACTTGCCCTACCCTTACCCCCATTTTACTTCCTTTTGCAGCCCTCTGGGGCTTTCCAGGACTTTGTTACAGCCATTTTTGTGCATAAAAGTTCGGGTCCCCATTGATTTCAATGGGGTTCGTTGTCCGTGCGATCGTTCGGGTTCCGTCCGGACCCGGACCCGGACTTTGTCCCGAAGTTCGGACGGACCAGCAGAACCCGAACTTCCAGAGGTTCGCTCAACTCTAGTAGTCATATAAATGGCCCACCCTGTATTTTACAAAATAAAGGACTTGTCAAAAACTGCCTCTTGTTTATTTTTTACACTACACTCCTTTTTTGGTGAATGGATAGGGGTACAATGTACCCCAAACCTATTCACATGGGGGGGTCAGGATCTGGGGGCCCCCTTATTAAAGGTGGCTTCCAGATTCTGATAAGCCCCCTGCCCACAGACACCCACAACCACCGCCCAGGGTTGTGGGGATGAGGCCCTTCTCCCCATCAACATGGGAACAAGGTGCTTTGGGGGCAAACTCAAAGCATTCTCCCCATGTTGAGGGCATGTGGCCTGGTATGGTTCAAAGGGGGGGGGGGCGCTTGCTCGTCCACAGCCCCTCCTGCCATGCCAGGGCTGCGTGTTCGGATAAGGGTCTGGTTTGGATTTTGGGGGGACCCCTCGCCATTTTTTTTTAATTTGGCGTGGTGTTCCCTTAAAAATCCATATCAGACGTGAAGGGCCTGGTTTGATTTTTGGGGGGGAACCGCACGTCATTTTTTTTTTTAATTTTGGAACGGAGTCCCCCTTACATTCCATACCAGACCTTAAGGGCCTGGTTTGGATTTTGGAGGGAACCGCAAGTAATTTTTTTGTTTATTTTGATGTTGGCCCTGCTGTTGTAAATTAGTTCAATAATTGTGATAAAATCCTCCAGTCAAACAGGTTGCGAAAAATTGGGCCTTAGGTGTTGACGGTGCCAGAACACTGTAACCCCTTGCAGTTATTCTTGTTGGATGGAGGAACTGGGCCTGATGTTGTGACGAAAGCCACCAGTCAAACAGGTGGTCAAAAATTGGCCTTGGGTGTTGGCGGTGCCAGAACACTGTAACCCCTTGCAGTTAATCTTGTTGGATGGAGGAACTGGGCCTGATGTAAATTAGTTTACAAATTGTGACGATAGCCACCAGTCAAACAGGTGGCCAAAAATTGGGCCTTGTGTGTTCGCGGTGCCAGAACACTGTAACCCCTTGCAGTTACTCTTGTTGGATGGAGGAACTGAACCCGATGTTGTAAATTAGTTTACAAATTGTGACGAAAGCCACCAGTCAAACAGGTGTCCAAAAATTGGGCCTTGTGTGTTGGTGGTGCTAGAACACTGTAACCCCTTGCAGTTACTCTTGTTGGATGGAGGAACTGGGCCTGATCTTGTAAATTAGTTTACGAATTGTGATGAAAAGCACCAGTCAAACAGATGGCCAATAATTGGGCCTTGTGTGTTGGCGGTGCAAGAACACTGTAACCCCTAGCAAATTTAATTGGTTGCATCAGCATCAGGGGCTTGATAGCTGCTGATCCAGGACTGAGCCTATTAACTGAGTCTGTGGACAGGCCCACTCTTTGATCAGTTACGAACCCCCCAGCAGCACTAAATGTCTGTTCAGAAAGCACGCTGGATGTAGGACAGGCCAGTAGCTCAATTGCATATTGAGCAAGTTCTGGCCAGTGGTCCATCCTCAAGAGTCAGTAACTAAGTGGATGCTCAGTTGGAAAGGTCTCCAAGTCTGCTCTTGCCCCTATATATTCCTGCACCATATAATGCAGATGCTGACGATGGTTGCTTGAACCTATCAGGCCTGGGTGCTGAGGACTGAAATTTTTTTTAAAGGCATCGCTCAGCCGGGCACCTTCTCCACCACTCTGCCTCTGAAAGATCAAAGCATCAGAAACACCTTGTCCAGGGCCAGCAGCAGGACATGGTAAACTCCCATGGTCTGGAAAGGCATTGCACAAACCTTTCTTCAGGGTATCCTGAAGATGTTTCATCCTCTGCACCCTCTGTGTAGGCAGGATGAGTTCTGCAACTTTACCCTTGTAACGTGGATCAAGAAGGGTTGCCAGCCAGTAATGATCCCTCTCCTTGATATCACGAATCCTAGGGTCTTTTCACAGGATTTTTAGAATCAGAGTGCCCATGCAGCATACGTTTGAGGAGGCATGAGTGTCCTCTGGGTCACTGAGGATGACATTATGAGCAACTCCCTCCCCCCAGCCATGTACAACTCCTTGTGTTTCTGGTGCCTGAAAGCCATGATCCCTTGAAGACTGCTGCGTATTATACTCAACATCTATGCTGACACAATCCTCCTCCTCCTCCTCTTCCCGTGTGTTTGGCGGCTCTGCAGGAATGCTCTCTGCATAAATGGGGCCTTGAGAGGAAAGGAAGTCCTCCTCTTCCTCCCTCTGTTCTGCCTCAAGTGGCCTGTCCATGATTCCACGAAGCGCATGCTCCAGAAGGAATATTAGTGGGACAGTGTCACTGATGCATGCATTGTTGCTGCTTACCATCCTTGTGGCCTCCTCAATTGGTGACAGGACAGTGCATGCATCCTTGATCATTAGCCACTGATGTGGCGAAAAAAAGCCAAGCTCCCCTGAGCCTGTTCTGGTGCCATGCTCACAGAGGTACTCATTGATGGCCCTCTGCTGTGCGTGCAGTCACTGCAGCATTGCCAATGTTGAGTTCCACCTGGTGGGCATGTCACAAATGAGGCGGCTGTTGGGCAGGTTGAATTCCCGCTGGATGTCAGCCAGCCGGGCACTGGCATTGTGAACACCGGAAATTACCACAGACTTTTCTGGCCTGCCTCAGGATATTTGGTAAGCCTGGGTACCTGTTCAAGAAAAGCTTCACCACCAAATTCAAGACATGTGCCAAGCATGGAACATGTATCAATTGCCCCAGTCGGAGGGCAGAGAGAAGGTTGGTGCCATTGTCACATACAACCATTCCTGGCTCAAGCTGCCGTGGTGTCAACCACCTCTGAGCCTGCCCCCGCAGAGCTGAAAGAATCTCTTCCCCAGTGTGGCTCCTGTCCCCAAGACAGACTAACTCAAGCACCACATGGTGCTTGAGCACAGGGAGTTTAGGCAGCACAGCAGGTTCAGAGGACAACTCTGCAGAAGAGGCCACAGAGGTAGAAGAAGAGGAGGGGGTGGAGGAGGAGGCGGATGTGGAAAACTCACCACCAGCTTTTTGGAGGCGGGGTGGCGTAACTATTTCCAAAACTGAACCCTGTACTGCATACTTCCCAGCTGCCAGCAGAGTTACCCTGGGCGCTGTGAAGGAAAGGTAACGTCTCTGACTGTGACTGCTGGACCATGAGTTCGGTAATATGAACCCTGCTGCTGACCGCACTGTTCAACAAGGCCAAAACATTGCCTACCACATGACGGTAGAGAGATGGATTGGCCTTACGTGAAAAGAAATCTCTTTTGGGAACATGTCACTGTGGGACAGCACATTCCACAAATTCAAGAAAGGGCGCAGAGTCTACCAGCTGAAAAGGCAGCAGTTGGAGTGCTAGCAATTTGGCCAAGCTAACATTAAGATGCTGAGCATGTGGATGGCTGGGACTGTATTTCTTTTTACGGTTCAGCAACTGGGGTAGGGATATTTGCCTCCTGAATTCACCTGGTGGTGTACTGCTAGAAGATTGCTGGCTGCAAGTACTAGTTGTGGCACACATTGCTACACTTTCATTCCTCTCAGTACAGGTTTTGGAGAGGACTGCGGGTATAGTAGGGTTTTTGATCCCAGATGAGGAGCAAGGAGGAGTCTGCCATGTTTTCTGGTGTGGGTTCTTCAGGTACTCTTGCCAACGGACTGCATTGCTGGTTGTCATATGTCTTGTCAAGACAGTAGTGCCCAAGCGGCTGGAGTCTTGGCCGCGCTTGACCCGCTTCAGACATAGATTGCAAATGGCAACGGTGAGATCTACTGCACATGTGCTGAAGAATGCCCACACCAAAGAAATTTTGGAAGTCGGCGTGGAGGCAGCAGCACCCTGCACCTGTGGAGTTCTGTGGTGTGATGCAATTGGGTGGCTGCCCTTAAGCTGGCCCCTGGAGGACAACCTGCCTTGTTGGAGTTGGGCCTCCTCCTCCTCACTTTCCTCCTCTCTTCTCTCAGGCACCCATGTACAGTCAGTGTCCTCATCTTCCGCTCTCTCCTCATCACTGGAGCAAACTTAGTGGTATGCTGCAGCTGGGGGAACATGACTGCTAGTTTCTTGTCCTTTTGCGGCACCACCTGTCTCTAGGCTCACGCTAATCCCTTCCGCAACCTGGGAACCGCACTACACTGTACTATATACTGTACACACCCGAATGCACCGATATATAGTTTACTCTCAATACACTGTGTATATATCTGTATACACTAGACTGTATATGTTTGAAGACAACACGCAAAGTAGTGTGCTATATTCCATACACCCCCAAATGCAGTGCACACTCAATACACTGTGTGTATATATATACCCGATGTTCTGATCGAACATACATTCGATCCAAACTCGAACACCATCCCTAGATATATACAGTATCTCACAAAAGTGAGTACACCCCTCACATTTTTATAAATATTTTATTATATCTTTTCATGTGACAACACTGAAGAAATGATACGTTGCCACAATGTAAAGTAGTGAGTGTACAGCTTGTATAACAGTGTAAATTTGTTGTCCCTTCAAAATAACTCAACACACAGCCATTAATGCCTAAACCACTGGCAACAAACGTGAGTACACCCCTAAGTGAAAATGTCCAAATTGGGTCCAAAGTGTCAATATTTTGTATGGACACCGTTATTTTCCAGCACTGCCTTAATCCTCTTGGGCATGGAGTTCACCAGATCTTCACAGGTTGCCACTGGAGTCCTCTTCCACTCCTCCATGATGACATCACAGAGCTGGTGGATGTTAGAGATTTTGCGCTCCTTCAACTTCCATTTGAGGATGCCCCACAGATGCTCAATAGGGTTTAGGTCTGGAGACATGCTTGGCCAGTCCATCACCCTTACCCTCAGCTGCTTTAGCAAGGCAGTGGTCATCCTGGAGGTGTTTGGGGTCGTTATCATGTTGGAATACTGCCCTGCGGCCCAGTCTCCAAAGGAAGGGGATCATGCTCTGCTTCAGTATGTCACAGCAAATGTTAGCATTCATGCTTCCCTCAATGAACTCTAGCTCCCCAGTGCAGGCAGCACTCATGCAGCCCCAGACCATGACACTACCACCACCATGCTTGACTGTAGGCAAGACACACTTGTCTTTATACTCCTCACCTGGTTGCCGCCACTTACGCTTGACACCATCCTAACCAAATAAGTTTATCTCGGTCTCATCAGACCACAGGACATGGTTCTGGTAATTCATGTCCTTCATCTGCTTGTCATCAGCAAACCGTTTGCGGGCTTTCTTGTGCATGACCTTTAGAAGAGGCTTCCTTCTGGGGTGACAGCCATGCAGACCAATTTGATGCAGTGTGCAGCGTATGGTTTGAGCACTGACAGGCTGATACCCCCACCCCTTCAACCTCTGCAGCAATGCTGGTAGCACTCATAAGTCTATTTCCCAAAGTCAACTAGCTGCCAGGGGAGTAATTCCTCCAGTGTGGGAGGGGGTAAAGCCAAGGGAAAGGAAAGACAGGTTCTGGTGGTAGGGGACTCAAATCTCAGAAACAGAAAAAAGGGCAATCTGTCGCAAAGACCTAAAGCACCAAACTGTATGTTGTTTACCCGGCGCTCGGGTTCGGTACATCACGGATCTGGTGGACAGATTACTGGGAGGGCCGCGGGAAGACCCAGCTGTCATGATGCATGTTGGCACCAATGACAATGTAAGAGGAAGGTGGAGTGTCCTAAAAAAATATTTTAGGGACTTAGGAGCTAAATTGAGGATTAGGACCTCCAAGGTAGTGTTAGGGTTAATCCATTGTCTAGAGAGGGTTCCCTCTCGGACTTCGGATCAATGTATGATGCAATGCAGATATATCTGGAGACAGCCCCCAAGAACAAATGACATGTACTCAATAATACGTTCAAGGGATTGTCTGTATTATCATACATTAGGCGTCCCTTTATAGGGCAATATTTGTCACAGATCATTCGAGCATCAATCGAGCAGTAGAAACTGGTGAAACCAGGTATCCGTTGTTACAAGATAAAAAGGGTACATTAGCTGCAGAATATTGTTACAAAATACAAGGCTGCATTGTGTGACAAGCTGATCTCAGCTATTTCCTGAGAACCAGCATAAGACATTCTCTCAAGATAAGGCCAGAAACAAGCCAGACTAAAAGATATTTAAAGTGGAACCCTAGCATACAAAATGTATACCGTCAAATCCTTTCAAATCCCCTCTTAAGTCATGAATATGACTTCTATACCTTTGAGATTTCTTGGGGCACTTTAGTCTGATGCTTATGTTTACACTGACCCATATAAAGCTGGAGATATTGGGTGTGACATTTAATGGTATTACTAGCAGGGGAATTCTCGCGCTACTAGGGTGTAGTTTACTACATATCCAGCATTTGTCAAATCCTGACCTTTGTGCATAAGCGTACTTAAAATTTTAACAAAAGCATTTTTCCATGGAACACATCTGAGGGCTCATCATCGGTGTCTCTTGTAACCCTGGAATGGAAAGTTTTATTAAGATACTCTGTCTGTTTTCCACATATGTAACTTATTTCTCCTAAGTCCTCAGGGTGATAAATGCAGTTGGCTATCAGCCATACTGGGAGAAACATTAGGAGTAGAATCATCATCAGGAGGCACCAGGCCTTCCCAGAAGTCTGTGGTTAATTAAATTACATCATTGTCCTTGTCTCTTGTGCTTGTCTTTTGAGGGCTTAAAACACCTGCTTCACCTCTTTTTGGTCTTTCTTCTTTTCCTGGAGTCAGATTGACTTTCTTTACTCGGCTGGCATGGATCCAGGTGGGACTTTCCTCGGTGAGGACAGCAGTCCTGGTGACAGCAACCACTCTGGTGACGGGTCCAAATGGGGCTTCCTGTGGTTTTTGACCTTTTGGTTGCCTCTGGATCACGACCTGGTCACCGACTTGGAATGGATGGGTTGGTACCTGTGAAGAAGAAAAAGAGGTGCGAGCCACATTTCTTTCAACATTGTCAAGTGTTTCAATTAATTTTCTAATAATTCTTCCTGTATCTGCTCCAAGTCACCTCCCTCCACCATCAAAGGGTGATTGGCCCACGGTGTGGGGAATGGCCTACCCATGAGTACCTCAAAGGGGGAATAACCCATCACACTGTGAGGGGTCATTCTGATTTCAGCTAATACAGCTGGGAGAACCTTTCTCCATTTGCCAAAGTTCCCACCTGTGACCTTCCTTATTCTGTCTTTGATAGTCCTGTTCATTCTTTCCACTATTCCTGAACTTTGTGGATGGTAAGGGAGGTGAAACGTCCAGTCTATTTTTAGTGCTTTTACAAGATCCTGACACCAAAAGGTACTGTTGTTTCTTTCCTTCTTTGGGCATATGTGTGAAATCTATCTGTAGATGAGTGAATGGAGTTGTTGGGTACTCAAGGTGTTCATGCTTTGTTTTCTTTGGATTTGTTGGATTGTTTCTGATACAAGTGAAACCCCTCTGTACAAAAGCTTTGACTAAGCTGGGTAGTCCTGCAATGAAAAAATCTTTATGTAAAAGTTCACATGTAACCTGCCAACCTTTGTGTCCTGTACTGTGGTACTGTGCAATGAATAAAGGCGCGCTAGCTACAGGGATACATGGTCTCCCCTCTGTGCAGATTAGTCCTGTTTTAGGATTCTTCTGCAAAGCTCCACTACAATTCTACTGTTTGATGTCTTCAGGGGTGGCAAAGGCTTGCAATTCTGTTAGCCAGTGTGTATCTTCCAGAGAATATGTGGGAGGTGTTAGCATGGGCATTTGAGTACCTGCCTTTTTGTGAATGCAGCTTCTTTGGCAGCTCTATCAGCTAAAGCGTTTCCTTTGGCAACTTCAGTCATTTGGCCTGTGTGTGCCCTACAATGCATGATAGCTAATTTTGAGGGTAACTGTATGGCCTCTAGTAGTGCTGTGACTAAATCAGAGTGTGAGATGCTCTTTCCATCTGCTGCTACATATCCTCTTCGGCTCCATATGACTCCATGGTCCCAGACCACGCCATGTGCATATTTGGAGTCAGTGTAAATGTTTTTTTTTTTTTTATAAATCTTTTTTTTAAGTTTATTATATAAAAAATACGTACAAATCATACATAGTTTACAATCATATATGGCTCTTAAGCCTAGCATCATAACCAATTGATCATAGATTCCAGAGTACAGAAAAAAAAACAAAAAAAAACGAGTCAATAACCCTCCCTAAGGGGGAAGGTATCTCCCCTCATCCTGTGTGCCACCTCCACCTATGTGCTCCCAGTACTTGTTCCTTTGTTTACATCACTCTACACTGCATCTTGCCCTAATTCTGTTGCTGTTGTAGGGTCACATATCCAGCTAGTCCATATCTTCTCAAATTTACCTGGGCAACCTCTATTAAAATATGTATCTCTATACAAAAGAAGATTCTTATTTACTAAATTTTTCCAATACATTATTGAAGGAGGGGCTGCTTTTTTCCAATTTAACATTATTGCTTTCCTCGCATAGAATAGTAACTGGCTTATTAACGTTTTCTGTCCCATACTTCTTATAGTGTTTTCCACTAGGCCCAGGAGACATACCTCCATACGCCTATCTAGGGTGACTGACATAGTATCTGCAATTATCTCTAGGATTTCTCCCCAATACTCCCCTATAGCTGGGCATAGCCAGAATATATGCAGATAGTTTCCCGGTATACATCCGCATCTCCAGCAGGACCGAGAGTGTGAGCTGTTCATTCTGTTCAGCCCATCTGGTGTGTAGTACGCCCGATAAATTATCTTGAATTGAATCAACTTATCTCGAAGGGAAACTAACACCTTAAAGGGTAAATCCCATACATCCTGCCAGTCCTCCTCGTTTAATTCAGGTATATCTTGGTTCCATCGTGCCCGGAGTCTTTCCAGGGCTGGTGGCTCTGATGAGTTAAGATATCCATAAATGTTTGAGAGAGCCTGCTTTTTGCATCTCATTCTTAATACCTGCTCTAAGACGGACTCCTTTAACTCTGGGGGTCCCTCTGGAAATTGACTGCGTAGGGCATGAGAAAGTTGCATATAACGAAAGAAATGATTTCCTAACATATTAAAGTTCTCCACCAAGTCCCTAAATGGGATTACCACCCCCTGGCTTAGCACCTGTCCTAACGCTTTAATCTTATATTTAGCCCACCATCCTAGATCTGGAATTGACCTTAGGTGAGCTAGCTGGGGATTACCCCATAGGGGAGCATTCGGAGATAGGTCGAGCCCGAGATGTTTCCCAAAAGACAAGCCCCTATTCCAGGCTCTTATAGTTGTTGTCATTGAAGGGGTTAATTTATGCGGCGCTTTAAGCCCCCAAAATAAAAGCAACTGAAGTGCTTCCACAGACTGTACTATCGCAACCTCCAACATAGTTGCTGGATTAAATCCATCTGGATTCATCCACCCTGCTGCTGTCACCAGCTGCAAAGCCAAATAGTATTTATAACAGTCCGGCAAGGTCAGTCCCCCTTCTGACAGTGGACACATCAGTGTGGACAATTTATATCTGGGTGACTTTCCCTTCCAAAGAAATGAAGAGAAGATACTATTTAATTGCGTGAAAAAGGATTTTAGTAACCACTGTGGGGAGTTCCTAAACAGATATAAAAGTTTCGGGAGAAACTTCATCTTTATTATGTTTACGTGGCCCAGCAATGAAAATGGGAGCTTCTCCCATATCTTTAATCTTTCCTTCATTTCCTGGACTGCAGGAGCTATATTGAGGGAAAAATAATCTGATGTCTCTCTTGAGACAACTATCCCCAGATACTTAAATTCTTTAACCCATTTCAGGGGTACGTGTGTTTCTGTCGAGTTCACCGCCTATAAATCTATAGGGAGCATCACAGACTTAGTCCAGTTAACCTTTAGTCCTGTCACTACCGCATAATTATCTATCACCCTCAGTGCCCCCTGCAACGAGGGGCTAGCGTCTTTTAAAAAAAGCAGCATATCATCTGCATAGAGGGCTACCCTCTCCTCCAAGCCCCAAATCCTAAGGCCCTGGATATCCGAGGAGGCCTTGATGGTCTCTGCTATGAGTTCAATAGCAATAGAAAAAAGGGTCGGGGAGGGCAGCCCTGGCATGTGCCTCTATACAGCAGGAATGGAGATGAGAGTTCTCCCCCCAGCCTCACAGATGACATGGGATTCCTGTATATCGTTTGCATCCAGGAGATAAACAACAATGGAAACCCCATTCGTCTCAATACCTCCCATAGAAAAGGCCACTCGACCGCCTTTTCCGTATCTAGGGAGGCCACCAATCTAGTACCTTCATTTATATGTTGGGTATTTATGTTGGTAAACAATCTTCATATATTAATATCTGTTGTTCTGTTAGGCATAAAGCCTGTTTGATCGGAATCTATCTATCTAAGCAGAGGTTGTAGCCTAAGTGTAAGTAATTTTGTTAAAATGTTGAAATCGCTATTAAGTAGGGCTATAGGCCTATATGATGAACATATCTTAGGATCTCTACCCTCTTTATGAATAAGGGTTATATGAGCATATCGCATAGATTCAGGAAGCACTCCTTCTGCTAAACCTTTTGTAAATAGTGCTGCAAGTCTAGGGGCCAGTAGGAGTCAGTGTAAATGTTTACTTCTTTTCCTGCAAACAGCTGGCATGCACGGGTTAATGCAATCAACTCAGCAGCTTGTGCAGATTGGTAAGGTATCGGGTTAGCCTTGAGGATAGTGTCAGGCAACTGGACTACAGCATATCCTGCATGATAGACATTATCATTTGGTCTGCTACAGGAACCATCTACAAAAACTGTCTGTGCAGTGGAAATTGGTATTGAAAGCATATCTGCTCTGGGTGAAGTGTCCTGGTGTATTGATTGCTCACAATCATGAGGTGGTGGTAAGTTATCCTGTTCTCCTTTAAGACCCAACAAAGCATTCAGAATTGTAGCTGGGCCTGACTTCAGGTTGGAATTTGTTACCTTCAGATTTGGGTTGGACAGCAAGATGACTTCATAACCACTTAGTCTTTGTGCTGACATGTGTTGAGTAGAGTTGAGCGAACCCGGGCTGTAAAGTTTGGGTCCGTACTGGACTTTAGGGTGTCCGTGTCCCGAACCCAGACATTTGAGAAAAAGTCTGGGTTTGGGTACGTTTTCGCACCTTTTGAATAGCTGCAGGGCAGCCAATCAACAAGCGTTTCACTCGTTTGCCCTTAGAAGCCATCACAGCCATGCCTACTAATGGCATGGCTGTGATTGGCCAATACATCATGTGACCCAGCCTCGAAATGAGCTGGAGTCACATAGCGCTGCATGTCACATGCTGTCAGGCT
>BLSH010016230.1:103772-118990 GCA_018402905.1 Glandirana rugosa | reverse complement strand
TACCCCTGGGCTTGAAAATCCATGTTTTTACCGACATGGATTTATTGAAATTTATAAAAATTTTTCTATTTTTGTATTTTTTTCGTTTTTACCTCCACTTACACCTAGTAGAAGTTTGACACAGACTTTTCATAATTAATTACCATCTTCGGTATATTGACAAGATTTTAGTAGAAGTTTGATCCCGTTCACGGGATGTTTATTTACCCCTATCCCTTTTATTTAATTTTAGTTTATTTTTTTACCCTTCCCCCCACCTACACCTCATCCTCGGATCTCCAACTGATCCGGCACTGGCACCGTCACATCCACCTTCACCGCCACCATCTCCTCATCCTCCTCCATCGGTTGTACCAGTTATATGGCTTCTACCATTAATTAATACTTTTCAGACACAGTTTGAAGATGATCCACATTCACCTCCATTTTTGCTTTTTTTATGTTTTTATCTTTTTAAAAATATTTAAAGTTATTTAGGTACAGCCATTTTTGTACCTAAAAGTTCGGGTCCCCATTGATTTCAATGGGGTTCGGTGTCCGTGCGATCGTTCGGGTTCCGTCCGGACCCGGACCCGGACTTTGTCCCGAAGTTCAGCCGGACCAGCAGAACCCGAACTTCCAGAGGTTCGCTCAACTCTATTCAGTACCTAAAATTGTAATGATATGTTTGTTGTTCGCTGTTGGCATTATGGGTCAGTTCTAAGAATTAGAACAGACCCAAGTGGGGGAATGTTGTGTAATATTTCATATACATATACACATAGGTATTTACTGTATTTACAAGCTGCATTACATATCAAAGGCCCACAGTTGCTTGCATGGGGGTTGTGGAATGTAGATTGATGCTAATTAGCCTTGAGGGGGTTCATTGTGGCTTGTTTATCTGGTAAACACTAATGTGAGGTTAGGAGAAACCCCCCCCCCAGTGTGAGACTAACACTTAAGTGGGCATTCAAGCTAGCAGTGTCTCCCTGCCAGTTCACTTTCTCTCCATGAGCATGTGGGCACAGTTGGAATGGGACTCTGAATGTGTAATATTTACTCTGTTGGATTTTGATCATCTGGTGCAAGTATTATGAAATCTATCTGTCTGAAGTCAATAAAATGCAACTCTCTGGAAGGACCGGGTGCTGCGGAAAATTAATCATAATAATAACTAAATAATAACATCTATTACTACATCACTACAGGGGGCCTACGATTTTTTTCAATGTTGGAATTTTTGTCAGTATATGCCAATGTTTTTGTAGAATCTTTTTGGTTTCATTCCATTGGGCTCCGTAATGGGTAATCATACGGGACAAGGGAACTCCATCTTCCCCCTGAGTGACGGTAGGGGGTATCAATGAGGCCCTTGTCACCAACTCCGCTCGGCTTCGCAAGGATGCCCTTGATCGTGCTCTCCTGAGAATGCGGTGAGAATAACCGTGTTCCCGGAACCTTTTGTAGATATCCTGTGATTCAGCCCGAAAGTCATCCTCAGCGGAACAGTTCCTCCGGGATCTAAGGAATTGACCGACTGGGATAACTGCAATCAGGGAACGGGGGTGACAGCTACTCGCCTGAAGCAATATATTTGCTGCAGTCGGTTTCCGAAAAGTTCTAGTATGGATGGATCCTTCCCCTAGAGTAATTACAAGGTCCAAGATGGGGATTGTGTTATGATCAACTGTGTATGTGAGTCTGATATTACGATCATTTCTGTTGAGAAAAGATAAAAATTCATGTACTTCATTTACAGACCCCCTCCACAGGACCAACACGTCGTCTATGTACCTGAGCCACAACATCACATGGTCCAGGTACATAGACGAAGTGTACACAACCTGCTCCTCCCATAGGCCCAGATGAAGACAGGCGTATGCGGGCGCCCACAGGGCCCCCATGGAAGTGCCACGTACCTGTCGATAGGAAACACAAAGGAACTGGAAACAGTTGTTTAGGAGTAGAAATTCTAGTAACTCAGAGATGAATTCATTATGTGCTCCCATTTCCGGGTGCCTCCTCTCGAGAAAGTGGGAAACTGCTCGGAGGCCCCATTCATGAGGAATAAACGTGTAAAGAGATTCCACGTCTATCCCCAGAAGCAGGACCCCGGCAGGGACCTGGATGTCGGCCAATTTGGTTAATACCTGGCCAGTATACTGTACGTAGGATGGTAGGTTCACAACCAAGTCTTTAATCATTGCGTCCACATATTTTCCCACCTTCTCCAGGGGACCCTTGATAGCAGAGACTATAGGTCGTCCAGGCGGATTCTGAAGGTTTTTATGTAAATTGGGTATCAAATAAAAAGTCGGAATATTATATTCCCCAACCCTCAGGAAATTCCATTCCTTCCTAAGGAGCAGATTGTCCTCCACTGCCAGATCCAGTTTCGAGTTTAAATTGGCAACAATATCGGGAAAAGGGGTCTCTGAGAGACGACAGTATGTATCAATGTCACTCAGTTGACGGGCCACCTCCTGTTCGTATAAAGAAGCTGCCCAGAGAACCACGTTACCGCCCTTGTCACTGCCACGAATGATAACATTCGGTGCCGAATGAAGTTCCTTCAGAGCCCCTCTCTCCTCATGGGATAAATTATCCCTACCCTTCCACTGCCAATTAACTCTTTGCAAGTCATTGCGTACTAGTTCCAAAAAGGTGCCTATCGATTTGTGTTGAGTCAGGGGAGGCATTTTGGTGGACCTAATGGTGAGTCCCGAGGGTCTACATCTGGCCAAGGGTTCTTCCTCAATTTCAGATTCGCTGGAGGCGTTTTCCTCCAAAAGGGAGACCAACGTCTCCAGTGCAAGGTCACCCTCGATGTCAGGGGTGGCGCCCTTCGAATACCCCTTCCCCTGGTGCCAATAACTCAGAATGACTTTTCTAAGGAATAAATTTAGATCCTTGAAGACCTCGAATTCGTTCATGGCAGTTGTGGGGGAAAATGACAGCCCCTTTTGAAGGAGGGAAATGTGGTGTTGATTCAGTGGAAAGTCTGATAGATTGACTATTTTTAGATCCGTTTGTTGGACCATATTAATGTGTGGACTGGGTGGATTGATTATTTCTCGGTCTTCCTGGATCGGGTCTGTCTTGGTTGGGTCTTGGTATCGGCTCTTTGTCCCCTTTCTATTTCTTTTTGATTTTTCTTTTGGAAGTGGGGGCCCGGTGTTTTCCCCTGCCCTGATGAATCTGGGTCGTGTTGTGTTGTATGGCCCTGGGTTAAAAAAGAGACCGTTTTGTCTAAGCGTCCACCCTCACTGTCGGATGATGAAGGCTCACTTCTTGTTGGTGTTTTTTTCTAGACTGTCTCCTTTTGGATCTGCTCCTCCCTCTTGGGACTGAAAGATCAAAAATTTGATCTGTCTCCCAGTCTTTTATATTTTGAATGAATTTATCTTGTTTAGATGTTCTTAAATTTTTCTGAATGCGCTCTACTTCTTTTTTAAGTTGGTCATTATATTTATCAAAGTTGCTTTCTTGTCTGTAAGGTTCTAGTAGGGCGGTACTAGCTGTAATTTATGTCTGCAATTCTATCAGCTGAAGCTGCTCCTCCTCTACAATAAGTTTCATTACCTCTATTCCTCTGTCGATAGAGCTTTTCTTCCACTGTTCAATGAAATATGGAGTATGTAGATGTTCAGCAGGGACAATTTTTTCCCTCAAGCCCCGGGGGATAACCCCTCTATTAATATGGGAGGTAAGGGACGACACATCCCATTTCCTATTCAGATGTTTGATAGTTCATTTTTTTGTGATTTTTGAATAATTTCTTTAATGACTCCTGATTGGGATTGTTCGCAGATACCTCAGGATTGAAGGCGGCCAAAATCTCTTGGTCGATATGGTCATCTAATTGATAAGCCATCTGATTTGTCTCAACATACACCAAAATTCTATGTGTGGTTGGAGAATTCTAAGAATTATAATTTTCAGTTAAACCAATGTAATAACCCCCGGATGTACCCAAGAAAGGATCCCTAGACGGATCCCAAAACTCAGTACAGAAAAATTAGTTAAGAAGGTCCGCCGTGGAGGTAATATATAGAATAGTGTAACTAGGTGAATACATAAGATCTTACATAAGATACAGACCCCAGAGTAAAAAAAATATATATCACAAAAAAGTGGGTGGAGACACCAAAGAACTCATGCTGGGTCACACAGGCCAATAATAACAAGAATTTTTATTGGTAACTGACATTAATGGATAAGTTTGCAAACTGAAAGCAATACAAAAAATACATCACCACACATAGCTCTAATAAAAAAGACAACGTTGTCTATAGATAAAAACAAAGCCCCCACAGGCCGGCCTCATGCACACAATAACCACCTCATACATGCACCAACTATTGGAGTGGCAAAAATAGATATAATGAGGTCAGCAACATCAGCTGTTGTCCTGATAGTCAAACCACTAGTACCAAGAGCAAGTGCAACAGTGACAACACAGGGTGGGAAGTAATAGGTGAACTGATAGCAATGGGGCTGGTCAGTATGATAACTGGGCAGAAATGTGGATGGATCCAAAAAATCAGTCCTATGAAAAAGCAACCCCACAGGGAATAGTCATCAACTAGTATAAATCATAATCATAAGGTCCGACCTAAAAGTGTAGATGGACTGCCCAATATAAGCCAGGTGAGAGGCACGTCAACCCAGATCGGTCTGCAATGCAAAAACAGAGAAATAGCTGTAATGGAAAGCATCAAATGATCTCGCCAGTCTTCACCGGGTATACCGGCCTTGGATGGGAGTGTCATATATGCTGCAGATTCCGAATGGTCATTCCGACCTATTGGTCAGTGTAGAGGCTCCGACCGTACGTTCGGGTGGCGTCCCTGTAATAGCAAAAAGATGCCGGCTGGTACGGGGCGGATAGCCACACAATGGGCTGAATGCTCCAATTGCTCCGACCGCTCGTTCCGGTAGCGTCCCAGCGGTAACAGTTCGATGTCGGCTAATGCAGGGCAGATCGCCAAACTGTGGGCTGGATGCTCCAATTGCACCAGCCGTGCCGGTCACCTGGGCAAAGCTGCTTCCGCACACCCGTGGATGAGGTGGGAGTGGTCAGGCTGTGGTGGGAGGGGTGTGATGACGCGTGGGCTGACGCGTTTCGTTCGGCCAATCCGAACTTTCTCAAAGCAATGGCTGTCAGCTTACAGAGAACTTTATACCTAATAGTTAAGGGGCTGCGCTTACTGCATTTGGCCACCAGACGTCACTGTGTGTGACTGCCATTCACGCTGTCATCCAAGCGGTATTATCTCTTAGGTGCATGTAAAAAGACAACATCAGATTGCAATAACCATATCGATCATCCATATGGAAAAATAATGATAATGTGTCACCCCACTGGCTAATGCTTTAGGAAGGGGAGAGGGGGGGGAGTATTATATATTTTCTTGTAGTTATTATTAAATTTTAACACTAATTCAGTTTACAGACTACCTGAACCGAGTATCAAATTATAGAATATAATTAATACACCTCTAATTATGGGGTGCGATCTAGAGAGGATACACTCCCTCAGAGATATCCATGGCCCCAACTGCAAGATAAGAAATTACTAAAACATCAACATGGAAGATGTTAGTGACCTAGTTTACCAGGGTTACCATTATTCATAAGTATCTAGGGCTCCAGAAAGACTGAGAGGTTGTACTCAGTGTTGAGTCCAGAGGGTGCCATGGAGTCTAGGAGAAAAATATACATTTTCTCCTTCCGTAGGAGAACAGCATCAAAATCACCTCTCCGTGCCGGGAGGTCCAGGACAAATATGCCCTGAAACAAGCCAGACTAACAGATATTTAAATCCTTTCAGGTAGTATTCTCAGAAATACTACCGGTACCTCGAGCCACACCAGAGAGGCAGCGGGAGATTAGGGAAGTTAACAAGTTGCTGAGGAGCTGGTGTAGAAAGGAGGGTTTCAGGTTTCTGGAGAACTGGGCTGACTTCTTAATCGGTTACCAGCTCTTTAGCAGGGACAGGCTGACAGGCAGCGGGGAAGGTGCAGATCGTCTGGGAATGAAGATGGTCGACAAGTTAGAGGGGCTTTTAAACTAGGCAATGGGGGGTACAAGAGATAAGAGATTGTTGAGATAACAGATGACAGAACCCCTCCTTACAATGCACTCACATTTATTAAAACATAAAACAACATAAAATCCACTAAAGATCAAGGTATAACCGCAGATGGGTCTCACGTGTCACAGATAAGTACCACCACCAGGCTGGACCTCTACATGTTTCTCCACCCCACGTGGCTTCATCTGGGGGAATAAGCTGGGCAGGGGTATATGGGGTACTTAAATAATGTTTATCTGACATCTGAGCTGAGTGGGATTTGGCAATCGGTGCCTGTGCCGTGTAAACCGGAAGTCCGCGCATGCGCAGTAGCCACTCTTGGACGGACATACTGTGAAGACAGAGACCAGATGAGACTCCTCAAACATGGCTGCCGTAAGATGTCGGTGATGCCGGACGAATAGTATGGGACTGGCAAATCAATGGGGAGTCAAATGCATTTGATAATCCTTAAGTGACACAGGCAGGAGTAGTTATATATACCTGTTAAGTCTATCTCGGCCGGATAAATTCCCAATATTAATAGGATCATAAGGACTCCAGAAAAATGGCTCCTGAGGGATATAAGATGATAGAAGGGAGGGGGCTGCAGCAAAATAGCCCCCATAAGAAACTAAATATGATTACATGTAAATATGCAACCCTCGGGTGACACTCTCATACACATTTAAATAAATAAAAACAAAAAATATATAATAATAACAACATAAATGCAATTGTCCATTGCAAATAAATTATGATAGGTACTTCTTCTGCTATAATATCCATCATCAGCAAAGCCAAAGATAATGATAAAATGAGTGAGTCCAATAGTGACACCTATGGTAGAAAAAATCTTTAGAAGACACTGGCCGATGCTTACAGCAGACAGACACCTGAAACAGGTACTTTCAGCACAACCAAGATTCACATACAGGAGGGCTCCTACCAGTGGTGGCTGGTGAAATTTTTGGATGGGGGGGCACCAGACCCCGTCCCTCTTTGTTGGCCCCTCCCACTTCTTGTAAACCCCACCCCTTATAGATTCGACTCATTGTGTTAGGACTCCTGACAATGGCGGCTGGTGCTCACATTTTTTGGGTGCGCAATCAAATAGGAAAGTTAAACGTTAGTAATGTAGCACTGTAAATAGCTTTCTATCAGGTGATTATTACTGGTGGACTAAATATTGAAAATGGTAATGTTTAGGTCAACTGTTAAAGAATGCAATAAATGTACCATGAATCAAACATTTTTTTTTTAAAACAAACTTTATTGTTCAAACAAAAAAACAAAAAAAAAACTCAGATTCAGAGTAAAGAGTTAATAAATCCAAATGGTATCATTGATGCCTGTAAAACTATTTGTAAAGAAACATTGCTCTCCTTTCCTCCTGGCTTGCACATTTCTCAATGACCTTCTGGTTGAAGTCGGTTATTTCACTGACCAGTCTCTTTTCCATGGACAGCATGGCCAATGCATTCAGCCTGTCCTGGTTCATGCTATTTCTTAGAAAAGTCTTAATCCTCTTCAGTGTGGAGAAACACCTCTCAGCTTCTGCTGTGGTCATGGGGGTGGTGATGGGGATCTTCAGCAAGGTGACAGTCTCTCCAAAGATTTTTCCAAGATTGTTCTCCATAAACACCTGGAATAGGTGCACAGCACCACGACAATTCCTGAATTCATCTTTGCTGTAGATGAGACTAAGCTCAGTCTTCAACTTTATTGAGCAATGGATAGGCCTGCAAAATCTTACTCGGTGCATCCTCAGGAAATGCCCCGGTGTATTGTTCAAACCTGTCCGCTTGAAACAAGGTGGCACTAACAAGGTGGTTTGTGAATGCAAAACGTTTCTGGGTGTGCAGTAGTATGGTATCGCAGACCTATAGAGTGAAGGATAAAAACAAAAATTTAGTCATCATGACAAAAAGTCAATTTCATCTCTGTTGGCTCTCTGAGCATCATAAATGCATGAAAATTGACATATTTACTCTGAATGTCTTGTCCATGTGTATGGAGTAAATGTCAATTTTCATGCATTTATGATGCTCAGGGAGGTAAGAGACATAATTATTAGATGAATATTGCAAGAAAATTCTCTTCTTTACAAACTTCATATCAATAACAGGGAGCTATCAAAAAGACATATATAGCAAAAATTAAAAACTTACCTCGGATGCAATGAGTTTCTGGCCATCTGGATTGAGCAAATGCCGCCTTGTCAGTTGAACTTGAGAACCACCTTCGCTGCTTTGGTCAACCAGGGATTGGATAGAATTTCTGCAAAATGTATGAGTAATTATAATATTATTATTATTATTATTATTATAACAGCACATGGAAAAGGAGGAATACAGCTGCTACCTGTATTTCCTGCTGGAACCTCTGGATGCTTGCCTTAATTTGCACAGAATCAATGTCCTTCTTCTGGAGTTTGGCATAGAGGAAGTCCACATGTGGCATTATGTTGTGGAAAAGTGTCAGCAAAAACTTAAAATCTGGATTTTCCAGCTGCGAGACAAAGGCTCCTGCCTTTCTGACGGTAAGAGGGTCAAATTCACCTGATTCTCGTATATTTTGAAAACAGTTGATGAGGTCCTCTCTGTGCTCAAACGCTGTATTGACAGCATGGCTTTTGAAGTTCCATCTTACACTACTTGATGTTGGTAGTCTATGGGCACCAATTTTATCAAGAACCTGTGTGCGCTTATATGACCTTGTAAAAAAGCTGGCATATCCTCCAAGGTCAGAAAAAAACCCTCACTTTGGGTATTTGAGAAGCTGCCTGTTGCATTATCAAATTTAGCTGATGTGCATAGCAGTGGATGTAATGGGCATTTGGGTACACATCTTGTATCTTCTTTTGAACGCCTGATGTGGCACCCCTCATCACACTGGCTCCATCATAGGCTTGGGATATGAGTTTACGCCTCTGATCTCTTGGAAGGATGACAGCAAGGCGTTCTTGTAGTGCTGTAGCAATGGAATCCACTGTTGTCAATTGCAGAGGAATAAACTCAAAAAACCTCTCCTGTACATTGTTTTTGGCATCAATGTATGGCAGTACAAGCACAAGTTGGGAATGAGTGGTAATATCTGTGGTCTCATCGGCCTGGATTGATAGAAAATCGCTGCTCTGTGCTTCTTGGATAATGTGCTCTTTCAGAACAGATAACATGCAGACCAACAGCTCGTTCTGCAGGGTTTTTGAAGTTCCCTTAAACACAGTGGCATTCTCGAGGTGCTCTTTCAAAACTCCATCAAGAGAAGACACAAAATCTACCAGGCCATGGAATATCCCTGGATTATCTGATGTCTAGCTCTCGTCATGGCCACGCAAAGTCAGCTCAAATGCACCACAAAATTTCACACAGTCTATTATTCTAGACAGGATGTGTTGATTTTTTGTGACCTCTTCATTGTGCTTTACAATTCTACGTCTGTAGCCTTCATGTAGCTGAGTAGCAATGCTAAGCTTCCCCAAAAACTCAAGCATCATAGCATTGTCAAAATGGTTTCGAGTACTTTCATGCCTCTTGCACTTCTCAGTGAGATGATGTAAGTCGCAAACCCCTGTTGTTGTCCACTTGTCTGTGCCAGGATTTTGAAATAGCAAACAGGGAAAGCAATAATAGGCATTGGTCACATCACATCCAGCTAGCCAACTCCGTGTTTGATAAGTTGCGGCGGAAAAGATCCGAGTGTAAACTCGACCACGATCACGTGACTGTTGCTCAATCTGCATTTTGGGTCTATCTGGTCCAAGCTCCTTTATCCACTTTTTCTCTTCATCAGTGCGTCTTGTGAAGGGTGATTGTTTTAATGATGCAACTGAATTTTCCCTCATGATGCAGAGAAATTGTGTTGTCTCTGTGCAACGATAAATTCAGTACCTATAAGTGAAATGAAAATCTGGGTTTTAAAAACTTTAAAAGAGAGATAGGTAAGGTGCAGGCAAATGCAAGTGTCTTTTTCCTCAAGATGTGGCCATGAGCCTGTAAAGTATACATTTAAAGGCAGTGGGAGCCATGTAATGTAACTAAGGCGCATAGTACTAGCTGTAAAAGTCTTCCAAGTATCACACTGTCCCGATGTTAATAAATAGTATAGATCATAAAGTACACGTGCTAAAAAATTAATAATTACTACTACTAGCCGTAGAAACCTTCCCCATCTTAACCCTTCTCTTCTTTTTTCTGCTACAGATTGTCTCTACGACAAAATCTCATCCTTGTCCTGCCCCAACCTGGTCACTTCTTTATACAACAGCTCACTGTCATCCACCCTAGATACCTTGGCCCCCCTCACTACACACAGAATCAGGCCTCGACCGCTACAACCCTGGCAGACAGACGATACCAGAAGCCTCAAAAAAAAGGAGCCGCGCTCTTGAGCGTCTGTGGCGTAAAACTAAGTCACAGCAAGATTTTAGCCAATATAAATCTGCCCTCCAACAATACCATTCCTGCCTCCACACTGCCAAACAGACCTACTTTATCACTCTTATCAACAACCTCTCACGGAGCCCCCGTCAACTCTTTTCTACCTTTAGCACTCTACTTCGTCCTCCCTTACCTCCACCCACCAACTTGCTCACTGCCCAGGAGATTGCTTATCACTTTAAAAATAAGATTGATACAATTCGTCTCGAGATCTCCTCTCTACAGATCTCTCACCCCCCTCACACTCTTTGTCCTCCTGCACAATCAATACTCTCATTTAACCCAGCTACCATAGAGGAAGTCACTAAACTTCTCTCTAACGCCCACATAACCTCCTGCCCCCTAGACCCCAACCTCTCCCTCTCTACTGGCATCTTCCCCAACCCTCTAAAACATGCACTAGTCACTCGCATACCAAAAAAGGCCACACTGGACCCCACCAATCTTAACAACCTAAGACCCATCTCCTTACTCCCTTTTGCCTCCAAAATCCTTGAACGTTTAGTTTGCAACCGACTGAGTGACCACCTCACTGAAAACAACCTTCTTGATCCCCTTCAGTATGGGATTTCGTCCACACCACTCCACAGAAACTGCCCTCCTAAAACTCACAAACGACTTGCTAACAGCAAAAACCAACGGTCATTATTCCATACTCTTACTCTTGGACCTTTCCGCTGCCTTTGATACAGTTGATCACTCCCTCCTCCTCAAAAAACTCAATTTGCTTGGTCTCCATGGCTGTGCTCTCCGTTGGTTTAAATCTTACCTATCTCACCGCACCTTCAGTGTCACCTATAACTCCACTTCCTCCTCTCCAACTCCTCTCACCGTTGGGGTCCCCCAAGGTTCTGTCCTTGGACCCATAATATTCTCGATCTACACGTCCTCCCTGGGTCAGCTGATAACCTCCCATGGCTTCCGCTATCATTTATATGCCGATGACACCCAAATCTATCTCTCTACCCCTCAGCTCACCCCATCAGTCTCCTCACAGATCACTGCCTTACTAACAGACATATCAGCCTGGATGTCACAGCACTTCCTCAAACTGAATCTATCTAAACCTGAGCTCATTATATTTCCTCCCCCACGTGCCCCTTCCCTTGACTTCTCTGTTAAGGTCAATGGCACAACTATTAGTGCGTCCCCACATGCCAGGGTGCTAGGGGTAACCCTAGACTCTGAACTGTCCTTTCAAGACCACATCCAATCCCTGTCCAAATCATGCCACCTCAGCCTACGCAACATCGCTAGAATACGCCCCTTTTTAACCAATGACACCACCAAGCTTCTAATTCACTCTCTGGTTATCTCTCGCCTCGACTACTGCAACTCTCTCCTCATTGGATTACCATTGCATACATTATCCCCCCTTCAGTCAATAATGAATGCTGCTGCAAGACTTATCTACCTTGCCAACCGCTCAGTGTCCTCCACCCCTCTCTACCAATCTCTCCACTGGCTTCCACTCACCCAACGTATAAAATTCAAAGTACTAACAATAACCTACAAAGCCATCCACAACTCTGCCCCCAGCTACATCTCTAACTTAATCTCAAAATACCAACCAAGCCGCCCTCTTCGGTCCTCTCAAGACCTCCTGCTCTCTAGCTCACTTGTCACCTCCTCCCATGCTCGCCTCCAATATTTCGTGAGAGCTTCTCCGATCCTTTGGAATTCCCTACCCCAATCAGTCAGACTGTCTTCTAATCTATCCATCTTTGGACGATCCCTGAAAACCTTTCTCTTTAAAGAATCCTATCCTGCTTCTACCTAATACTTTCTTTCTACATCAGCTCATCCCCATCAGCTTTTACCTTTTGTATCAATTGACCCTCCCTCTTAGATTGTAAGCTCTAACGAGCAGGGCCCTCTGATTCCTCTTGTACCAAATTGTGATGTAACTGTACTGTCTGCCTTCATTTTTGTAAAGCGCTGCGCAAACTGCTGGCACTATTGTTGTAGAAATTTAGGATGTGTATTATGTATTGTCACAGTGTCTCCCAGTGTTGGTTTACCGGTATTCGCTGTGTACAGCGAATATGGCTTTAACCGATATTGAGAAAGGCCACATACAATGAAAATCTTCCATCAATTGATAATTACACGCTACCCGCCCGATCATCCCGGCCAGCAGGCGCCCTGAGCGGTTATCGCTGGAGCAAACGCTGGTCTGGATCTTTGAGGTGCAATGCACGTTCTGTGGCGCGGGTGTATTGCCGTCAATCAGGGGGCCACTGTCTTCTGTACAGATCGATCTGCTTGGCGGCAGTTTACTTGCCTTATGGAATTAGTATTGCCTTTTATGTAAGGATAATGATCTGTGGGCTTTCTGTGGCATCTGATCAATGTGACAGAAATCTACAGCTATATTCCTTTGTGTTGTAATTTACCCTTTAATGGAACAGTAGCATAACCGCTATGGAATATAAGTTCAGAGAGCTGTATTTGATAGAGGTTCATTGTAATTGGCAGGTTAGTGCATGTGTGGGGTGATTGTTGTGCGGCTTTGTGAGAAAAGCACATGGCTTCCCTGCCGGTCAGCTCCCCCCCCCATACATGCATGCCTTTCCTATTGTATAGTTTGAATGTAAACAAGTGTGTCATTGATTGGTGATATTGTATTGAGCTCATGTCATGTGACTGTGCCTTGGAGGCTGATTGGCTGAATGTGAAGCCATCAGTCCCTTTTGTTAAACCTGTCTGACCAGTATAAATAAAGGCCCAAAAGCAGAGCTAAGGAGGACAAGATCCCTGCTACCGGCCATGTGAGATGAAGCAATCTGTGTCTGTGTGTGTCTGCTTCAACACAGGTCGATCGAATGCATTATGCAAAAGAGCTGAAAAATGCGCTTATTAGCGCAGGCAAATTATAATGCATACAAGCTATTATAATTGCCCTTACACTATATAAATCCTGTATAATAATAGTAACTAGCCAATATAATGAAATATAGCAAATTGTGAATAAAATAATATCAAAATCTGCCACTAGATGTCACTAGTGGTCACATTAATATGCTGCTGCTGAGTAAAGTCTAACGAGGGAATTAATTTGTGCCAACAGCAAAATATTTCATAGCAAAAAACTGTGCAAGAAACCTAATGAATTCAGTGAATTCAGAACATCACCTTATATTAGGGTCACTATGGGAGTCCTCCATACATCACAGCAAATTTAATCATGGTCCCCATGAGAATCCCCCATACATCACAGCAAATTAAATCATGGTCCCCATGAGAGTCCCCCATACATCACAGCAAATTAAATCAGGGTTCCAAATGAGAGTCCCCCATACATCACAGCAAATGTAATCATGGTCCTAAATGAGAGACTCCCATACATCACAGCAAATTAAATCAGGGTTCCAAATGAGAGTCCCCCATACATCACAGCAAATTAAATCAGGGTTCCAAATGAGAGTCCCCCATACATCACAGCAAATTAAATCATGGTCCTAAATAAAAGACCCCCATACATCACAGCAAATTAAATCAGGGTTCCAAATGAGAGTCCCCCATACATCACAGCAAATTAAATCAGGGTTCCAAATGAGAGTCTCCCATATATCACAGCAAATTAAATCCTCGTCCTAATTGAGAGACCCCCATACATCACAGCAAATTAAATCAGGGTTCCAAATGAGAGTCCTCCATACGTCACAGCAAATTAAATCAGGGTTCCAAATGAGAGTCCCCCATACATCACAGCAAATTAAATCAGGGTTTCCTTGAGAGTCCCCATACATTACACTGGGATGTATGGGGGGCTCTCATGGGGACCCTGATATAAGGGGCTGTGATGTATGGGGGGACTCATGGGGACCTTGATTCAGGGTCCCCATGAGAGTCCCCCATACATCACAGCCCCGGGCCCCCTTATATCAGGGTCCCACATACATCAAAGTCCCAACTTAAAAGCCAGTGGCAGCTGCTGGAAAAAAAGAGCACCAGTCCAGGCAGGGCCACAGAGGGGGCCATGGAGCAGGCAGGGAGCTGCAATGAGATCTCCAGAAAAGCCTCACATGTCCCACAACACATCACTCCATATATTGCTCTCCATCCATAATCACATACTCTTCTGAAGAATCTTCCTTCTCTTCCACATCTCCAGAAAACCCTCACATGTCCCACAACACATCACTCCATATATATACGTTTAATGAACCATTAAAATGTTCATTTCAGTCCAAGAAATGTTATTCACTGGAGCATATACAGGGTGGGCCATTTATATGGATACACCTTAATAAATTGGGAATGGTTGGTGATATTAACTTCCTGTTTGTGGCACATTAGTATATGTGAGGGGGGAAATTTTTCAAGATGGGTGGTGACCATGGTGGCCATTTTGAAGTTGGCCATTTTGAATCCAACTTTTGTTTTTTCCGTGGACTTTGATGCCTATGACCTTCGGACACGATCGTAAAGAGGACGCCACAACGATAGTCACACACTTCTCATCCTCTTCTCCCAACGTAATTGTTAGGTTGTGTTACTCGTCGTGTAACTTGTGTAAAATATTCACCAGTCTTTGAACCTTTATTGAGTACTTTCTTATTTCAATGCAATTTTGGTTCGTGTGGTAACAAAAAGAACACTTTAAGGGTTATTCAAACTACACAGTGTACTGGGAGTAGGATAACTTTTTTGTTTTCAACCTAAGTTTTACCGGTTGAAGTTTTACCGGTGGTACCAGTGGTGGGTAGAACTTT
>BLSH010016230.1:88780-102938 GCA_018402905.1 Glandirana rugosa | reverse complement strand
TCAGATTGGGAGACCTTGGGGGCCATTCAACTGGATTGGTCGTCGTGGGCCAGTTGAATTTCATTTGGGCACAATGTTGCATGACTGGGTAATTGTCATTCGAAGTATGAAAGTGCTGAAGACTTAAAAATGGCCTGGGCAGGAAGGGGGTTAAAGTGTCTGGTATTGAGGTGGTTAACAAGGGACACCAGCTCACCCACACTCTTGTGGTCTATATGCCTAATGCACCCCTGTATCTTAACATGCAGGGCTCCAATGTAACGAAAATCGCTTTCTCTACATTCTAAGTATGCTTGAGGATCATGGATGATTATACTGCGGGGGGCATTAACAGAGAATGACTTACTGGGGGACACTTACAAAGACTTACTCTACTGGGGGGAGTACTCACCCATAAAGGATGACTATACTGGGAGGGGAGCACCTATAAAGGGTGACAATGCTGGGGGTAATCCTATAGAGGATTACTTGCTTGGCAGAACAGAGGAAAATTTGCAAGAATGTGAGATTCGGGGCCATACTGAATAATATTAGAAGGATAGAGGGAGCACAGAAATAGGGACAGAATACGTGAGGCTGCAAATGGGATACAAGTTCATTCGATTTGGGGAGAAGAGTAAAATATGGGGGACCAGAGAATAATATTGATGATATGACATGTACAGTTGGAATTAGGCGAAGACATGAATAGTTAAGGGGTGACAGAAAGAGGCTGGAGTATATTGGGGTGCTAAAAGGGATGCCACTGGAGTGGCATGGGGTAATATAAGGGGTGACACTGGAGTGTCATGAGGTACTACAAGGGGTGACAATGGAGTGTCAGAGGGTGCTATATGGGGTGACAGTTGGGCGCAGAAAAGTGAAGGAGGCACTGACGTAGAATTCAGCGACAATGAATGATAATAGTGGGGTGACACAAACCAGAACCGGATAATGGGGTGACACATACTGGGTGAGGGGTGACACATATCAGAATAGGACAGAGGATTCACACGCAATGGCTGAGGGGTAGACAAGCATACCAGGATAAAAAGAGGGGTGGCACACATTTGGTGAGGGGTGACACAGTTACAGGACAGAGGGGTGACAAATACTGGATGAGGGGTGACGCATTAAAACAAGATAGAATGTGACATACTTACCAGGATTGAGGGGTGACACACATTGGATAAGTGGGTAACAAACTTACCAGAATAGGATAGAGGGGTAAAAAACATTGTCAGAGTAGGATTGAGGGGTGATATGCATCGGGTGAGGATTCCCACACATTGGGTAAGGGGTGACACACCAGAAGAGGATTGAGCGTGACACACATACCAGAAGAGGATTGAAGGTTGACACATATTGGGTGAGGGGGTGACACACATAACAGAAGAAGATTGAGGGGTGAAAAACACTGGGTGAGGGGTGACACACAAGAGGATTGAGGGTGACACACAAGAGGATTAGGGGTGACACACACAAGGATTGAGGGGTGACACACACAAGGATTGAGGGGTGACACACAAGAGGATTGAGGGGTGACACACACTGGGTGAGGGTGGACACACAAGAAGATTGAGGGGTGACAAACACTGGGTGAGGGGTGACACACAAGAGGATTGAGGGTGACACACAAGAGGATTGAGGGGTGACACACACGAGGATTGAGGGGTGACACAAACAAGGATTGAGGGGTGACACAAAAGAGGATTGTGGGGTGACACACACTGGGTGAGGGGTGACACACAAGAGGATTGAAGGGTGACACACTGGGTGAGGGGTGACACACAAGAGGATTGAAGGGTGACACACAAGAGGATTGAGGGGTGACACACACTGGGTGAGGGGTGACACACAAGAGGATTGAGGGGTAACACACACTGGGTGAGGGGTGACACACACGAGGATTGAGGGGTGACACACACTGGGTGAGGGGTGACACATACGAGGATTGAGGGGTGACACACATTGGGTGAGGGGTGACACACACTGGGTGAGGGGTGACACACAAGAGGACTGAGGTGTGACACACACTGGGTGAGGGGTGACACACACTGGGTGAGGGGTGACACACAAGTGGATTGAGGGGTGACACACACTGGGTGAGGGGTGACACACGCGGATTGAGGGGTGACACACACTGGGTGAGGGGTGACACACATACCAGAAGAGGATTGAGGGGTGACACACATTGGGGGATGAGTGACACACATACCAGAAGAGGATCCCTAACAGGGCCTGTATCTGCTGCTGTAAAGAAAAGTTCAGCTGGTATTGGCAATTGTAAACCAACCATACACTTTTTTTCAGCAAGAAAGCAAACAAACACCATTTCAAATCAATGTGGGAGGGATAAGGATTTCTACAGCATTTCCATACCCTTTCTCTCTATTATCTTATCTCTCACCGTGGTGTGCTCTCTGTGAGTCATCCGACTGTGACTGCTGTCTCTCCGACCGTCCGGACCGGTCTGGTATGGCTGCTGCTGGCCTGGTGGTGGCTGGCTGTGGGCACTGGCCTGGGCAGTGGAGTGGATTGGAATGCGATATCCGGGCGGGACAGATTCGGAACCGAATCGTGCTGTGCTGGTCTGCTGGGCTGTCACTGAAGTGATCCAAGTGAGTGTCCACTGTCCTCTCTCTCCTCGTGGGTCTGCCTGCGTGTCCTGGGGGAGTGCTGCGCCTGCGTGACTTATCACGCAGCCAGCACATCCACCATTGTCCCGCCCACAGCAGTCATTGGCTCTGATGGATCAGGGGGGCAAACAATCAGACAATGTGTGTGCGCCTGCCCAGCGCACACACATAGAGTTTAATTACTGGCCAATCGGCTCACTACTTGCTGTCAGCTGACAGCAAGGAGCCGACAAAAAAAAAAAAGAAAAGTCAATGTACCGGCGCCTCCCGCAAGGGGGGCCGGGCTGACTTTTTTTTTTTCTTCATGTCAGCGGGGGGGAGGCGGCACCAAAGCGCCCCTCATACACCAGCCGCCACTGGCTCCTACCCTGAGAGATAGACTGGCGAAAAACGTGGTGGAACCCCCAACCAAACCAGGATTTACCTTCTTTAAAGGAAAAGGGTTCTTCCAATGCAATCGCTGCTATGCTTGCATGAAAACTGGAAAGAAAAACATCAAAAGGGAGAAATTCACATCCACTGTCACAGGAAAAGAATATACCATTAAGCAGGGGCATTGCTAGGTGGGAACAAGACCAGGGGCTCTAGCCCAAAGAAATGCATCACGCGATGCACGTCAATGTGACAAATGGGTGTGGTCTAAATGTAATAGTGGGCGCGGCTTAAATGTACAAGGCTTTGGTCGGTGTGGCTCATGTCTGAGATGAATGAGGGATGGAGGAAGGAAGAAAGAAAGAGATAGGGAGGGAAGGAAAGTGAAGAGAAGGAAGGAAAGAAAGAGGGATGGAGGGACAGCAGGCCCAGATTCTACATCACAATAACAATATATGTATTCCAGAAAGTTTAACAGTCTGCAGATGAAGATACTCCAAACACCTGGTGTTGGCGCTTCAATCATCCCGGCACCATGGTTGTTACGGTGTCAGGATGATTGAAGCGCATTATTTATATTATTACATTGTAATATAAAATAAAATAGTTCAACTCACCAAAATGCAGAATCAGTGGGGCCCTGAGTGTGTCACTTGCCACTGTTGCCTGCAACCAGATGTCATCAGGTGTCCCCAGCGGAGTCCCTCCTTCCATCACAGGTACCCCCAGCTAAGTCCCTCCTGCCATCACAGGTGCCCCCAGCCTTACATCACAGGTGCCCCCCAGTGGAGTGTCCCTCCTTACACAGGTGTCCCCAGCGGAGTGTCCCTCCTTACACAGGTGTCCCCCAGTGGAGTGCCTCCTTACACAGGTGTCCCCAGCAGAGTGTCTCTCCTTACACAGGTGTCCCCAGCAGAAAGTCCCTCCTTACACAGGTGTCCCCAGTGGAGTGTCCCTCCTTACACAGGAATCCCCAGCGGAGCGTCCCTCCTTACACAGGTGTCCCCAGCAGAGTGTCCCTCCTTACACAGGTGTCCTCCAATGGTATGCCCCTCCTTACACAGGTGTCCCCAGCTGTGTGTCCCTCCTTACACAGTTGTCCCCAGCGGTGTGTCCCGGAGAGAGGTGATGTGGAGGGGGGGGCAGTGAGAGATGCTCCCCGCCACACCACCAACCAGTGGCAGCTGGTGAAGTTTTAGGATGGGGGGGCGTCAGGCCCTGTCCTTCCTTTTTGACCCCTCCTACTTCTCATAAGCCACACCCCTTATAGAATCCACCCAATCTGACCCCTGGATTCCACATATTGTGTAAGGAGTATACAGCTCAGCATCACAGGTGGGGTATATTGCAACCAGTAACACAGTATGCAGCCAGTATCAATATGCAGCCAGACTGAGCAAGTATCACAGTATGCAGCCAGACTGAGCCATTATCACAGTATGCAGCCAGCAACACAGTATGCAGCCAGTATCACAGTATGCAGCCAGACTGATCCAGTAAAACGGTATGCAGCCAGACTGTGCCAGTATCACCATATGCAGCCAGACTGAGCCAGTATCACAGTATGCAGCCAGACTGAGCCAGTATCACAGTATGCAGCCAGACTGAACCAATATCACAGTATGGAGCCAGTACAGAGCCAGTATCACACTATGGAGCCAGTACAGAGCCAGTATCACAGTATGGAGCCAGTACAGAGCCAGAATCACAGTATGCAGCCAGTACAGAGCCAGTATCAGGGTACGCAGCCAGTACAGTGCCAGTATCACATTATGCAGCCAGTACAAAGCCAGTATCACAGTACGCAGCCAGTACAGAGCCAGTATCACATTATGCAGCCAGTACAGAGCCAGTATCACAGTATGCAGCCAATACAGAGCCAGTATCACAGTATGCAGCCAGTACAGAGCCAGTATCACAGTATGCAGCAAGCACAGAGCCAGTATCACAGTATGCAGCAAGTGCAGAGCAAGTATCACAGTATGCAGTCACTGCCAGTACAGATCAAGTGTCACAGTTTGCAGCCAGTATAGAGCACATCCACCGCCCCTCCACTGCGGGAGTCGTGGCTCTGACAGCCCCCCGCCACGGGAGTTGCGGCTCTGACAGATCCCCCTCCCTCCCAGGTCCAGAATTTACATGGCTGTGGAAAAAAGGATTCTCCACTCTCCTCCACAGTGCAGGCAGCGGCAGAAGAGCAGTGATGTCATCTCTGCTCACCTGCCCCGCTCGTTCCTGGCTCTCTTCTGCAATCTGCAGGTCGCTGGCAGCTCTGTAGAGCCGCCCGCTCCCGGCTCTATCAATCCGCTCGCCCGCGGCTCTGTCAGGTCGCCCGCCCGCCTGCCAACTTGACACCGCCATTAGGGACACCTTGGGAGGCTTGGGGCTGGGGGCGTAACATTCGGGGCTGAAGCCCTGATAGCCACCCCCTGGTGACGCCCCTGCCATTAAGGATTTCATCTCATGTAGATCTAAGGGAGTTGTTTATGCTTTACAGTGTCCATGCCACATACAGTATATTGGGCGAACTAAACACCCAATGTGGAAAAGGATCAGGGAGCGTATACAAAATATTGTCAAAGGTTTTCCAAAACACAGTATATCAAGACATTACGCCACCCACCATAATAAGGATCTGTAGTCTTTAAAATTCTGGGCCCTTGAGAAATACCAACCCCACTGGAGAGGCAGCAATAAAATTGTGTCTTTGAGCCAACGTGAATCCTATTGGATTCATGAATTACAGACTCTTCAGCCACTAGGACATGACGTTGACTTTGACATTAATTGTTTTATTAGTGATTACTAATTTACTTTTTCTTAATGCCCCCTATTGTCTAATCTGTCATCATTAATCAATATTAATGGTGGTCTAACTAATTATTTCACATGATAGTCCATTTTTGGAGCCAATAATTCTTATCTCTTGATCCAAAATAAAATATTATTATTTTTATACATTATCCACATTTTTATACACTACCCACATTTGGATATATTTTAGTTTTTAACTTTATTGGATGCAATGATCGTTTTTGCTCCATAGGTGTCACTATTGGACTCACTCATTTTATCATTATCTTTGGCTTTGCTGATGATGGATATTATAGCAGAGCAAGTACCTATCGTAATCTATTTGAAATGGAAAATTGCATTTATGTTGTTATTATTATGTATTTTTTTGTTTTTATTTATTTAAATGTGTATGGTAGGGCATACCGGAGGGTTGCATATTTATATGTAATCATATTTAGTTTCTTATGGGGGCCATTTTGCTGTGGCCCCCTCCCTCCTATCATCTTATATCCCTCAGGAGCCATTTTTCTGGAGTACTTATGATCCTATTAATATTGGGAATTTATCCGGCCAAGATAGACTTAACATGTATATATAACTACTCCTAACTACTGCTGCTTGTGTCACTTTAGGATTATCAAATACATTTGACTACTAAACATAAGGGGAATACAAAGACACTACATTTTAAGAGAGCTAACTTCCATAAACTACTCTCCTTGCTGGAAGATGTTAGTTAGGATAAAATTCTATAAACAATAATATACTAAACAAAGGTATTAGCCAGTGCATCCCAATGGGAAATACATTTTAAACGAGCTAATAAAAGGCCAGGGTGGCTTTACTGCAACTTAAAAGTACATATAAAGGCAAAGGAGAAAGCCTTAAAAAAATATAAGGCTGATGGGTTACTGTCAGCATTCCATCTTTACAAGGTATGCAATAAGAAATGTAAGGGTGCAATCAGGGCGGGTAAGATAGAACATGAAAGACACATAGCAGAGGAGAGTAAAAATTATTTAAGTATATAAATAGTTATAGAGGGAGGTCAGATCATATAGGCCCCATAAAGGATTATGAAGGCAATCTGGTTACAAAGGATGGAGAGGGCGAAAGTTTTAAATGTATTCTCCTGCTCAGTATTCACGAGGGAAATGGGGGGCTCCAGTATTCAAAATTACAATGTTTGTCCTCATGACACATCACAGGAAGCAACCCCATGGCTAACTGAGGATAGAATTAGGAATAGACTTGACGTAACATTAATAAGTCACCGGGACCAGATGACTTGCACCCGAGGGTCCTTAAGGAACTCAGTCAAGTAATTTCCAGACCATTGTTCCTAATTTATACAAACAATCCACTGACTGGTATGGTGCCAGCTGATTGGAGAAAAGCCAATGTAGCACCAACATATAAAAAAGGACCAAGATATATTCCTGGGAACTACAGGCCAGTTAGCCTAACATCAATAATATGCAAGCTCTTGGAGGGAATGATAAAGGATTATACACAAGATTTTTGTAATGAAAATGGTACCATTAGTGGTAATCAGTACGGTTTCATGAAGAATTGTTCTTGCCAAACCAATCTATTAACCTTCTATGAGGAGGTGAGCTGCTGTCTAGATAAAGAAAGGCTGGTAGATGTGGTGTATCAAGATTTTGGAATTTTGCAGTTTCCCATAAACGTTTACTGTACAAATTAAGGTCTGTTGGCATGGATCAAGGGGGAGTACCTGGACAGAAAACTGGCTACAGAGGCGAGTCCAGAGCGTGGGGATAAATGGGGAGTACTCGGAATGGTCTGGTGTGGAAAGTGGAGTTCCCTAAGGTTCTGTCCTGGGACCAATCCTATTTAATTTTTTCATAAATGATCTGGAGGATGGGATAAACAGCTAAATCTCAATATTTGCGGATGATACCAAGCTAAGCAGGGCAATAATTTCTTCACAGGATGTGGAAACCTTGAAAGAAGATCTGAACAAATGAATGGGGTGGGCAACTACGTGCCAAATGAGGTTTAATGCAGATAAAATGTAAAATAATGCATTTGGGTGCCAAAATTATGAATGCAAACTACTCACTAGGGGGAGAGCCTCTGGGGGAATCCAGGATGGAAAAAGTCCTAGTAGAGGACAGGCTCAGCAATGGCATGCAATGCCAAGCTGCTGCAAGCAAAGCCAACAAAATATTGGCATGCATCAAGAAGGGAGTTAACTCCAGAGATAAATCAATAATTCTCCCACTCTACAAGTCTCTCTGGAGTTTGCCATCCAGTTCTGGGCTCCAGTCTTCAGGAAGGATGTCCTGGAACTGGAAAGGGTTCAGAGAAGGGCAACAAAGTTAATTAAGAGACCGGAGGACCTTAGTTATGAGGAAAGATTACGAAAACTGAGCTTATTCTCTCTGGAGAAAAGATGCTTGAAAGGGGATATGATTTCCGTGTACAAATACTGTACTGGTGACCCCACATTAGTAACAAATCTCTTCTGTGCAAGGGAGCATAAAAGGACACGCGGCCATTTACTAAAATTAGAAGAAAAGTGGTTTACCTCAAAATGCATAGAGGGTTCTTTACAATAAGAGCTGTGATGATGTGGAATTCTCTTCCACAAGCAGTGGTTCCAGCTGGGAGCATAGATAATTTCAAAAAACTATTAGATGGGCACCTAAGGGACCACAACATTTAGGGATATACAATGTAATATTGACATAAAAGCACACACATAGGTTGGACTTGCGTCTTTTTTCAACCTCACAAACTATGTAACTATATATGTAACAACCTCTGGATATGATGCTGAGCATGTGCGCTCAACTTCTTTGGCCAACCGTGGCGAGGCCTGTTCTGAGTGGAACCTATCCTGTTAAACCACTGTATGGTCTTGGCCACTGTGCTGCAGCTCAGTTTCAGGGACTTTGCGATCTTCTTATAGCCCAGGCCATCTCTATGTAGAGCAACAATTCTTTTTTCAGATCCTCATTCTTTGCCATGAGGGGCCATGTTGAACTTCCATTGACCAGTATGCAAGAGTGAGTGTGATAACATCAAGTTTAACACACCTGCTCCCCATTCACACCTGAGACCTTGTAACTCTAATGAGTCACATGACATTGGGGAGGGAAAATGGCTAATTGGGCCTAATTTGGACATTTTCACTTAGGGGTGTACTCACTTTTGTTGCCATCAGCTTAGACATTAATGGCTGCGTGTTGAGTTATTTTGAGGGGACAGCAAATTTACACTGTTATACAAGCTGTACACTCACTACTTTACATTGTAGCAAAGTGTCATTTCTTCAGTGTTGTCACATGAAAAGATATAATAAAATATTTACAAAAATGTGAGGGGTGTACTCACTTTTGTGAGATACTGTACATGTTGAACCTTGGAACCCTGTTTGAAACGTACTATTTATAGCTGAAGTGATGACAGAAAGGTGAAACATCTGGAGATAAAGAACTATTGGGTCGTTCAATTTGTAAAGGATACATTTGTAGTCTTTTTTTACATATATAATACATTTGTTGGAATTTCAATGGTAAAGATTCACTGTTTCCAAAATTGGGTCCATTTATGGAACCTAATTAGCATCTATTTGCTCTTTTTTTGGTTTGGAAATATACCTGTTAATCCTTTTAGAAATCTGCTGCTATTATTTTCAGACCTGCTCTGTTTAGCTCTGTTATGAAGAGGGAGAGATGTTCTGCAGTCTTAAGACACTTCCTGTTCTGAAAAACCCGATCTACTGCAGCTATATTTCTCAGGAGAGGAAATGTTATACAGACAGGATTACCAGGTTTAAATAAAAAGAAAAATACTAAAAAAAAAGATAGCAAATGTAGCCACTTACTACATTAACCTCCCTGGTGGTATGATTATTTCAGATTTTTGCATGGAAATTTGGCGTTTTATATTGTAGGCCTGTAATTCTTAGGAATAACTCACTTAAATCTGTCCAAATAGGAGTCTAGTAGACATCCCGGGTATGATAAAGTTTGAAACAAGAAATCATAAATTAAAATATAATAAATAACTATAAATAATTATCAAAATAATAATATAATAGTAATAAAATGTATTCAATAATGTAATTAAATCAAAAACACTGAAATTTGCTCAGTTGCAGAATTGTCGCTGTCGTCACTTTCAGTGTCTGACGATAAATTTCCCCAAAAATCAGTATCACTCAATTCTGCAAATGATTCTTATTCACTATCGCTGTTTACTAGCTGGTCAAAAACCACTTTTGATGTAAACGGACACTTTTTGGTTGCCATGGACATTCTCAAGTTTCTAGGCAGAAAAAATGACATATATAATATAAAAGTGCATGAAGGGCGCTGAGCAAACCACTAGGGTCAAAGGTGATGTGAAATGATTTTGCCTGAACTGCTGCTTAAAAGCTAAGGAGTGGGAATCTTTGAGTAAAACAGTTTTGATTTTGACTGCTGGTGTTTGTTGTGTTTGGCATTTTTGTTTTTTGGGGTTTTTTTCTTTGCAGCTTTTAACACTTTTACTGTCACTTTTTAAATAGCTTTTTTTTTTCTTTCCTTCCTTTAGACTACTAATTAAGGGGGGTAGTTAATTGGTCACAGGTGATTCAATTCCTATAAAGCTCTCTGTTGAACTCATTTCAGAGCTTGCTCATCTTGAGCTTGCTACATATTTGCTTGCTGGTGGAGCAAGTGGACCTTGACTAAGTGGTGAGTTAAAACCAGAGTTTAAAACAGGAGGTTATAACAGGAGTCTTCAAACCTGTAAGTAACTTCTGACATTTCCTGTTGTTAGTGTTGTTGTATCTGGCAAAATGTGTGCTAGCAAGATTGAAGGTTTTGTACAGTGCACAGTGTGCCGCATGTATGCAACTATGGAGCAACAGCTCCAGGATGGATACTGCTGCAACAGATGTGAGCAGGTTGCCCTTCTGGAAGCTCGCATTAGAGATCTGGAGGAGCAAATTGCAACACTGGACAGAGCTGTCAACCTTGAAAGGTGTGCTCTGCTCACCGAGCAGGTGGCTAGTAGGGTTAATGGGGAGGGTGGAGGGGTAAGGTAGGTAGATGGGTTAATACAGTTAGAGGGAGTGGTAGGGGCTCACAGAAAAGGAAGGCCAGCCCTGGGTTTGAGCACCCTAACAGATTTGCCAATTTGAGTGAAGATGTGGGGGTGGCAAACTCAGAGGTGGCAGCTCTGGATGTCACTACTCCCCCTAACAGCCGGGAGAGCAGCCCATCTAGTAGGGGTGGTAGGGGTAGTGCAGGTAGACCTAGACAGTTGGTGGTAATTGGGGATTCTATAATTAGAAGGACTGATAGAATAATTGTTCGCCAGGATCGCCTCAACAAAATGTTTTGTTGTCTCCCTGGTGCCAGGGTTCGGCATGTGGTGGACCGGGTTGATAAATTACTGGGAGGGGCTGGGCATGACCCAGCTGTCTTGGTCCACATTGGAACCAATGACAGAATAGATGTAAGGTGGAGGCTCCTTAAGAACCAATTTAAAGAATTAGGTTGCAAGTTGAAGGGAAGGACCTCCAAGGCAATATTCTCTGAAATATTGCCTGTGTGATGCGCAACACAGGAAAGGCAGGGGGAGATTAGAGCCCTAAATGCATGGCTAAAGACCTGGTGTAAGGAGGAGGGCTTTGGGTTTTTAGAGCACTGGGCTGACTTTTCATTGGGGTGCAACCTATATGCTAAAGATGGTTTGCACCTAAATGGAAGGGGGTCTGTTGTGCTAGGAGAGAGGTTTATGGGAAGGCTGGAGGAGTATTTAAACTAGGATTGAGGGGGGAGGGTGCATTAGATTATAATGGGGTAGACAGGTCAGACAGGGGTCAGCCCCTATTGGTGGGTGGAATGGGGAAAGATGGGGGGAGGGCTAAGAAAGATGATATGAAGGTTCCCATGTTACAATTAACCATTGGAAATGGCACTGTTTGTACTAAAATTAAAAATATGCAACATACATGTGCAAAATGTGACAGTGAATTAAAGTGTTTGTTCACCAATGCCAGGAGTCTGCCAAGCAAAATAGGTGAGTTGGAAGCTCTGGTGCATGAGGAGAACTATGATTTGATTGGTATAGCTGCATCTTGGCTTCATTCTTCACATGACTGGGCTATTAATATTCCTGGCTATGCTCTCTTTCGGAAAGACAGGGTAAAACGGAGGTGTGGTGGTGTCTGTCTCTATGTGAGAAGTGATCTCAAAGCGAGTGTGAATGAGGACCTAGTTGATGGAGAGTGTGATGAGTATTATGGGTAGATCTGCATATGGGTGTGCACACTACAAAGGTTATCATTGGAGTTTGTTATAGACCTCCCAGTGTTAAAGAGGAGGTGGAGACTCTGCTCCTTGCACAGATGGAAAAAGCTGTGAGGGCTGGGACAGTGATAATAATGGGGGATTTTAACTACCCGGAAATTAACTGGAGTAATGGCACTGCTGGGACAGCTAAAGGGCAAAAATTTATAAACCTATTACAGGACAATTTTTATGGTCCAGTTTATTGAGGCCCCAACTAGGAATGACGCTTTGCTGGACCTGGTAATCTCAAACCATGAACAGCTTATTACCAATATTCATATAAAAGAACATCTGGGTAACAGTGACCATAACATGGTTTCATTTAATGTAAGCTGCAAGCAACAAACACACACGGGAAAGATACAAACAGAGAGAGAGCAAATTTTACAAAGATGAGGGCTGCTCTCCAGGACTTAGACTGGGAGGGAATATTGGCATTGATGAACACAGAACAGAAATGGGAAATTTAAAAAAAAAACTGTATGCAAACTCACTGCAAAGTATATTCCCATGGGCAATACATTTAAAAGGCTAAAAAGAAAACCTATGTGGCTCACGGCCAAAGTTAAAAAAGTTATACATGATAAGAAAAGAGCATTTAAAAAATAAAAAAATGAGGGAACACTATCATCTTTTAAATGGTACAAAGAATATAACAGAATATGTAAAAAGGAAATCAAGGCTGCAAAAATTCATAACGAACGACAGATTGCAAAAGATAGTAAGACAAACCCCAAAAAATTCTTCAAATATATTAATAGTAAAAAGGTCAGGTCTGAGCATGTAGGCCCTTTACAAAATAATCTAGAGTGCGTGGCTGGGGACAAAGAGAAGGCAAACTTATTAAATACTTTCTTCAGCTCTGTGTATACAAAGGAGCCTGGGGGAGCTCATGTCCACGTTGGGGGTGGTAGTGACACAGCCCCAAATGATCCACGATGGCTCAAAAGGGAAATGGTGCAGAAGTATTTAAACAGAATAAAGGTAGATAAAGCACCTGGACCAGATGGCATCCATCCACGGATCAGAAAGGAATTGAGCTCTGTCATTTCAAAGCCATTGTATCTAATTTTTAGGGACTCCTTAATGACTAGAATAGTACCACTGGATTGGCGTAGGGCCAATGTGGTCCCCATATTTAAAAAGGGATCAAAGTCTTTACCAAGTAACTATAGACATGTTAGTTTAACTTCTATAGCTGGGAAGATACTGGAGAATTTAATAAAAGACCACATAGATGAGTTCTTGTTGGATAAAAATATTTTAAGCAACAGACAGCATGGATTCATGAAAGACAGAAGTTGTCAAACAAACCTGATTTCTTTTTTATGAGGAGGTAAGTAAAACCTTGGACAGAGGAGTGGCTGTGGACTTGGTATACTTGGATTTTGCAAAAGCGTTCCCCACACATGGCTAATGTGTAAGGTAAAGTCTACAGGCTTGGAAAGATCAATTTGTAAATGGATAGAAAACTGGCTAAAAGACCAAATTCAGAGAGTAGTGGATAATGGTTCTTATTCTGAATGGTCTAAGGTTATCAGTGGAGTACCCCAAGGTTCAGTGTTGGTACCCTTACTTTTCAATATATTTATAAATGATATAGGGTCTGGGATTAAAAGTACCATTTCAGTGTTTGCAGATGACACCAAGCTATGCAGTGGAATAACGTCTCCAACTTACAAGCAGACCTCAATGCACTGTCTAATTGGGCGACTGTGTGGCAAATGAGGTTTAATGTTTAAAATGTAAAGTTATGCACTTGGGGGCTAAGAATATGCATGCATCGTACATATTAGGGGAAGTACAACTGGGGGAATCCATAGTGGAGAAGGATCTGGGGGTTTTGGTAGATCATAAGCTTAATAATGGCATGCAATGCCAAGCTGCAGTTTGCTGGAATATGCAGTTCAGTTTTGGGCACCAGTTCTCAAAAAGGATATCGGGGAACTGGAGAAAGTGCAGAGAAGGGCAACCAAACTAATAAGAGGCATGGAGGAGCTCAGCTATGAGGAAAGATTAGAGGATCTGAATTTATTCTCTCTTGAGAAGAGGAGATTG
>BLSH010016230.1:34553-47426 GCA_018402905.1 Glandirana rugosa | reverse complement strand
AGGAGGTGAATCATTCTAGTAGACATTCGACAAACTCATTTCCCCCCATCGACTACGATATATTAACCAGATATGAACGACGATCTACTTGGGGATCCATCCCCTACACCAGACCAACGGTTCGCTTCACCTTGGCTAGGACCTCGACGATTTACTGACAGAGGCCCTCCAACTACAACTCCCGCTGTCTAAATCGGTACAATTGAAAATTTGGGCCCCGGAGCGGTTTGAGGACATTATTGACTTCCTTCGACCCCTGGCTTTCTTCCCCCTCCTCTGCTTGTTGTAAACACGTACACACCTGGTGTAGAGTGGGGGGACTACCTCTCTTACCGATTCTCCATTCATAGAGGCGCAAGGCAGGGCTGCCCCCTTTCCCCTCTGATTTTTGCCATCGCTATCGAGACCCTAGCCATCGCTACAGGGAACATTCAGATATAAGGGGGGTGAGATGTGGTCCACACATGCACAAATGTTGTTCGTCTCCTCCCCCTTCTTTCGGTCCCCAGCTTCCTTCAGTTATTACAGGAGTTTGGCGAGGCCCCGGGTTTAAAAGTTAACATGGCTAAATCTGTCGCCCTCAACATCAACCTCCCGGAGACAGTCATTTAGCAGCTCCAGGATCGGTTCCACTTCGCTTGGCAACCAGACCACATCCCCTACCTAGGGGTTCATCTAGCAGCAAGTATAGACCAATTATATAGCATCAGCTACCCCCCTTTACTCAAACAGCTTACAGATGATCTTACTAAGTGGAGGAAGTTGGGCCTTTCATGGCTAGGTAGGGTCAACTCCATTAAGATGACCCTCCTCCCCCCAGGACAAGACACCCACTCCTTTGAATGGTGGACCAATAAAGGCCTATACAGAATAGGTCATTTTCTCTCTCTCTTGGGTCCTATAACCCTGAAACATTGTATTGTCAACTTAGACATGCCCCCTAGTGAGCAGTTCCGTTTCCAACAAATCCATTATTTCATAGCTTCGGTTTGGAAATCCGCTCCGATCTTAGAGCCCCCTACCCCATATGAGCAATGGTGCTCAGATATATCAAACCAAAAAAGGGAGTATCTCCTTGATATATGCATCACTGTCGGATCAACCAGAGAAAACTCCATATGCTAGAGGTTGGGAGGGGGAGCTGGGCATGTTCTGGGATGCAGATAAGCGGTTTTCTCTTTTTTTGAATTCCTTCAAAGGAATAGTTAACATTCCACTGACGGAGGCTAGTGTGAAGGTGATGTCACGCTGGTACCTGGACCCGACTAGACTCTCAATTATGTTCCCAGGCTCCCCCCCCCCTTTGCTTTAGAGGCTGTAGCCTCCAGGGCTCATACCTCCATACATGGTGGGAGTGTCCCAGAATCAGGGGCTTTTGGAATAAGATTTTCGGGATCCTAAGGAAGATTACAGGCCAGGCAATCTCACAAAACCCTCAGGTTGCCTTGTTGAATGTTAGGCCGGATGGTCTCTCCAGGTCCTTGTTCAAACTAACTCACTTTATTCTTCTGGGGGTTAAGCTCACATTGGCAAGGGCCTGGAAGAGACCTTCAGTCTCCTTCGTCGCTGCTAAGAGAAAAATCACATGGATTATGACCCAGGAAAAAATTGTAAATATAGTTCAGGACACGTCAGCTAAATTTGACAAAGTTTGGGACCACCGGAGGTCCTACCTCAACCTACCCAAGTGAAATGTATTCTTCTTGGTTAGACAAGGCCTCCCTGGAACCTCTCTCTTCTCTTGTTTCCTTCTTTTCTGACCTTCTCTCCTGCCCTCTCTTAGTGCTCTCCTTTTCTTTAGTTTTATTGTCTTATCTCTAGCTAATCTTATAGGGAAGGGGCCTCCTTAGGTGGGGTGGTTCCAAGAGTACCATATATTGACCTGTTTAATATTGTTTCTCCTTTTATATTGTAGTCTGTTAGATGTTGTGTGGGCGAGCGGGTCTACAGCCACCTCTTCCTCCTGGCACAGCTTGCTCCCGGATGGGGTGCCAGGTGGGAGTTTAGTTGTTGGCTCAGCTTGCCCCCATATTGTGTTGCCATTCCTCATACAAGTAAACGTGCAGCTATGTACTTGATTTTGTGCTATTATATACCTCTGGTAAGGCCTTCCCTTACTTTCTGTATGATGTTTCTTTTGTATTTTCTTTTGGAAATTCAATAAATCCTTTTAAATACGACAGGAACTGAGAAACTTGCTGTTAGACATTCACAAAAAATCCTATCGCAAACTGAAAGCCACTATGTATTCAACATCAAACAAAGCAGGGAAACTCATATCAAATAAAATTAAGGGACAGAGAATCAAAAGCCATATTCCCTATCTAATCCACCCCATTACTAAACAGAAAGTAATAAACCCACAGGAAATAGCAAACGCCTTTAGTGCGTACTACAGTTCCCTTTACAATATAAAAGATGACAAAGACACTCTCCAACCATCCCAAGATGCAATCACCCAATTTCTATCTAAAATTGAGCTCCCATCAATTAATGCAGACCAACTAGAAACCTTGAACCGCCCATTTACCCAGGAAGAAATTGATCAGGCTATCCACACTCTCACCCCCAACAAAGCTCCAGGCCCAGATGGCTTATCAGGGGACTATTAAAAACAGTTTCATTCTATTCTAAGTCCATACCTACGTGATCTTTTCAATGATGCTGCCTCTACCTCCACCCTTCCCTCTGAAATGCTCTCAGCAGTGATTATCACACTACCCAAGCCAGGTAAAGCTCCTGAGATGCCACAAAACTTTCGACCCATATCTCTGCTCAATGCGGATCTCAAAATTTATGCTAAACTGATTGCCCAAAGGATAGCTAACCTACTACCAAATCTAATTAATAAGGACCAAACCGGGTTCATGAAAGGAATGTAAACATCGGATGCCACCAGGAGACTACTCAATTTGATTCATGTAGCCAGGGTAAGTGGAACGCCTTCTCTGCTCCTAACATTGGACACAGAGAAGGCGTTTGATAGGGTACATTGGAGGTATATGAAGGAGGTGTTGCTAAAATTTGGATTTAAAGGCACAATCCTATCCGCCATCATGGCATTATACTCAACGCCGTCTGCCAAGGTATATGTAGGCGAAATGCTATCCCTTCCCTTCCCAATTACAAATGGCACCCGGCAAGGGTGTCCTCTTTCTCCCCTGGTTTTTAATTTATCCATAGAACCTCTAGCGGAACTTATAAGACAATCAACTCAAATACCAGGAATACAAGTAGGGAAATACGACCAGAGAATAAGCTTATTTGCGGATGATATTATCTTAATATTGTCCAACCCCCACAAGTCAGTATCTGCGTTATATAACCTGATACAAGAATTTGGGCATATTTCCTATTATAAAGCCAATGCATCCAAGTCTCACCTACTAGATCTTGGGCTAGATGCCATAACAAGGAATCTGATCAGCCTACAATTCCCCTTTCAATGGGCTGAGGAAGGAGTTTAATACCTTGGCATAACACTAACTAATAACCCCTCCGCCCTATTCAAGGAAAACTACCTGACGTATATCAGGTAGAAAAATTCAACCAAGCACTGAGTGAGCTCAGCAAACACGAATTATCCTGGTTAGGTAGGCTAGCTGGGTTCAAAATGACCATTCTTCCCCAGCTATTCTATCTATTTTGCACCCTTCCCATACCGATCCCCAAAAGCTACTTGACATCCCTCCAGATATATCTGGTTTAATGGATATATCTTACTACTACTGGGCTAGCATACTTTCTCAAACAAAAGAGTGGTTCTCTCACAACCCTACAACAAGATGGGGAGACATAGATGCTCATAACACTCCAAATCACCACCTACAAAATTGGGTGTGTAGCACCCATCCCAAAACCAAATTACCCAAGACCCTACCACCAACTATGATAGCTACAGGCAAAGCCTGGCACAAATTGATAACTATGGCATGGACAGAAATCCAGACGACTAACCTTAATCTCAAATTAGATGTACTCAAAGAATTAATTCCCTCTTTGCCCATCCCAAATCATTTAATGCAAAGTCCCTCATATATACACAGGTTATTCACGAATGGAAAAATAAAACCATACTCAATTCTCAAGGTAGAATCAAACTTAAAGGAAAATTTGCAATTTAGATATTTGCAAATAGCACACTGTTTGACAAACAACCCCCAACTTAGGGCCAAGATACCAGTAAGAACACACACCTTTCTTACAAAGGACTCAGAGGGTAAAAAGGGGATCTCTCTATTCTATAACATCATCCAAGAAAAATTCTATTTCAGCCAGACAGGACCCTACACTCAATAGGGATCCGACCTGGGCATATCCATTTCATCGGACAACTGGGGTAAAGCATTTAAATACACCTACAGTATGCAGCCACTAAATGTACAGCTTTATGGGAAACGGCACAGAACATATTTCAAAGGAGATACATGACCCAAATGAAAGCGGCCAAATTCAACAAACTAAAATCTCCATTATGTTGGAGAAATTGCGGCGCTATAGGGTCTCTTTTGCATATCTTATGGGAATGTCCAAAAATTGTAGCATACTGGAGAGAAGTCTTTTCTCTACTCTCTCAGGTAACAGGGACAACCATACTTCCCTCCCCAGATTTAGCAGTGCTAAATTTAAACATATGCGACATTCCCTCACACCTACGACTAATAACCTCCCATATACTCTTAGTGGCGAGACACAATATCGCCAAAAATTGGAAAAACCCAGAAACACCCCCCTTCACAGTGATGGCAACATCTATACAAACCCTCCATCAATACGAGAAAATGCTCTCAAACGTCAATCACTCATATAAGAAGGCAAATCGAAACTGGGCATCATGGTCCGCATGGTTAAAAATAAATGGTGTAAGCACTAAATAATATACAAATTCTCACGGAGCACTAGCATGTTTTCAAGTTGATTATTTTCTCTCCCTTCCTCTCTTCACTTCCAATATTCCCCCTCACACCCCTTCCCTTGAGATGTGAGTTATCACTGACATGTTAATGCACGGTTTATAGTGAATTATTAAGCGTTTGTAAACAGCTTAGAGAACACACGGAGGTAGGAAGCCGCTTATCCTATAATGGGTTCCCTCCATGGACACAGTGTTGGTCCCATTGGGGTGCCCATGGGGAGATTCAGACAACACAGTAGCGGAAACGGAATTAGAAGGCACCGTCCTGAACCTCCGGATATATGTTAAAGCTTTGTTACAACGAGTACACCCCCTTGCACTGTATATTCAAGCTTACATATGTATTGTAAAATTATTTGCAAACATTTTGAGCAGATGTAATCTCCGCACATCTCTGTACCTGTTTGAAAAACCAATAAAAATCTATTATATATAAAAAAAATCATGGCAAAAAATTGCAGCAAAAAATTGCGGTAAATTGCGGTAAAGTCATGCGACTTTCAGGTCGCACAAATGTGAAAGCGGCCTTAGCCCAGGTTCACTTAGGTGCGATGCAGGAACCAGCACGATTTCAGCACCGGTTCCTGCATCGCACCTCTCCCACAGGCAGTTCACACTGCCTTCCGTGAACCACTGCGGGTGTCAGTACAATATTAATGACACCCCCAGATTGGTTCATAGATTGCAGTGCTAACTGTGGATTCCAATATGAATTGGATAGTATGAGTGAGAACACCCATGCGATCTGATTCTGGTGCAGGAAAAAAAAGGGTCCCTGCACTGCTATAGCTGCAAAGGGTTGGCTAAATCAAATTTGAACCCTACAAACTAAGACTGGGATGCTATTAAAGTTCATGTGTGTATAAAGGCAGGTGTCCCAATACTTTTGGCAATATCTCAGATTGTGCAAGATTTGCAATGGTGGTGGAACCCTCGTCCACATAAATGTTACATTTATATAAAACGTGGAGAAGGACATGAGTTATGTTTAACAACACAGGAAGAGCTGACAGCCTTTCTACAGGACGTGGCATCTTTGGGATTTGGACCTATGAACCCCAGGTTTGCTCAGCAGAAGTGCTAAACCCTTAGCCACATTCATGGAGCATCCATTGCTGTGATGTCAAACAGTCCGAAGTCTCAGGGGTGCAATAAATGAACCAATGCAGATTTACTGTTGAAGGCTGGATAACCATTGAACAACCTGTTTCTGGCATATGCCATCTGTTTTGAAGCTTTGTTATGGCTCAGTACTGTGAGCATTCTGCTATAGAACATCTCTCATTTTGGGGCATTTGGCTTGGTAAGAAACTGCAATTATTGATGGATGGGAAATGTTAAGGCTGATTATAGTCCTTGCCCATAGAAAACATGTGACACAATTTGCAATAGTGGTGGAACCCCCCTACACATAAATACTACATTTAGACATAATTTTGGTAAGGACATGCGTTATGAGAACAGAAAACCTCTCTACATGAAGTGATATGCTCGGGATGCAAACCCAGAACCTCTATGTTGCTAGGTAGAAGCATTAAGCTGATAGCCACCAGCCTGCCAAGTGTGCAACCCTCCTACACATAAATACACATATACTGCATTTCTTTGGACATATACGTGGTGGAATTACATTGTGCTTGGAGTGTAGAACAGTGATGTTATTGCAACAGCAATGGTATTGTTTGTGGTTTGTGAAGTGAGTGTGTGAGTTTGGGAAAAGATTTTAATGAGATGGACAGCAACAAGCGAGAGACAGAGAAAAAAAGATTTTAACAAAACATGAGATTACACATTCTAACATTCTTAAAAACAAATTAGACTATGAAATAACAATATTCTTGCAGGGACAATTTGTTTGAGAGAAAGATACATTTCATCTCAACATGAAAAGTATTTCTTTAGGGAAGTTACAATTGTACCATTAGAAGCAATGGCTGAAATTTGCATTGGGCTATATAGTGCAAATTTGCCTTCTCAAGAAGGCATTATAGACAAGCGCGAATTTGCGAATTTACTATAGCGCCCTCTAAAAAAGGCATGGGAGTTAAAATGAGGGAATTTTCTTGTCTGAGCATGCTCAGTTGTGCTGATGAATAGTCAGGAAAAAAGGGGGAATTTGGCTTCAGAGTTTCAATGATATTTCAGGTTATACATCAGTTTTTTAAATAATTTAAAAGCAGATCATCTTTAAACAAGATACAACATATTTAAGAAAAATTTAGGTGATCATTTCATGCTCTAAACATTATTTCCATGTGCAATCCCCTTGCTTCTACCATGACTAGTTTTTTAGTCAGTCACTGTTGTCTGGGCGCTATAGTGAATTTGATTCTGGGAGTATTTTCTCCCTCAGGGCTTTAGTGAATTCCATTTTTGTGCTAATTATCGTGAATTTGCGATTCTGCATGTTAAAATTTGCGCAAAGGCAGAATAGTGCTATAGTAAATGACCCCCATAGTGTCCCTGACCCAATTCAAGATTCTACTATCAATATTATGGCACAGGTTCTGGCCATTGGTCCAATCTCCCCTATCAACATCACAACACAAAACCCCACCATTGACCCTACTGTGACTTTGAATTGATCACCGAACCACAGTGCCTACAACCATCCCATCTATATCTCTCCCGACCCCCCACCCACACCACTCCCAGACTTGACATCAGTGGACATATTCCAACCATGCCTGTCTTCACCACTCTGTTGGACCCTCTTCATCACCTGCGGCCTTACCCATAGATCCAGTTTCCTCCCCACCTCCAAATCTAGCTTTCCCCACCAGTGATCACATCACACAGACACCACCTGTCCCTCTTGAATGCAGAGATTTTTTAGGGCCCCTCCCTCTCTGGAACCTTCCGAGCCAAAAGAAAGCTCACCGAAGAGGAAGGAGAGGAGGAACAAAGAAGAATCACAAAGAAAGAGAGAGTAGGGACAAACTAGACACCATCAAAATATTTAACCTCTCCTCCTTTGCATTAGAAGATGCCCATATCTCACTGCTGCAAAACAACCCAATGCCTTCACCCTTTTAAGGATTTGAATTGCTTTATCCAAAACCTCACTGTCAAGAAATTCTACAACTACCCAAAAAGAAATGAAACCAAACATCAGAATTAGTTTCTAACAAGAACACATCCACTAGAATCTGTGGAATTAGACGCTCTGAACAATTTAGGAGAACTCCTTTGGGAAGGATTTATCTCAGATCCTGAAGAATTAGTCTGTCCTGACTTCCCATTCACCCATACCACCTTCAAGCCTAAATCCACCTTCTGTATGTGAGGTTGGATGTGGCGCTATCTGAGCGTGTATATAAAGTATATGTTAGGTAAAGTGCTAGTATGGTGTGTTAATATAAAAAAAATTTTTTTGGAAAAGTTGTGTCTAAAACCAGTTTTAATAAAGTGCAAAAGTGCTACTGTGTCTTCCTGTGTTTTTCAATATTCCATAAACTTAATAATAGAGGTATATGTAAAATAAAAAATAAATCTGTATGTGCAACTGTGCAATTGCATACACCTTACAACTTCCAAGAAATACCATTGAATCAACCTGAGTCTCATTAGTGGTGGGCTGTTATGTTTAAAAGTTCTGTGGGATTCAAAAGTTCATGTCTTTCCATATGCATAAAATACAGTTCATATATCACAAGTCCCAGGTATCCTTATTTTCTTCGCATAAATGAGTTGATATAATCTTCATACAATATAAAGTGTTCAGTGCTCATAGGTGGTTTCCTGTGCAAACTAATTCACTGGACGGATGCACGCCCCACAACGAGGAACATCAGTGGATTATAAAGATAGGCATTTCACCCCTGCAGGGGTAATGCCCTCTGGTAAGGAGGGGTCCAAAGGGGAGCACGTGTGATCAACACTTCTGCCTCACAATTGTGTTATGAATTAGTTTGCACAGGAAACCACCTATGAGCACTGAACACTTTATATTGTATGAAGATTATATCAACTCATTTATGCGAAGAAAATAAGGATACCTGGGACTTGTGATATATGAACTGTATTTTATGCATATGGAAAGACATGAACTTTTGAATCCCACAGAACTTTTAAACATAACAGCCCACCACTAATGAGACTCAGGTTGATTCAATGGTATTTCTTGGAAGTTGTAAGGTGTATGCAATTGCACAGTTGCACATACAGATTTATTTTTTATTTTACATATACCTCTATTGTTAAGTTTATGGAATATTGAAAAACACAGGAAGACACAGTAGCACTTTTGCACTTTATTAAAACTGGTTTTAGACACAACTTTTCCAAAAAAAATTTTTTTATATTAACACACCATACTAGCACTTTACCTAACATATACTTTATATACACGCTCAGATAGCGCCACATCCAACCTCACATACTGATCCTTATAAATCCCCCCTGAGGGAGGGAGTTATTGGAGGGCAGCTGCTGAGTCCCTTCTTAAATCCTAAGCGCGATACCATTCCCCCATTTGTAAATCCACCTTCTATCCCATTCATGTGAAAGGGCCCTACATCAAGACTTTTTTTACAGTCTGGTCTATGCAGACCTTACCAAGATTTGCCAAGAGACCCATACATCTAACAGAAACCTCATGAAAGATGAAATTGACACCCTCAAGGCTTTGGAAGACAAGCACAACATAATCATTAAACCTGCTAACAAGGTTGGGAGCATAGTGGTCTTGGACCGAAAAAAAACTACATGCTAGAAGCTCAGAGACTGTTATCAGATCAAGAAACATATATAAAATTACAAAGAGATCCTTCTGATATGTTCGCCAGAGAACTTCTAGCCATTGTCACAAATGCCAGCTCCCAGGGGATCTTAAGTAAGAAAGAAAAAGCCTTCCTGTCCAAAGTATTCTTCCAGATACCCTATTTCTTCTATTTTTCAAAGAGCCACAAGGACCCAGAACATCCACCAGGAAGACCGACCATTGTCTTTATGGATAGCGTCACCTATGGTCTTTCCCAAAGCATTGATCGTTTTCTTCAGCTCATTGTTCAAGCTCTACAATCCCACATCCGCGATTCCTCCTTTCTTTTGGAAATCTTGGCTAATTACACCTGGGAACCCATTTTCAGCTGGCTCTCCCTAGACGTTTCCTCACCTTACACCTCCATTCCCCACAATATAGGGCTCCAGGCAGTTGAGCACTTTTTATCAGGACATTCCCAACTGAACCCCAAACATGCCACCTTCATTCCGGAAGCCATCAAGTTTTGTTTGGAACACAATTTTTTCCAATTTGGCGGTCAGTTCTACGTACAAACAAAAGGCATGGCCATGGGCACTTCCTTAGACAACGATCCAGCACCGCTGCGTTTCATTACTCAATACCATTCCAAATATTGTACCATGGAAAAGATCTTCCAAAAACATTGGAAAATCCTCTTGCAAGATCCTGTTCTCCAGTCAGCCATCCTGGCTAAACCTCTAGTCACTTACCGGAGAGCGCGGAATATCAAAAGTCGTATAGCGCCAAGTAAGCTCAAAGTAAAGAAAGAGAACCCTACCAATACCATCCCTCAGTTTCTGAGTTTGATCAGAATGTTCCAGTGTCAGAAGATAAAGTGCCTTACTTGTCCTTTTGTGCAACACCAACAAAAATCCTTCATTGCCGATGGAAAAACCTATCTCATCTCAAACTTTTATTGTTGTTCTACCAACTGTGTGGTGTACTAAATACTGTCATATAATCATGCAATCCTCAGATTTTTTCCCCGAGCCATCAACTGGTCTTTACACTTTTGATCCAGTTCATCCATATCACGCCTTGACACATCACTCATCACAAACACACACTGCTCAGCACTTTGCATATCTTTTTCATTTTTATTTTTCTTGCCATTGTGTTTTTTTTTGTTTTTTTGTGCCATTGTGTTTTTTTTGTGTTTTGCATTTTTATTTTTCACTTCATTTTTTCACATTTTTTAATTTTTCTATTTTTTATTTTAATTTTTCCATTTTATATTTTTTATTCTCCCGTTCTTGATTATCCTGATTTTAATTTTTTTTTTTTATATAACTTACCCCCGCATATAACATATGCATTTTTATTATCTAATAAAGTCATGTCTTCTATGCTATGTAATGAGTATCCCCCCTTGCCAAGAATAAAAACTCCCGTCCTCTCTTTCCATTGGTTTGATAAAGGGGCAGAGCCCTGAAATGCATAATCACGCCCCCTTACGCCACCACGCTACCCTCGTGGGGGTTGGAGTCCACTGCCGGCCACATCAGAGTGAAAAAGCCGACTGGGGACGCCGGTGCACTGCAGGGCACTCGGTGCTCCCAACATACTTTCACACCCAGCCCTGCTCAGCCTCCAACCCATCACAGAGTATCTAAGAGCACTGCCACTCCAGCTTGTCAGCTCGGATTCACAGCACCACACAGTATCCCTTCTGACACCAAGCCACGCTGCTCCTATTGGGAGCCATTCCGTGCGGGCAGAGCTGGCTCTCATAGTACAGAGTTGATTCCTAGATACCAGACCACACAAACCAGCTCCACACTGCATTGTTCACTGTGCTGCTTGCCATCCACAGCACCGTCCACCCTGCTCATCAGCTGCAGCCCAGCCCACACCACTGTGTTTATCACAGGCATTAATTTGTCCATTTGTCATCACTGATGCCACACTGAGATTTTGAATTTCTTTATGTTGTGCCATTTCTTCTCAAGCCTTGCCTCTACCAGTTTTTTGATCCAGGCATGGGCACAAGACCCATTGCTCCCTATGTATGGACAGCGACTTGCTTTTTACATCAACAGTAAGTTGTTGTTGCTTTTTTTTTTTTTTGCAATTCAAGTTATTTTTGTTCATGTTTTTTTTTCCTTCCCATAATGATTTATGTATTTTTTCACTCTATTTTTCACTCTACCATTATACCTTCACACCCTCATCCTGATCATATATGGGCTTTAGGTTGGCGCCCTCTTCTCCTCTCCATCACTCTTATGGATGGACCTGAGCCCGCTCACCCAACTGGACAGATGACTGCAGACAGGCAGTCCTGCTGCTCAGAAGAGGATGATGATGATGATGCTGGAATGGATGAAACACTCCTGCTCTTTGCTCCTGGAAAACGACCTCCACTGCACTGCCTGCAGCTCTCCCTGATCGATCACTGCTGCTGTATCTGGAATAGATTCAGTTGATAATAAAGCTGGCACCATAGATCATCCACTGGAACACTGTAGCACAGCAGCTTGTTGGGACACTGTGAAATATAGCCCGCTGGTTCACTGAGTATAGGCCGCAGGCCACGGTCCCGCTGCAGAAACACAAACAGGGCCTTTTCTGATCGATCTCGCCATCCAAATAGGCAATTAAAGCCCCTAACTTGACTTAAATGAGTTCTTCCAGAAGGCACTGTTTCTCCCAGGAGCCTTTCAGTGCAGCACAGCCCGATAGGAAATGGAGTCCTTCCACAGCAGAGTCTAAAGACATCTCCCTCTGTCACACTACAAATCCCACAAGGCATCACTCCCATACAGTTCCATCTTCTTCTTAACAGACTCAACACTAGGGGAAAATTCTCCATAGTATTCAACAGACACAATTGTCCCCATGCCAGAAGAGCAATGCCGGACTCCTGGCTACACTCTCCCATCACTTAAAGTGTTTGGTCCCCAAATAGTCAGGGTTTGTTAACAAAAAAAACATGAGGTTAGTTTAACCTAACTTTCATTTAAATTCAACAAGTATTGACAAACATCTGGGTTTTGCTTGAACCATTTTTACATATTTTCATACCCTCACTACGGAACACCCTAAACATCACACTGTCTCCCTCTACAGAAATCTGAGACGACACCTTCCTGAGGTAAAGGATAGCCCGACACGACGTGACTTTCCGAGGACCCTCTTTGTCACGGAAGACCTTCTTGAGTAAATTCAGTTCAATCCCCGAAATTAACGGATAAACCTACCGCTCTAGCTAGTC
>BLSH010016226.1:208644-324263 GCA_018402905.1 Glandirana rugosa | reverse complement strand
CTTCTATAGAGGGAGGTCATGTCTAGAGGGGGATGGTCATGTCTGTGGGGGGGGGGGGGTGTGTGTGTGGTCATGTCGTCAAGGGGGGTGCGTTATCGGGTCATGTCGAGTTTCTCTCGATTTCTCTTGGAGAGAGAGGTTTGACCGTTACGGACTCAGAACTGTTCACCGTCATCAACCGACGTCACGAACACCTCACTAACCGTACCAACGTTACGTGACCTGGGGGGATAGGGGGGGGAATCGATACGGGACTTTCATTCTTGTCCACAAAAAGTCATCGTTCGACTTCGTTTATGTGTCACGATCTGACGGTGTTACACGGTTACCCTTGTAAAACAGTCGGTGACTTTCACGTGGTTAGTCATAAAAGTTGGTAATCGTATTTTTACGAACGTTGTAACTGTTCTTACTTTCAGGGCATAGCTAAGGGGGGGGATAGGGGGGTCCAGTGCATTGCAACCATGCCAATCACTCCACAAGCACTGCAGCCAACTACTGCCACTTGTCAAGACTCAGGCATTGCCAGTTTGGAGAGAGAGGTTCTCTTTAGCTCTCTTTGAGCTGTACTGGGCTATTGCGTGGGGGGAACTGCTGTACTGGTGTGTGTGTGGGGGGGGGGGGGTGTCTGTACTGGTAGGGGGAGATCTGTACTGGAGGGAGATATCTTCTGTACTGAGGGGGTAGGGGGTTAGGTACTTGGGGAGGATCTGTACTGTGGAAGGGAATATTTACTGTTGGACTGAGGAAAGATGTTATAGGGTGACTTTGGCTTAAGGAGGGAGGTCATTTTTGGCTGTAATCTGTCCACTGACCTGTACGTTACACACCTGACCCCTATTAGGCTGTTGCTTGTGGTACAATAATTAAAGAATATTTTTGGATATGAGGACTGTGTACTGTGTTACTGTGTACACAGTGAGTACGCCCAAGTTTTAAGCTCCACTGCCTGATTAGCCTCCTGTAGTTGCCTGAGGCTGAACCCCACCTTCCCCAATCAGGGCTTCTGTTAGAAATCCCCATACAGCCTACCTGACAGGGCCCCCCTGGGCCAAAACTGAGTGAGGACATAGATTTATCAGCCCCTTTCGCTGCAGCCTCAGCTGCACAGATGAATGAATAGAAAGCACTCTGAGGCTTCCTGCTCATTCACAAATGGTAGCATAGTAAACACAATTAACTATGCTTCAGCAATGAATAGACACAGGAGTGATTGGTACCGATCACGCACTGTGTTCATTCAGGAAAGAAAGGGGCCAGTAAATGACATATTTACTGGCCCCTTCCTCCACTCTCTATCCTGAAAAATCCCCCTATGTGCCCACAGCAGCTGCCAACGGAAGATAGGGGAAACCAAAAGCACTGCGGGGGAAAGGGGCACACAGGAGGGGCCTGGACAGTAGATGGAAGGGGAGCATGTGCTAGAACCACTCCCCTTGAAGTGCAGCCAGGGGGAGAAAGAGGAGGAGAAGCTGGCAGTGCAGCTAAGGGAGGCAGAAGTGGATCAGTGCCTGCAATAAGACAGTACAGCTGGCCCTTCTACTCAGCAGGTGCTTGGGACCGCTTTTTAACAGTTGGGGCCCGGGCCCAGTACAGGAGGGCTGGCTGTACTGCCTTATCAGTGGCCCTTTCCCCAGGAAAAGAAAAAAGATCTATGGCTTTGTTCATCTTACAACATGTTAGAAGAAATCCTGTAAAATTGACTTCTTTTCCGCTAATGCGCGTTCATGTGCCCGCGCGCGCATGCCGGAAATGGCGCCAAACGGCTCTATTTCAACCCTGCACGCCCTGCAGCAAGTGCTGTCTGATCTACAGCGTGTAGTGTGCATGTTCCTGAGCAACCTGTATCTATTTCTCTGTTCCTGTGACCCGGATTGCCTGACTTTGCTGATTTCTGCCTGCACCGACCCCTGGACTGCCTACGACCACTCTCTTGCCTAGCCCTCCTGTACCTTGCCTGCCCGCCTGTTGACGACCCTGCCTGAACCCGACTATCCACCTGCCTGCTCCTCTTGTACTGCACCGCCAGCCTGTTTCACGACCCAGCCTGTACGACCATCCTACTAGTGCACGAGTGCACCAACAGACTTCTACCATCACCAGTGACCCAGTCCGACCTTCCTTCACTCCCGAGCCACCTGTCTACTCTACCAGGGGTTCCCGAGTCAGGGTCGTAAGGGAGGTTACCCACTACATAAGTCAGACTCAATCACCAGGTACGTAACACAACATTAGTTGTTGCCTGCACTGGGGCAAATCAGAGGGCTGAAACCTGGGAAACTCTTTATGTAAATCCAGTGAAGTGATGGCAAATCCAGGATGTTCCTTGGAACTATGCCTCAGGGAAGCTGAAATGCATTGTTTGTGACATGCATGGGTTCACACTATATACATGAAACTTTTTGGTAAAAAGCTGATTAGCAGTGTGTGCCAAAGTTTTAGGCTTTTGGGGCAGTGTGAATTCTTTTGTAGCCGTGTGTGGAGAAACTTTATTTAAATTAAGTAATGGGTAAAATCTCCCTTTTGTATTTGCAAAGACAATTACATGACTTGATGAGATAGTACCACATCTAAAAATGTATTGTATGAAGGTTTCATATTCACATTCAGTAATGAATCGGAGACAAAGACCCTTCACCTAATGAGTGTGTGGCTGACATGGCTCACATACAGTCTATGATTACTGGCTCAGTGATTATACCCTTACATACTTTTGCTTACTCTCAGAAAATTGGATAATTGTGCTCTGGTAATTTCGTTTCTGCCGACTTGGAGCTATAAAAAGCAGGCGTTCTAAAGGCTAAAATCTACAGCCATTTCCTAATAATGATTATGTTCCTTTATACAACATGAACATATTACACAGGGCTGCACATCAGACAATGAATATATGCCACCCCCCCCACCCCACCAAAAATATACAGAAATATGACACAGTTCTAAGTGGGTAAAATGAGTGAGACCCAGAAGTGAGACCTTACTACCTGAAAATTATTGAATAGGTTAGCACCTAAATCAACACCACTACCCAAAACACTGTATACATCTTTCCCTAGGCACTCTCCCTAGGCACTGGTAACATAGCCTTGGCCTCACAAATGCCTCCTGGGAAGGCTACATCACCAATGCTTTTCTAGGAGCTCAGGCAGATAAACTGTGATATCTTGGGGGATACCTTACTGTAACTGTTTGAATGTGGTCATGATTTCAGCACTGAGAGTGTTGGCCGGCTTAGTGATGCTCATGTTGCTAAAGTCATCTGGCTCATTGGGTTAGGTTGTGTGTATAGTGTTTTTTTTTCTCATGTGCATGCTGGTCTTGTGCTTTTTCTATACATATGCAAAAATATTGTGGTTCATACAGAATCAATATTTTGATCACTGCCCCATTTGACTGTTATACGAATTGTTTGTATGGGCTTCCCCATTTTGCCGCTTGAGCCCTGCCACACATCTGTGCTGTCATCTCTCTCCCCCCTCATCATTTCCGTCGCTTCCCTTGGCGTCAATGCGCAGGCATTCATTCCATCATGGCCAAGATGATCGGATCACTGTCATCACTGGCGGCCATCTTTGCCGCTCATGTGGATAGTGTGGAGGGAGGGCCGAAGAGGATCACTGACAATGGGGCCAGCTGGAGAGAAGTGGGTGGACCTTGCTCCCGTGCAATATAAGATGCAGTCCTTGGTGGTATTTCCTGGTTGCAGCCCAGACACCAAGGCTCTCAGTTCCCAGAGAAGGTACGAATATTTTTGGTTCTAGGGTGGGTGAGGGATACCACCTATCTATGGTTGTTATAACCTCTTCCTAATCCCCTTTTTTACCTGTAATTATTATAGGGCCTTGGGAAAATACTAGAGATGCCGTAGTAGGGCTCTGCAAGGGATTTAAAGTGCCTCCCTATTTGATGCTGGTTTATTTGCCTTTTTAAGCATCTGTTCTATTGCTACAAGGTATGCTGATTTCCCTACAACCCCTTTATTAGCAACACACTCGGGCCGACTGTGTACTATCACCTTTGATAAATATTTTATACATTTATAATTTTTCTTTATTTAGTAGACACCGGGTGTATTCCACTGGCTCCCCCTCCTTCTGGCCACCATTTAATCCTCTATGGGACCAGGAGCTCATCCTGGGTCAGGGTTGAGCTGTTTGCTTTTTCGCCTTCCGTCTTTTGGCCAACATAAATGGACCATGCTAACCATTGCTGTAAGTTTTTCATGTTTATGACCATACATACTATGTAGTCTCATTATGATTAAATAATTCTGAATGTTAAAATGTATTTCACATATTCTTCTTTTACTTGTATAGATAGGATTGTTTCCACCTGAGGAAGACTTTTTTGTTAAAGTTGAAACGCGTTGGGACAACAGTGGTGAACATGCAATTCAATTTTAATCTGTTTGTATGAATTCAAGTGTTAAATGTCTTTGCATGGTTGAGAGCGTGGCTCATTATGGATCTATGACACAAAAGTGGTCTTTTATCTTGCTGTTTAATAAAACACTTTTTATTTAAAATATTTAGCAAACAAAAAAAAGATAAAAAAAAAAAAAGATAGTGGATTAAAAAATGCCATTGTTTAAACACAACAGAGCAGGCCAGATCTCTTAAAGCTCATGTGCAAAATCTGGTAGTAATGCCATCTGTTATAATATAAAACATAAAACACAGCGCTAAACGAAAATAATAAATAATATGTCAGTGCAATGTGTAAACACAAAAGTAGCTGCTGCTATAAATGTATATGAGATGAAGACAAAAAATCACTTATAGTCCAAGGATATTAGCAGCGCTATTTCATCCCTCATATAACATATAGGGGTTCAATATAAAAGTTCATATATAAACAATTTTTGTGTAAAGTGCTAGTGCTGCATACAGTCCAACTTAGTGCAAAAAAGAAATCCTCTAGTGACTCCACTCTGATAATTCCTCCACCTATGTCACCACATGCAAATGAACACACTGGAGCTCACCAGAACCATAAGGCAAATCAGCATATCTGCATCAAAGAGCCATAGCCTCCTCCTTAAGCATGGATCCCTGGGATCAGGTAGCGTATCTTGGTCAGAAAGTATCCCCTCCCTCCACAGGTCCCCTCCAGCTCTGCCATTCATAAAGGAGTTAAGCAGATAAAGGCACTCATAGTGTATCACTTTGAAAACCAGCTTTTATTCTAAAGGTATGCGCTTACATGTAGGTAAAATCAACATTCATTTGCAGAAAGTGAGCAGTAGTTACCGAACTGTGACTTGGTGCCTCTCACGAGCCGGCGTCACTCTCGGCCCCTTCCTAGCTCCGTCTGGGTCGACGCGTGGCCACGCCCCTGATGCGTTTTGTTACTTCTGACTTGATCACAAGGGCTGCTCCAGCCGTTGTGATCAAGTCGGAAGTGACGAAACGCGTCAGTGCGTGGCCACACGGCCCTTGTGATCAAGTCGGAAGTGACGAAACGCAGGTGAGGAGTACAAAGACAAGTGTGTCTTGCCTACAGTCAAGCATGGTGGTGGGATTATCATGGTCTGGGGTTGCATGAGTGCTGCCGGCATTGGGGAGCTACAGTTCATTGAGGGAACCATGAATGCCAACGTGTACTGTGATCTACTGAAGCAGAGCATGATCCTCTCCCTCTCCCTTCGGAGACTGCGCCGTAGGGCAGTATTCCAACATGAGAACGACCCCAAACACTCCAAGACGACCACTGCCTTGCTAAAGAAGCTGAGGGTCAAGGCGATGCACTGGCCAAGCATGTCTCCAGACCTAAACCCTACTGAGCATCAGTGGGACATCCTCAAACGGAAGGTGGAGGAGCACAAGGTCTTGTCATGGAAGAGGACTCCAGTGGCAACCTGTGAAGCTCTGGTGACCTCCATGCCCAAGAGGGTTAAGACAGTGCTGGAATATAATGGTGGTCACACAAAATATTGACACTTTGGGCCCAATTTGGACACTTTCACTTAGGGGTGTGCTCACTTTTGTTGCCAGTGGTTTATACATTAATGGCTGTGTGTTGAGTTATTTTTAGGGGACAGCAAATATACACTGTTATACAAGCTGTACGCTCCCTTCTTTACATTGTAGCAAAGTGTAATTTCTTCAGTGTTGTCACATGAAAAGATATAATAAAATATTTACAAAAATGTCAGGGGTGTACTCACTTTTGGGAGATACTGTACATCCGGTATATACACACTTCTCTTCTTCTACTTCCAGCACAGACTTGAACCCAACAAAATCTCAGTTAGATCCTTGTGAATGCCCTTTGCAGGCAGGGACCGTGGGCCCCTTTTGGTGTAGCAAAAATAGAGGTCTTTGGTGCTAGCTGTCCTCTCCTGTGGCTACTGATCCCAGTACCACCTCTCCAGGCACTTCCAGCCCACCTGGCTGTGGCTGCTCCTTTTCATTGCTCTCCTGGCTACTTCTCCACAGTCCTCCCAGACTGACTCTGCATCCATCCCAACCTGCTTGCACCCAGTCCCTTCAGGCATGCCTCTCAATCCTCTGACTGCAATACTCACCAACCCTCCTGGCTGTCTTCCTCCCTGGAGATTTGCCCGGCAGTGTTCTCCTGATGTCCTCTACTTGCTCCCGTGCCTGATGGTCAGGATCCCTCTGTGTGTCATGAAGAGGGGTCCCTTTCGCACCAGAGCCCAGGCCTGAGTTCACCCCCCCCCCAGACTGGGGAGCTACTCTCAAAAGCCTCCGACAGCCTAACTCTCCATCTTCTACCCGAACTCCACACTGCCCCTGCTGGACTGACTCTGAGTATCTGAGGGGCATGCCCCCTGCTAACCCTTCTGTTGGGGATTGGTCAGGGCCCTCAGAATAGTCCAGCCAGCTCCTCCGAGACTCCTAACTGCTTCTCAAAGCAGGGAGGAGTTGCCATCCAGTCATCCAGCCTATCTGAGTGATTTAAAACCCTCACCCAGAAAAACACACAGTCTTGGCTGCCACATAAAACATCCTACTCTAGCACTCTAGCCACACTAGGGAGTGCTACATGTAAAAAAAACAGAAGTACATATGTGCAGATGTAGGTAATTTTCTACAATGAGCATCGCTTAGCTATGAAACATTACCTGTTTCATGTCCCTTTATAATTTTTCGGTTTCTAAAATGAGTTAACTTTGTACAATCTAACTTTTTAAAGTAATGTAAAGCTACAATTTTTTTCTCCAGTTTTGGATAGAGTAAGAAATGCTTAGGAGCCTTGTCAGTTTTTTTTCTCTGTGTGTGTCCATTTGGGAGACTTCTCATCACTGCCCGTCCCAGAGACACAGTAGGAAGAAAGAGATCGCTCAAACCTTGTGGAGTCAAAGGGAACAGGAGGTGTGGCCAAAAATGCTGTTTTTTATAAATGTCCTTGTACGTGATTGGGTATTCTTTGCAAAGTGAAGCTTTACCTGAAGTGAAGCTTTATCTCTGGAGCAACTGCAGAGTGCAACTACGCTTTGCAAAATGCACAGCCTATTTGTCTTTAGTAAATTATTATTATTATTATTATACAGGATTTATATAGCGCCAACAGTTTACGCAGCGCTTTACAATATATCAACCACTGTATGTCTACTCTGGATATAATATGGATACCAGAAATAAATGGTGATCTATCAATCCCCACTGTGGGAAATGCCTGTTTGATTATACATCTTTTCCCCATCAGTGGACTCTATGAAATCCCAGATTGACATATAAGATACAAGATTACGCCTACATAAAGTGCATTATGTGCTAACTACTGTGGGGGTTTGTCCAGATCAGGGATTTGATACAGCACTTGCCTAGTCCTGAATATATAGGTTTGCATATATACATTTAATTGTCTCCCTTATTGGATTTACAGCTATATAATGCATGAATGTCAATACTTATTGGTGAATTGAAAGACATACTGGTTTTTGAACAATTAATGTGTCCCAATGCACCAGTTTTAGTAAATCACCCTACATATGCCATTGTGTTTAATGTTTCAATGAATATTTGTAATTTTTGATCAATGCTGCAGGTACTTGGTATGTTTTCTCATTGATCTATATTATTTTGAAGAAAAAGAGAGTAGAATCACAACCAGGTTTTTATTTATTTATTTTTTATCTTTTTTTGGGGGGGGGGGGGGATAAATTCTCTGCAATACATCGGGGACTCCTCCACTCTGAAATTGTGTAGCCAAAAAAGGAAAAGATAATTGGAACCGAGGTGCCAGGACTTGTAAGGTACTAAAAAAATAAAGAGGAATACAGCTCATATAAAATTCACAAACTTTATTTATACAAAGTTAAAAAATTGATAAAAAGACATTTCCATTGATAAGACATTAATATCATACAACTACTACCCATGCTTTACATGTTTCGCCCTGGGTGGGGTTTCCTCAGGAGTCTTTCAGGAGCTGTATGAAGTAGGTACTATGAATGAGAAAAACAAAATGTATAAATATACAATCTAGTACGCAATTTTTATTGTTAATACAAACATCTATTTCAGAAACAAGAATATGGAAATGTGAACTCCCAAATTTTCAAATCAAAAACAATATATTTTATTTGAATACATTAAAATTACAATGGTCAGGCCTAAACAAAAAGGTCTGCCATCAAGGGGGTAACATTGGTGATGGTGCTAGACACTGACAAGGATTACAGTGTGGAAGACATAACAAATAACAAGATAAAATACAAAAACAAAAGGGACCACTTGCATCGCCACAAATGTGGCGGGGAAGCCCAACGTGTTTTGTTAGTTCTTCTTCAGGGGAGAAGTGGTCACAAATAAAACCTCAGCTAGATGTGGTGACAGATTGAAGGTACATATAAAAGTCAAACAGTCATTCCTCCCCGCCTCAGTCTAACATGAGCAAAAAGCGGGATGGGTATCTGTTGGATCCTAAGGAATTGAAAGGAGTATCCAATAGGGTGCAAATATTGGAGATGGTCCCTGGAAAATCAAGGGAACAAGGGCTCCAATTATCTAGCAATCCCTTGAGTGTTAGACGATGGTCCAGAGGTCCAATATTGCTGATTTTCTGTCTGACTGTGGACCTTATTGAAGCCAATAGACAGTTCTGACCATAAAGAGGGAGAGCCAGGACCAAATGCCGTCTCTCTCTCACTGTTCCTCCGGCAGAAGATAGAGGCGTGTGGCGCCATTTTTATCTTCCTCCTGTCTCATCGGCGTCTGACGTCACCGGCGAGACGTGGACAATCAATTGGGCCCAAGTGCGCATGCTCCCGGTTTCCAGCGGCAGAAGTGACGCAGCACAGGAAGTGCTGAGTCTAAATTCGACATCTTGGAATCCCCCTGGCCGATAAGAACGGGACAGAGCCAAAGATAGGCTTGGCCATCAATCAAACCGGGTCAGAATCAGGCCAGTTGAAGGGATGAGGAGCTGAGGCCCCATCTTCCCATCATGATAGTACAGGACCATCCTCCTGGTGAGACCACACTATTGGCCCAGCTAGGGCCCCCAGACCAACGCTGATTGACCCACAGCGTTGCTTTAACTGGGTGCCCGTATGGTCATGAAGTGCCCCAGTGGGAAAGGCAATAGAGGCATGTATAGCAATGGAGTAAAAGACCCCATTAAAGAAGGGAAAGAGATTTATAAAATTTCAACCCATTAACAATCAAATGCAATTATGCAAGCCGATACAGGCTCCATCTGCTGGCAATCAGACTGGCATTATCCATAGATATCTATAGTTAAATAAATATGCCTGAGCAATTGAAAGGGAAAAAGACCTCACAAAAAACAGAAAACAAACTACAGCAAAGCCAATTGGATGCTTAGAGAAAAGGCCTATAACGCAATGCATCATTGAGACCAGGATGCCTCAAGGCTGCCAGGCTCTGAATCCACCGGGTCTCACGTTGTAGAAGCAATTTGTCATGATCGCCCCCTCTTACAGTGGGAGGGATGTACTCTAACGCATAAAAATGCATCATAGTACAATCAAATTGATGGAATAGACCCATGTGCCTGCTGATTGGCGTTTCCATCTTCTTTTTAGTCACCAGTGACACATGGTCTCTGATGCAATGGAAAAATGGTCTTTTAGTTGTGCCTACATAGAAGGCTCCGTAGTTGCAAAACATGATGTAAATTATCCCCGCGGACTGACAATCGGCTCGAAAGGTGGGCCTATGAATTTGTCCATTCAGCAGGCTAATAGATTGGGCTTCAAAAATGTCTTTACAAAAATTGCCGCTTTTACATGCATATGTTTCAGGTACTTTTTTTTTTTTTTCACTGATGTTTTAGGTGCATGGTGTTTAATTTTTCCTTCAAAGACCTAGATCTTCTGTAGGTGATCTCAGGGTATGGTTTTAGGTGCTTTGATACTGAGTCAGCAGTAATGGGTTGACATTTTATTAATCTCTTTCCCTTCTTTAATGGGGTAATTTACTCCATTGCTATACATGCCTCTATTGCCGTTTCTATTGCAGCTATTCATGACCATATGGGCACCCAGTTAAAGTGACGCTGTGGGTCAATCAGCGTTGGTCTGGGGTCCCTAGCTGGGTCAATAGAACAGGCTCACCAGGAGGATGGTCCTGAACCACCATGATAGGAAGATGGGGCCTCGCTCCTCTTCCCTTCAACTGGCCTGATTCTGACCCGGTTTGATTGATGGGCAGGTCTATCTTTGGCTCTGTCCCATTCTGATGGGCCAGAGGGTTTCCAAGATGGCGAATTCTGACTCAGCACTTCCTGTGCTGCATCACTTCTGTCGCATTTGGTCCCGGCTCTCCCTCTGTCACGTACCGAGTGAACGAGTCTGACTTATGCAGGGGACAACCTCTCTTACGGCCCTGGTTCGAGAACCCCTGGTAGTGTAGAAAGGGAGTTCTGGAGCACAGGGGGGCACAAGGGATGGACTTGATCACTGGTGGTAGGTGAGGGTCCACTGAAGCTCGTGCTTTGGCAGAAGGATGGTCGTGCGGTCCGGGTCGGTAGCAGGCTGGTGGTGCGGTACAGGAGGAGCAGGCAGACGGATGGTCAGGTGCAGGCAGAGTCGACAACGTGCGGGCAGCAGAGGTACAAGAGGATCAGGCAGAAGAATAGTCGTAGACAGGCCTGGGGGTCAGGGCAGGCACAAGGCAGCAAAATCCAAGTAAAGCCGGGGTCACAAACACAGGAAAGTCTTTTCAGAGTAAACACAGGGGTCACAAGGCACTGGAACGCTGTAGAACGGACAGCACTGAGGGCAAGGTGCTAGCAGCTTAAAGGCGCGCGCACATGCTACATGCGCCCACGCATAGGTCTGCCAATGGCCCTGGATGGTTCCTTACACCCTCTTTATGGTCAGAACTGTCTATTGACTTCAATAAGGTAAGCAGCACTTGCTATTTTCATCACCCTCTCATAGCCGACTCCAGGGAATATAGGAGATGTGGACTTTTATGTCCTCCCAAACAGGACTGGACTGGCACGGTGATCTGGCCTTCACTCCTGTGCTGGGAGAGAGTTGCACAGTCCCCTCCGCTTGTCCTGGGGAAAGGGCTTTTTGTTACAACTGCTAAATTCAGGATATATGATGTGAAATCTCATACTAGATGTAGTTCTCCTTATTTTAGATCGCATGGGATGTACAGAGGGTGATTTATCCATCTGACTCCCCTGATTGGATTGAGGCTCACCTGCTATATCTTTGCACGTTTCAAGATGTTAAGGGATTGTCCCCACTTTTCCTGTGTGAACTTCCGTCCAAATCTATCTCAGGAGATTAGATGGGTCCCCCCTTTTACATATAATTGGGGGCTATCTGAATTGGCCCTACCCGTACTGTCAACAGGTAATGACCAATTAGGTTTAGTACCTAGTTATACACCTTAATAATATAATACATTTAGCAATTTCATTACTGATCTATATTTACATGTAACTTTTTTAGGTTACTCTTTATCTCTCCTTCTGTGGTCGTATCTGACTGCATTGTAACAAAGAGAGTTGGCATGCTGTCAAACTCAGATGACCCCTCTGGACTTTAAAGGCAGTCTTAAGAGTGACAAAGTATGATAGTGTAGTCACCGGGCGCCTCTTGTGGCTGCACCTGCCCGGTCTCTGGTGGTGTCTGCTGGGGCCCTTGGTGGGTGGTGTGGCGGCTTTGGCTCCCTGGGGCCTGCGTTTGTTGCATGTTGGATTGGAGCGATGCGTGCACACTACTTGGTATATATGTAAGTGGATGTTAACCCTTGATTTTGTATATCCTTTACGCATATTATACAATGTGATTTCTTAAATATATTTTTCTTATATCCTAGAATTGAATAGATTTTGACCCACAATACAATATTCCCTGAAGAAGGATGTAACACTACAATAATCCAAAACATGTTGGGATACCAGCTTCACATTCGACACTGCCATCACCACCCATATTGCAGTGCATGAGTGCATCAGGGTCATTATATTGTTATCTATACTAATATACTGTATATTGTTTTGTAATACTCTTTCTCATTGCTCTTACATTTGTCTTGTAACATATTTGTACACAAGGGTGTGAAATCTACTTCCCCTTGTTCATACAATTTTATATGATATTGGTAAATAAAATTATATTTTTTTACGCTACCATACTGTGTCACTCTTAAAACTGCCTTTAAAGTTGGGGGGGGGTCATCTGAGTTTGACAGCATGCAAACTCTCTTTGCTCCAATTACTTTAGGATGATGGCAGTACATTAGCTATTATTTCCCCCACATTTCTTTCCTAAGTATCTGGCTGCATGGTTCTGGCATATGCATGAAGCAAATTATTTATCTGTATCCTTTGCATCTAACAAACTTTTAGAAAACTGGTAGGTTCACACTGCTGGCATTTTGAATGGTGTTTCATTTGTGTTGTTTCTGAAATAGATGTTTGTATTAACAATAAATATTGCGTACTAGATTGTATATTTCTAAATTGTGTTTTTCTCATTCATAGTACCTACTTCGTACAGCTCCTGTAAGTCTCCTGAGGAAGCCCCACCCAGGGCGAAACATGTAGGGAATGGGTAGCTGAGTAGTTGTATGATATTAATGTGCTATCAGTGGAAATGTCTTTTTATCAATTTTTTTACTTTGTATAATAAAGTTTATGAATTATATATGAACTGTATTACTCTTCATTTTTTTGGCACCTTAAAAGTCCTGGAACCTATGTTCCAATAATTTTTTTCTTTTTTGGCTATTTTAATTGGATGTGGTGCCAATTAGGCCCTTCATCACCCACCCCTTTTACATACTTTGAAATTGTGTAATGTTATGTGAATATGCATTTTGGTGAAAAAGTGACATCACAAAACCCAATGAATACCTTTTTTAAGGAATCATTTTATTCAAATCATTAAAATTGTTTGCATTTCAGCAGTGTTAAAATCGTTTTGTCATGTTTCTGTGGGAAGCCTTATATACTACAAGTAAATGTGATGTGTTTCTTTTAAGTAATGCAATAATAGAGAAGTGCAGAATTTTATAAAGCATGATCATATTAATGAGCAAACAACATAAATAACATCCAATCCTAGCATAGCCAAATATTTATATTCCCTTTGTCTTATATTTGATTTACAGAGAGATGTTTTAGCAGGAACATGTAAATGTCGATCAGCCCCGTGATTGAATCTACACATCAAACACTGTTTTACTGATGATCACCCCCACACATGTACCTGTTCTATTTATACCGCCTGAATGAAGAAATCTTGCAAAGGTCAAATCTTTCACTAGCTTTATTTCTCGACAGAAGATTTGATTTCACGAGAAAGGTGAAATTGCCAAGCTATCCATTGTAGACAAGTTCATAAGTTCATTTTAGCTTGTGTTTTTCCCTTTCTAAACACATAGATCATATGTCTGGTTGTGGCATCCTCACTTCAACTTGTGGGCTAATAAGATTATACTGGTTTATGGGCCTATGGGATTGGGTTAGAAAATAATAATATACCTTTAGATATTTTATTTAACCACTGCACCCCCGGAAGGATTTCCCATGTTAGGACCAGAGCACTTTTTGCGATTCGGCACTGTGTCATTTTAACTGACAATTGTGCAGTCGTGCGATGTTGTACCCAAACAAAATTTGCGTCCTTTTTTCCCTACAAATAGAGCTTTCTTTTGGTGGTATTTGATCCCCTCTGCGTCATTTCTAATCACTATAAACAAAAAAAGAACGACAATTTTGAAAAAAAAAAAACATTTCTTACTTTTTGCTAAAATACAAATTCCCCCCAAAAATTAAAAAAAAAAACAAATGTATTCATCGGTTTTGGCCGATTTATATTCTTCCTCATATTTTTGGTAAAAAAATTCGCAATCAGCGTTTATTGATTGGTTTGCACAAAAGGTGCCACGTTTACAAACCATGAGAATTAATTTCTGGCGTTTTTACAATTTTTTTTTTTTTTTACTGGTAATGGCAGCGATCTGTGATTTTTATCGGAACTGCAATATTGCAGCGGACATTTTTTACACTTTTTTGGGACCAATGACATATATACAGCGATCAGAAATTTAAATGTCCACTGATTACTGTATAATTGTCATTGGCAGTGAAGGGGTTAACCTGGGGGGCTATCTAGGGGTTAACTGCATTCCCTGGGTGTGTTCTAATTGTGAGGGGGCTGGGCTGTCAGGGGCACCAGAGATCTAACTGATGGCAGTGACAGGGATCAGTAGATCACTGTCATGCTGCCTGACAGCGCGGGGAACCGGCGGTTCCCCATGTTTCCCCTCTCCTAAACAATCACGGCATCGGGTCTGCCCAAGCCGCAGGCACACTCCTGCAGAGTGCAGCGAGCACGTTTAACCACTTACCAACAGGAAGGTTTTCCAGCTTTAGGACCAGAGCACTTTTTGCGATTCAGCGCTGCGTCGTTTTAACTGACAATTGCGCGGTCGTGCGACGTTGTACCCAAACAAAATTTGCGTCCTTTTTTTCCCACAAATAGAGCTTTCTTTTGGTGGTATTTGATCGCCTCTGCGTCATTTATGATCGCCGCTATAAACAAAAGAAGATCAACCATTTTGCAATAAAACCCAAATTTCTTACTTTTTGCTAAAATTCAAATCCAAAAAAATATATAAAAAAACAATTTTTTTTCACCGTTTTTGGCCAATTTATATAATTCCTCATATTTGTGATAAAAAAATCGCAATCTGCGTTTATGATTGGTTTGCGCAAAAGTGGTCGCGTTTACGGATGGTGAGAATTCATTTCTGGGGTTTTTATTTATTTATTTTTTTTTACTAGTAATGGCGGCGATCTGCGATTTTTAGCGGTACTGCGATATTGCAGCGGACATGTCGGACATTTTTGACACTTTTTTGGGACCAATGACATTTATTCAGCGATCAGAAATTTAAATGTCCACTGATTACTGTATAAATGTCATTGGCAGTGAAGGGGTTAACCTGGGGGGGGAAAGCTAGGGGTTAACAGTGTTCCCTGGGTGTGTTCTTACTGTGGGGGGGTTGGGCTACCATGGGCATGAGATATCTAACTGATCCCAGTGACAGGGATCAGTAGATCACCCATGCCCCCACTAACAGAGTGGGGAACCGCCGTGTTTACATCGGCAGTTCTCCGTTCTTTCCCTGTGGCAGCTCATCGCGTCTCCCCGGCGGTCATCGGTTCCGCCCGAGCCACAGGCACACTCCTCAGGTTTGCGGCGGGCACGCACGCGCCCCCTAGCGGGCGTTCGCAGATCGGCGTGTTTTTACGGCGATTCGCGCACAGCAGCCCGACTGCCACCGTGAAAACATGGCAGGCGGTCGGGAAGTGGTTAAAGATGGCGATTCAAGCTGCCACTGCAGCAGTAAATGTACGTGAGTCAGTTGGGAACCGGTTAAACAAATGTCATATTTAAGCTGAGATTTAGGTATGGCAATTTTTACATAGTCACATTGGTCCATCTTAGACCAATGCAACTGTGCAAAAGTTTTAGACCGGTATGACACTATGCTGTGAGTTAAGAACGCTTTCAGAAATAGAAGTGTTAATAGTTTATTTTTATCAATTAACAAAATGGAAAGTGAACAAATAGAAGAGAATCCAAATCAAATCAATATTTGGTGTGACCACCCTTTGCCTTCAAAACAGCATCAATTCTTTTAGGTACACTTGCACACAGCTTTTAAAGGGATTTGGCAGGTAGGTTGTTCTAAACATCTTGGAGAACTAACCACGGATCTTCTGTGACTGTAAGCTGCCTCAAATTCTTCTGTCTCTTCATGTAATCCCAGACAGACATAATGATGTTGAGATCAGGGATCTGTAGTGGCTAAACCATCACTTCCAGGACTCCTTGTTCTACTTTACACTGAAGATAGTTCCTAATGACATTGGCTGTAAACACTCAATTGGTTTCAAAGAAAATAAAGCTGCTACAATGGCCCAGCCAATCACCTGACATCCAATAGAACATCTATGGAAAGAACTAAAGATCAGAGTTCTTAGAAGATGCCCACAGGACCTTCAAGATTTGAAGACGGTTTATGTGGAAGAATGGGCCAAAGTCACATCTGAGCAATACATGCGACTAGTTTCTCCATAGAGGAGGTGTCTCAAAGCTGCCATTACCAACAAAGGATTTTGTACAAAGTATTAAGTAAATTTCAGTTTTCAATACTTTTTCCCTTTATCATTCCATTTTCTTACACATAACTTTATTTCTGAACTTATTTGTATTGATTTCTTTGAATGTATGGATTGCATGGGTCGTTACCAACATGTAGGGAAAATGTCATGTCAATAGCACCTTAAGAAATATATTTACCTAGAAAAATAATGACGTACTTAATACGTTTTTTACCTGCTGTGTATATACATTATCTCACAAAAGTGAATACACCCCTCACATTTTTGTAAATATTTTATTCTATCTTTTCATGTGGCAACACTGAAGAAATGACACTTTGCTACAATGTAAAGTAGTGAGTGTACAGCTTGTATAACAGTGTACATTGTATAATGTCTAAACCGCTGACAACAAAAGTGAGTACACCCCTAATGAAAATGTCCAAATTGGGTCCAAAGTGTCAATATTTTGTGTGGCCACCACTATTTTCCAGCACTGCCTTAACCCTCTTGGGCATGGAGATCACCAGAGCTTCACAGGTTGCCACTCTAACATCTACCAGCTCCGTGATGTCATCATGGTGGAGTGGAAGAGGACTCCAGTGGCAACTTGTGAAGCTCTGGTGAACTCCATGCCCAACAGGATTAATGGTGGCCACACAAAATATTGACACTTTGGGCCCAATTTGGACATTTTCACTTAGGAGTGTACTCACTTTTGTTGCCAGCGGTTTAGACATTAATGGCCGTGTGTTGAGTTATTTTGAGGGGACAGCAAATTTACACTGTTATACAACCTGTACACTCACTACTTTACATTGTAGCAAAGTGTCATTTCTTCAGTGTTGTTACATGAAAAGATAGAATAAAATATTTACAAAAATGTGAGGGGTGTACTCACTTTTGTGAGATACTGTATATTCAGCTTGTGCATCTACTATTAATCACTCTGTCCACTTAAAATTTGTCATCCAATTTATGTGCTTATACAGAAAGCAGCTATTTGTCTAGAGAAAGGTTCAACAGAAGAGCTTTTTTGTACATGGATTAGGTCTTCTCCTTGAATTGAACAGTGTAAATGCTGTTTATATTAACTGCAGTTCAAACATGAACCTGACAGCAGCTATTATCTTTTTTTCTTCAGCTACAAAATGATAGAGCACAAGAAGCAGACCATGAATAATATGCTTGTATTCTTTATTGATTTCATGTATTTATTGATATTGGGGGGCAATATTATTTGACCAGTTTTATCATACGTTATGGTTATACATTAGATAATGCAACACTATACTGTATTAAGTCTTTGAATTTGTGGCATTTACGGTGTAGCAAGTAATTTTATTTAATAAAACAACACAAAGAATTGTTAGAAAAATGAATGATGGTTACTGTTTAGTAGTTATAGTTTACTGCACTATGCACTTTGCCCTGTACATACCCATGCAAAATAGTTTACCTAGCACTCACTGACCATTCGTGTTGCTTTTCATACCGAAGTATGTTGAGGTCAGTTGACTTAATTCCTGCATGTTTTCAATAAAATAAAGCAGGGACCCTAAACTTAAATAGATTTGGGTCTATTTTAGTTTTTTTTTTTTATAAGATAATATATATACAGTATCTCACAAAAGTCAGTACACCCCTCACATTTTTGTAAATATTTTATTCTATCTTTCCATGTGACAACACTGAAGAAATGACACTTTGCTACAATGTAAAGTAGTGAGTGTACAGCTTGTGTAACAGTGCAAATGTGCTGTCCCTCAAAATATTGTGTAGCCATGTTCTCCCTTGGGAGTGGCTGGTAGTTGTGGTTCACCTGCCCGCTGCCCTCAATCATACCTTTCTCACTCATCCGGAGTCACGGAACAGGGCGGTACTTTGTTTTGTTGATTTATTTTAGGGGATAAACTTGGATGGGGAGAAGGGATAACTGTGGGATGCCCAAAGGATTAGATTATGGGACCGTCTATATACACTGCAGTATATCCATTTCAGCCCCGGAAGGATTTCACAATTTAGGACCAGAGCACTTTTTGCGATTCGGCACTGCATCGCTTTAACGGACAATTGAGCGGTCGTGCAACGTTGAACCCAAACGGAATTTATGTCCTTTTTTTCCCCACAAATAGAGCTTTCTTTTTGTGGTATTTGATCACCTCTGTGTCATTTCTGATGGCCTATATAAACAAAAAAGTGACAATTTTGCAAATTTTCTTACTTTTTGCTAAAATACAAATCCCAAATCCCAAAAAAAAATAAATAAAAAAACATTTTTTTCATCGGTTTTGACCGATTTATATTCTTCCTCATATTTTTGGTAAAAAAAAATCGCAATCTGCGTTTATTGATTGGTTTGCGCAAAAGTTGCCACGTTTACAAATGATGAGAATTAATTTCTGGGGTTTTATTTATTTATTTTTTAATGGCGATTTTTAGCGATTTTTAGCGGTACTGTGATATTGCGGTGGACATATTGGACCATTTTGACACCTTTTTGGGACCAGTGGCATTTATACAGCAATCAGTGCTATAAAAATGCACTGATTACTGTGTAAATGCCATTGGCAGTGAAGGGGTTAACCTGGAGGGGGCACTCTAAGGGTTAACTGTGTTCCCTAGGCGTGTTCTAACTGTATGGGGGCTAGGCTGGCTGGGGGAGGAACATACAGGAAGCCTGTGAACACAGCCCTTCCCCCTCTGTCAGAATGGAGATCCGTGTTTACTTACATGGACCTCCGTTCTTTCACTGCGGGGGGGGGGCATCGCAGGTAGCCGGTGGAGATCGAGTCCGCCCTACCCGCTCCCTGCCCCCCGGAACACAGTGAGCGCACGAGCGCGCCCACAATGCTAGTTATCGCAGCTGCCGTCAGGTGGCGGCGGTTTGCGATGATGAACCACTTTGCCGTGTCACGCTGCGGCGGGCGGTCAGCAAGTGGATATACAACTCCTTCCTCCTCCAGCACAACACTTGCTGACTGTTCCCCTCCTTACTTCACTCCAGCTTGCTGCTTAGTTTCCTGGCCTGAAAGGAAATTTATCAGGCCTCCATGACACCTCTTCCTCCACCCCAGCTAGCACATGGTGAAGCCTGCACCTTTGCCAGCAGGACCTCCGGACCACCCATTACAGGCAAGGGCCACGGGCTCCCGATTGTGAAGCCACAGGTCCTCAGTTGTGTAGCTAAGTACGTTGGTCCTAGCAGGGTATTGACAGACTACAACTCCCAGCCCATCCTCTTCCAGGTCGCTCCAGGAACCAACTCCTCTTCCTGGCTGCACCTGAGCCAATAGGCCTCAAGGTCACCCCCCCCCCCCCCCAGGCTGGGGGCTCTCTTCCCGGACGAGGCCTCCACAGCACCTCTGCAACATCTCCCTCCACCCGACACTCTCCTTCTCCCTGCTGGGCAGATCACTTTATTTAAGGAGGCCTGCCCTCTGCCAATCCAGATTGGGGATTGGTCAGGGCTCCTTAACCTACAACTGAAAGTGACACCTCCTCATCCATCCCCTTTTTGCAGAACCTTCTGTCCACAAGGGGAGGAGTATCCAAGGGGTGTTCCTTCCTGCAATCTCCAGCCCTCCCTGAGCCACTCCCCAGCTCCGATCAAAACATTCAGGCCTGCACCCTGTCATTGACAAAATAAAGCACCTATCACTATGGGGGCGCTACAAACGCAACACACAGCCATTAATGTATAAACCGCTGGCAACAAAAGTGAGTACACCCCTAAGGGAAAATGTCCAAATTGGGCCCAAAGTGTCAATATTTTGTGTGGCCTTCATCATTTTCCAGCACTGCGTTAACTCTCTTGGACATAGAGTTCACCAGAGCCTCACAGGTTGCCACTGTAGTCATGTTCCACTCCTCTATGACGACATCACAGAGCGGGAGGATGTTAGAGACCTTGCACTACTCCACCTTCCATTTGAGGATGCCCCACAGATACTCAATAGGGTTTCGGTCTGGAGACATGCTTGGCCAGTCCATTACCTTTACCCTCAGCTTCTTTAGCAAGCCAGTGGTTGTTTTGGAGTTGTGTTTGGGGTCTTTATCATGTTGGAATACTGCCCTGCGGCCCAGTCTATGATGGGAGGGGATCATGCTCTGCTACTATGTCACAGTACATGTTGGCATTCCTGGTGAACTGTAGCTCCCAAGTGCCGGCAGCACTCATGCAGTCCCAGACCATAACACTCCCTCCACCATGCAAGACACACTTGTATTTGTACTCCTCATCTGGTTGCCGCCACACATGCTTAACAACATCTGAACCAAATAAGTTTATCTTGATCTCATTCCAATAATCCATGTCCTTAGTCTGCTTGTCTTCAGCAAACTGTTTACAGGCTTTCTTGTGCATCATCTTTAAATGGGGCTTCCTTCTGGGTCGACAGCCATGCAGACCAATTTGATGCAGTGTGCGGTGTATGGTCTGAGCACTGACAGGCTGAGCCCCACCACTTCTACCTCTGTAGCAATGCTGGCAGCACTCATATGTATATTTCCCAAAGACAGTGGAACCTGTCTTGTTAAAATGCTGTATGGTTTTGGCCAACGTGTAGCTCAGTTTCAGGGTCTTGGCAATCTTCTTATAGCCTAGGCCATCTTTATGTAGAGCAAAAATGTTTTTTTTTCAGATCCATAGAGAGTTCTTTGCCATGAGGTGCCATGTTGAACTTCCAGTGACCAGTCTGAGAGCGTGAGAGCGATAAGACCAAATTTAACACACCTGCTCCCCATTCGCACCTGAGACCTTGTAACACTAATGAGTCACATGACACTGGGGTGGGAAAATGGCTAATTGGGCCCAATTTGGACATTTTCACTTAGGGGTGTACTGACTTTTGTTGCCAGTAGTTTAGACATTTATGGTTGTGTGAGTTATTTTGAGGGGACAGCAAATTTACATTGTTATACAAGCTGTACACTCACTACTTTACATTGCAGAAAAGTGTAATTTCTTTAGTGTTGTCACGTGAAAAGGTATAATAAAATAATTACAAAAATATGAGGGGTGTACTTTTGTGAGAAACTGTAATGCAATACACGGGTGCCGCCCCTCCTAACACCTCCGCTGCCCTCCCTATCCATGTGTCTGGCCCCTTTCAGGATGTCAGGAGCATAAATTACTATGGCGGGGATAGGTGGGGGTGTGTACTTTGAAGCACCTGATTAGAGCCATGTTCGCAACAGTTTCTTTCATGCTTTACATCAAAGAAGCAAACTGTCTGAAAAAGGAAACTAGATCATCATTTGCTGGTACAAAAGGAGAATACAAATATTAATATGCAGTATTTATTTTAATTTTACCTAAAAGTATTTTTAATATCTTTCTTTTTTATTTCTGACTAGGGATGGGCCAAACACCCTCCCGGTTCGGTGCACACCAGAACTTGCGAACAGGCAAAAAACACGTGAACCCAAGTTATTGCCATAAAAAGTGTATGGGGACCTGGGTACTGCTCTAGGGGACATGTATCAATGCAAAAAAAAAAGTTTTAAAATTGATAATTTTTTCAGGAGTAGTGATTTCAATAATGCTTAAAGTGAAAAAGTAAAAATGAAATATTCCTTTAAATATAGTGCCTGGGGGGTCCCCTTAGGCTGGCCATACATGTTAGATTTTCTGTCCAATTTTCTTTAGATTTACCTTTAACTATGTAGTACAAGGGTCTGCCTAATTGGATAAAATTGAAAGTGTTGTTTAGTTTTGACCTCATATTGTATGATTTATGGTAAATCTAAAGAAAATTGGACAGAAAATCTAACATATATGGCCAGCCTTAGCCTGCCTGTAAAGTGATGCATCTGTGCAATGTTTAGACAGTGTCTCCGCAAAATGACATTTGTAAAGGAAAAATTGTCATTCAAAATCGCTTGCAGCTGTAATGTATTGCCGTTTCCCAGCAATATAGATAAAAATCACTGAAAAAGCATTGCGTTGGCGTTGGGGGTCCCCCCCAGTCCATACCAAGCCCTTTGGGTCTGGTGTGGATTTTAAGGGGAACCCCACGCCAAAATTTAAAAAAAATTGCGTTGGGGTCCCCCCCAAAGTCTGTACCAGGCCTATCAGGTCTGGTATTTATTTTAAGGGGAAGCTGAGCTTGGAATTCTTTGTTTTTTGTCTGTGTCTGCCCCTCCATAGCTCCTTACTGCAATGGCCATTTATAGGTGGGGACAGTAACTTTAGCTTGTATTGTATACATCTCAGGTAACACACTGGCACCCTAGCCGCCATTGCGCCATGTGCTGGGTGTCTGGTCTGTTCCTGTACCTTTAAGGAGGGTTGAGCTCCTCCAGTCACCTGTCCTTCATCTATCCATTAAATTGTATGTGCTTCCACTGTGAAGCCTCTCATACAAAGTTAGGCCTGCAGTACACAGGGAGCCTTGTCGGGGCCTGTAGCTTACGCATACACTTGCAAATGTGTGTAACCGATCCCCTGCCTTTTAAACACTACTGTTAGACAGGTGAATTTGGTTGATGGCAAACTGGTCAGTAAGTTGAACTTGGAATTCTTTGGTTTTTGTCTGTATTTTAAGGGGAACTCCGCACCAAAATGCGTAGGGTTCCCCTCAAAGTCTGTACCAGGCCCTTCAGGTCTGGTATGGATTTTAAGTGGAACCCTGAGGCAAAATGTTAAAATAATTTGCGTAGAGGTTCCCTCAAAGTCCTTACCAGGCCCTTCAGGTCTGGTATAGATTTTAAGGGGAACCCGCACCAAATAAAAAAAAACCGGCATTGGAGTCCCCCAAAATACAAACCAGACCCTTATCCGAGCACGCAGCCCTGGCATGGCAGGAGGGGATGGGGATGAGCGAGCATCCCCCCTCCAAACCATAGCAGGCCACATGCCCTCAACATTGGGAGGGTGCTTTGGGATCCCCCAAGTACCTTGTCCCAATGTTGATGGGGAGAAGCTTCTCATCCCCACAACCCTGGCCAGTGGTTGTGGTTGTCTGCGGGCGGGAGGCTTATCGAAATCTGGAAGCCCCCTTTAATAAGGGGGCCCTTAGATCCTGACCCCCCTATGTGAATGAGTATGGGGTACATTGTACCCCTACCCATTCATCAAAAAAGAAATGTAGTGTTACAAAAAACAGTAGTCAGTTTTTGACAAGTCCTTTATTGTAAAATAGCTCTTTTTCTTCCTTTCTTCTTTCTTCCTTTGGTCTTCCTCCATCTTCCCCTGCCCCGTTCCTTCTTCTGGTCTTCTGCTTCTTCTTTCACTCTTCTTCCTTCATCTCGTCATCTTCTTCTTTTTCTTCTTTCACCGCCACCGCTGCCATCCACAGGCGACTCCCAGAATAGGCGGTCTTCAATTTAACAGTTATTTTATAAGAAGGGACGGGGCCACCCAGTGACATAAATGGGTGACCCCACCCCCTATGACACCACATGTTGTCAGAAGGGGGCAGAATCACTCTGTTACATCACTGGGTGGCCCTGTCCTTACCTATAAAATAACTGTCAAACTGAAGACAGCCCATTCTGGGAGTCGCCTCTGGACAGCATGGCAGCAGGAGCAGCGACGGTGAAAGAAGAGGAAGACTATAAGAGGAAGGAAGAAGACAGAAAGAAGAAGCGGAAGACCAGAAGAAGGAGCGGGGCAGGAGAACATGGAGGAAGACCAGAGGAAGAAAGAAGAAAGGAAGTAAAATAGCTACAATATACCCCATACTCATTTACATAGGGGGAGTCAGGGTCTGGGGGCTCTCGTATTAAAGGGGGCTTCCAGATTTCAATAAGCCCCCCGCCCGCAGATCCCCACAACCACTGGTCAGGGTTGTGGGGATGAGGCCCTTCTCCCCATCAACATAGGGACAAGGTGCTTTGGGGGGACCTCAAAGCACACTCCCCATGTTGAGGGCATGTGGCCTGGCACTGTTTGGAGGGGGGCGCTCACTCATCCTCACCCTCTCCTGCCATGCCAGGGCTGCGTGCTTGGACAAGGGTCTGGTTTGGATTTTCGGGAGGGACCCCTACTTAAAATCCATACCAGACCTGAAGGGCCTGGCTTGGATTTTGGGGGGGACCCCGATGCAATTTTTTTTGGCTCCCCTTAACCACTTAAAAACAGAGCCTCTTTCTGAGATTTGGTGTGTAAACTTAAAATCAGTTTTTTTTTAAAGAAAATTACTTAGAACCCCAAAACATTATATAATTATATATATATATATATATATATATATACATATATATGCAATACTTTATGTCCCACCGTATTTGTGCAGCGGTCTTAAAAGCGCAATTTTTTTTTTAAATATTACCTTTTTTGAATTAAAAATTAAGACAACAGTAAAGTTAGCCCATTTTTTTTCTACATTGTGAAAGATAATGTTACGCCAAGTAAATTGATACCCAACACGTCATGCTTTAAAATTGCACCTGCTCGTGGAATGGCGACAAACTTTGGCACTTAAAAATTTCCTGAGTTTTTTGAGTTATGAAGGAGATCTAGTGCTAAAATTATTGCTCTTGCTCTAACAATTGCGACGATACCTCACATGTGTGGTTTGAACACCGTTTACATATGCGGGCGGGACAGGGCGCTTTACATTTTTTATTTTCTTATTTATTTTACTTGTTATTTTTTATTTTTACACTGTCTATTTAAAAAAAAATGTGGATCACTTTTATTCCTTTACAAGGAATGGAAACATTCCTTGTAATAGAAAAAGCATGACAGGACCTCTTAAATATGAGATCTGGGGTCAAAAAGACCTCAGATCTCATATTTACACTAAAATGCAATAACAAAAAAATACAAAAAAAAAATAAAATAAAAAATGACACTTGCAAAAAAAAACTGTCTCCTTTAAGAGCATGACATGACCCAGTCAAACAGGAGCAGACAAAAATGGGCCTTGAGTGTTGGTGGTGGCAGAACACTAAACCCTCACAATTACTCTTGTTGGGTGCAGGAACGGGCCTTGCTGTTGTAAATTATTTTAAATATTGTAATGACATGCCCCATTCAAACAGGTGTAGAAAAATTGAGCCTTGGGTGTTGGCGGTGGCAGAACACTGTAACCCCTCATAGTTACTCTTGTTGTGCGCAGGAATGGGACCTGCTGTTGTAAATTATTTTAAATATTGTAATGACATGCCCCAGTTAAACAGGCACAGAAAAATTGGGCCTTGGGTGTTGGTGGTAGCAGAACACTGTAACCCCTTGCAGTTACTCTTCTTGGGCGCAGGAACAGTCCCTGCTGTTAAATTTAAAAAAAAAAATTGTTATGACATGCCCCTATAAAGCAGGTGCAGAAAAATTTGGCTTGGGTGTTGGTGCTGCCCTAAACACAAAATATCGTTGGACGCTAGCATCATTGGGATTCAGGACAGGAGTAATAGGATAGGCAGCATAGGCAGTCTTCAAGGGATCCCAGATCCCTAGCAAATTCAATCAGTTGCATCAGCATTGGGCAGCTTGATAGCTGCTGATGCAGGACTGATTCATTTTTATAAATGTGAGCCTATCAACCGAGTCTGTGGACTGGCGCACTGTTTGATCTGTTACGGACCCTCCAGCAGCACTGAATGTCCATTCAGAAAGCACGCTGGATGCAGGACAGGCCAGTAGTTTGATTGCATACTGAGCAAATTCCGGCCAGTGGTCCATCCTCAAGATCCAGTAACTCAGTGGATGCTCAGTTGGTAAGGTCTCCAAGTCTGCTCTTGCTCCTAGATATTCCTGCACCATATAATGCAGACGCTGGCGATGGTTGCTTGAACCTATCTGCCCTGGGCGCTGAGGACTGAAAAATTGTTTAACCACTTCAATACTGGGCACTTTAAACCCCTTCCTTCCCGGACCAATTTTCAGCTTTCAGCGCTTTCACACTTTGAATGACAATTGCGCGGTCATGCAACACTGTACCCAAATTACATTTTTATTATTTTTTCCACACAAATAGAGCTTTCTTTTGGTGGTATTTAATCACCTCTGGGTTTCTTATTTTTTGCGCTACAAATTAAAAAAGACTGAACATTTTCAAAAACAATGCATTCTTCATTTCTGTTATAAAATTTTGAAAATAAGTAATTTCTCTTCATCAATTTTGACCAAAAATGATACTGCTATATTTCTTTGGCAAAAATAATCCAAATCGGGGTTTATTTGGTGTTGGCGGTGATGGCAGACAGACACATGTTTTTTGCACTGTGACAGATGTGACAGGGACATACAGATGTTTTGGGGACTGTGACAGATGTGATGGGGACATACAGATGTTTTGTGTATGGTGACAGATGTGACAGGGACATACAGATGTTTTGGGGACTGTGACAGATGTGATGGGGGACATACAGATGTTTTGGGGATTGTTATATGGGGACACTGACATGTATGTGGACAGGGGTATCAGTGGTGCTTGGTGCACTGTGCGGGGGGGCGATCTGTGAGAGCTCTCTGTATGAAATCATCTTCATATGGAGAGTTGTCACAGAGCTGCAGCTTCCCCCTCTTCCCCTCCCCCCGCACTGAGCTCTCACTGAGCTTGGCGGGGGGAGAACTGTCACAGAGACATGTGTCTCTGTTTACATTGTGACGGCTGTGATTGGACACAGCCGTCACGTGATCGGGAGGGCCAATCACAGTGCCCATATCCCGATCTGTGCTCGGCCGGATCCTGCGATCATAATGATCACAGGATCGAGCCGCAGCGCGCCTCGTGGCCACACTGCGAGCACCCGTTCTGAAGGACGTACCTGAACGTCCACTCAGAATGGTGAGGCTCCCACCCTGCCATATACATACAGTGGCCGGGTGGGAGGTTGTTAAAGCCATCCGTCAGCTGGCTACCTTCTGCATCGTTCTGCCTCTGACTGAACGAAGCCTCAGAAACACATTGTCCAGCACCAGGACATGGTAACCTCCCAGGGTCTGGAAAGGCATTTCACAAACTTTTCTTCAAGGTATCCTGAAGATGTTTCATCTTCTGCTCCCTCTGAGAAGGCAGGATGAGCTCTGCAACTTTACTCATAACGTGGATCAAGAAGGGTTGCTAGCCAGTAATGATCCCTCTCCTTGATACCATGAATCCTAGGGTCTTTTCACAGGCTTTTCAGAATCAGAGAGCCCATCCAGCATAAGTTTGAGGAGGCATGAGAGTCCTCTGGGTCACTGAGGATGACATTATCAGGAACTATCTCCTCCCAGCCACGTACAACTCCTTGGGTTTCTGGTGACTGAAAACAATCCCTTGAAGACTGCTGCGTGTTATGATTCACATCCATGCTGACACAATCCTCCTCCTTCTCCTGTGTGTTTGGTGGCCCTGCAGGAATGCTATCTGTATAAAGGGGGCCTTGAGAGAAAAAGAAGTCCTCCTCTTCCTCCCGCTGTTCTGCCTCAAGTGCCCTGTCCATGATTCCATGAAGCGTGTGCTCCAGCAGGAAGATTAGAGGGACAGTGTCACTGATGCATGCATCGTCACTGCTCACCACCCTTGTGGCCTCCTTAAATGGTGACAGGACAGTGCATGCATCCTTGATCAGTAGCCACTGGCGTGGCGAAAAGAAGCCAAGCTTCCCTAAGCCTGTCCTGGTGCCATGCTCACAGAGGTACCCATTGATGGCCCTCTGCTGTGCGTGTAGCCGCTGCAACATTGCCAATGTTGAGTTCCACCTGGTGGGAATGTCACAAATGAGGCGGTTGGTGGGCAGGTTGAATTCCCACTGAATGTCAGCCAGCCAGGCAGTGGCATTGTATGAATGCCAGAAATGACCACCGACTTTTCTGGCCTGTCTCAAGATAAGTAAGTCTGGGTACCTGGTCAACTTGGTCAAGAAATGTTGCACCACCAACTTAAGAAGTGTGCCAAGCATGGAACATATGTCAAGTGTCCCTGTCGGAGTACAGAGAGAAAGTTGGTGCCATTGTCGCATACAACCATTCCTGGTTCAAGCTGACATGATGTCAACCACCTCTGAGCCTGCTCCCGCAGAGCTGACAGAATCTTTGCCCCAGTGTGGCTCCTGTCCCCAAGACAGACTATCTCAAGCACTGCATGCCATCTTTTAGCCTGACTTCTTGCGTAGCCCCTTGAACACTTAGGGAGCACTGCAGGTTCAGAGAACAATTCTGCAGAAGAGGCCACAGAGGTAGAACAAGAGGAGGGGGTGGAGAAGGCAGATGTGGCAGAATCACCACCAGCTTTTTGGAGGCCTGGTGGTTGAACTAGCACCAACACTGAACCCTGTCCTGCATCCTTCCCAGCTGCCAGCAGATTTACCCAGTGCGCCGTGAAGGAAAGGTAACGTCCCTGACCATGCCTGCTGGACCATGAGTCAGCGATAATATGAACCCTGCTGCTGACCACCCTGTCCAACGAGGCCAAAACATTGCGTTCCACATGACGGTAGAGAGTTGGAATGGCCTTACGTGAAAAGAAATTTCTTTTAGGAATCTGCCACTGTGGGACAGCACATTCCACAAATGCATGAAAGGGGGCTGAGTCTACCAGCTGAAAAGGCAGCAGTTGTAGTACTAGCAATTTGGCCAAGCTAGCATTAAGATGCTGAGCATGGGGATGGCTGCAACAGTATTTTTTTTTTACGGTTCAGCAACTGGGGTAAGGATATTTGCCTGCTGAAAACAGCTGGTGGTGTACTGCTAGCAGATTGGCTGCAAGTACTTGTGGCACCCATTGCTAAACCTTCATTCCCCCTCAGTGCAGGTTTGGAGAGGACTGGAGGAATAGTAGGGGTTGAGATCCCAGATGAGGAGCAAGGAGAAGTCCGCCTTGTTTTCTGATGTGCTTTTTTTCAGGTGCTGATGCCAACAGACTGACAGGTCATCATATGTCTTTTCAAGACAGTGGTGTCCAAGCGGCTGGAGTTCTGGCCGTGCTTGATACGCTTCAGACATAGATTGCAAGTAGCAACAGTGCGATTTACTGCCCATGTCAGTGTTGCCAACCTCCCGCAGGATTTTTTACTGGCAAAACATGGAAAATTTACTGGCGGAGCACATTTTTTACTGGCAACCTGAAAAATAACTGAGCTCCTATTAAAAACTAAGACGATTGATATTTAAACACAACATGGAAACACTGACAATACCCATATCAAGTAGTTTGCCCGGTTTACACTTAAAAAGTCAGCACAGCATGGCAAATTATCAGACCCTGATATTTATAGACAGTTGTAAAAATTACTGATTTTTACAAACTGTCAGTAAATTTACTGGCGGTTGGCAACACTGGCCCATGTGTTGAAAAAAACCCACACCAATTAACTTTTGGAAGTCAGCAGGGAGTTAGCAGAGCCCTGCACCTGTGGAGTTCTGTGGTGTGATGCAATAGGGTGGCTGCCCTTAAGCTGGCCCCTGGAGGACATCCTGCCTCTTGGAATTGTGCCTCCTCCTCCTAACTTTTCTCCTCTCTTCTCTCAGGCACCCAAGTGCAGTCAGTGTCTTCATCATCCCCTCTTGGCAGTATGCTGCAGCTGGGGGAACATCACTGCTAGTTTCTTGTCCTTCTGTGGCACCCCCTATCTATAGGCTCATGTTACTCCTTTCCTCAACCTGGGAACCAACATCGGAGCCTTCAAGTTGTTGTGCATCCTCCATTAACATGTAACCGACACTATGGCCGAACAATTCTGGTGACTCCTTTGCATGATTGTGGGACTACGGAAGGGTTTAAATGTGGACAAGGATCCAGCGGAATAGGCCGCTTTGGCAGCTGCATTGGAAGGCAAGCTAGTATGAGCCTGGGTGACAGAGGATGAGGAGGATGAGGACGGCTTAGTTATCCACTCCACCAACTCTTCTGCATGTTATGGCTCTATAACATGGCTAACAGCAGAAAAAAAGGACAAGCGTGACCCGCCTGCAGAGGATGCACCATGTCCGCCACCACCACTTTTCACTGAAGACACAGAGGCTGCTTGCGCTCTTTTAGTGGCCTGTGGGTGTTTGCCTCTCCTTTGTGGCCTTCCTGACATGATGGGGATTTTTTTTAACACCGCAGTACACTGTATTATATACTGTATACCGCCGAATGAACTGTATATATAGTCTACACTGAATGCACTGTATAGGTATATGCTGTAGACTGTATATATATAATTAATACACCGCCTGAAGTGTACTATATACCGTACACCCGGGGGACCATCGCTAGTTCTGACTATAGCAAATCAAAATATGTGTACAACACCACTCTACATTCCCTTTACAGTGAGCCTGAAAAACCACAGATGATCGGTACAGCATATTACCATCACAACACCACCCACAGGGGTTTGGACAGGGGCAGCACAAGGAGCTGTTTTTCTATTGTCAATTTGCAGTCTGGGTTGGTTTGGTGATCAATAAATACAGTGGAGAAAATAGAGAACACTGATTTATGCTTTTTTGGAGGGTTTTTGGGGTGGGGGAGGCTGTGTATTGCATGAAGCAGGATATACATGTTTCCAATGAGAAAGAAAACACTTTAAAGTGGGTTGTATTGTCTGCTTGGTCATTTGTACCTACAGATAAGCCTATATTAAGGTCAAATGAATATCAACTAAAACTGTCAGGTTTAGGAGATATTCATCTTACATGCAGCCGCTGACATCAGTGACATCAGTGGCGCATGCACAGTAAGAATCCGACGATCCGATGAACATCCAGCGCATCATGCCGGAATTTGCCAGAATGGATGGACTCCTGCGCCCATGCGTGGTAGTGACATCATCGCGGCTCCGGCCAATCACGACGCCGGAGCTGCGAACCCGGAAGAAACGCAGAGGGGACATGTCAGCTCCCTCAGCGGTGACCGGGCAGCCCTGTGGTAGCTTTGTTTTAACATGCTAGCATGCTAGCTCATTATGCCTTTGCCTCACAGGTTTTTTCTTTTTTGTGTGCATACAACCCCTTTAAGCTTGTCTAAATCCGAGGATTAACCATCACCTGAGGCTGAGTGCTAGAAGATTATTTAATACCATCCTGCTGTATGTTTGTATGTTTTACTTTCACAAAAAATTGTCTTGTTTTCACTTCAAAGTAGTCGTTTGGGTTCCTTTGTGTAGTTGCATATCTGATAACACTAGACCACATGTTACTAGTGTCCTGACAAATATATTGCAGATTACTAGTCCTTAGACTTCAAGGTTAAAACAGCTTTCTTTTTATTTCTTTTTTTTCGTTTTTTCTCCCTTTGATTTCCATTGGTGTCATAGTGTGATAATGCTACAAATTCTGGATGGACCCTGTATTTAAACTATCAGGTGCTAAAAGGTGTGACCACATATTACCACTACAAATTCTAGATGTTAAATACATGTACAAGCTATTGGGATCTGAGCACAGGTATATCTTTTCTCTATAGTGTAACAATGGTCACTCACTGTACTGTGTTGATTGTGAAGGAGCATTGTCACCCTAGGAGGAGAAGTGTGTAATGACTACAAACCCTCTCTGCCTCTCCTCATCCCCATAACATACAGTTGCTTGAAAAAGTATTCATACCCCTTGAAATTGTCCACATTTTTTCATGTTACAGCCAAAAACGTAAATCTATTTTATTGGGATTTTATGTGATAGACCAATACAAAGTGGCACATAATTGTGAAGTGGAAAGAAAATGATAAATGGTTTTCAATTTTTTTACAAATAAATATTATTCAAAATAAACACATAAAAATTATTTACTCTCATACCCCAAACTAAAATCTAGTGAAACTAATTGCCTTCAGAAGTCACCTAATTTGTAAACTTGTGTGTAATTTAATCTTAGTATAAATACAGTTGTTTGAAGCTCTCAGAGATCTGTTAGAGAACCTTAGTGAACAAACAGCTTCATGAAGGCCAAGGAAGACACTAGACAGGTCAGGGATAAAGTTCTGGAGATGTTTAACCACTTCCATACTGCAGTACGTCATATGACGTCCTGGGCTTTGAGTGGGGATATCTGAATGATGCCTGCAACTGCAGGCATCATTCAGATATCATTCTTTTCCGCCAAGAGATTCCCTGTCGGGTAAAACAATCATATTGGCTGTTCAGCCGCTTGATTGTTTTTACTGGTGGCGGGAGGGGATGTCCCACCCTCCGGCGTTTCTACCAGCTCACCCCTGCGATCGGAGAGCTGGAGAAGGAATCCACCCATGGCGAAAGTTCACCATAGAGAATACCGCACTCCAGATGGGCCACCGTAGTCTCTATGACCTTTGGAGGCCAGGCGTGATGTTATGACGTCATGTCCTGCCCCGGCAGTTGTAAACACTGCCATGTGTTCGGCTGGAAAAGCTAAGATTTTTTTTTTTATCTCAGTCTTCCTGTCCAGACCTGTCATGTCCTATTCTTATTACAAGGGATGTTTACATTCCTTGTAATAGGAATAAAAGTGATAAAAAAAGAAACAAATAAAGCAAAGTGTAAAAAAAAATAAAATAAACAATACATTTTTAAAAAAAAAAAAATTAAAACATTTCCGTCCCCGCGTGCTCGCATGCAGAAGTGACCGCATACATATGTCGCGCCCACATATGTAAACGGCGTTCAAACCACACATGTGAGGTATCTCCGTGAACGTTAGAGTTAGAGCAACAATTCTTTCCCAAGATCTCCTCTGTAGCTCTAAACGGGTAACCTGTAAAAATGTTTAAAGCGTTGCCTATGGAGATTTTTAAGTACAGAAATTTGGCGCCATTCGCGAGTGTGCGCAGTTTTAAAGCGTGACATGTTAGGTATCTATTTACTTGGCGTAACATCATATTTCACATAAAAAAAACACGTTTAAAAAATACTGTATGATAGAAAAAGTGACCACCATTTTATTCCCTAGGGTCTCTGCTAAAATAACATTTATAATGTTTGGGGGTTCTGGGTAATTTTGTGGCAAAAAATGTATGATTTTTACATGTGGGAGAGGAGTGCCAGAATTGGCCTGGTATGGAAGTGGTTAAAGCAGGGTTAAGTTATAAAAAATATATCCCAAGCTTTGAACATCTCACGGAGCACTGTTCAATCCATCATCCGAAAATGGAAAGAGTATGGTACAACTGCAACCTACCAAGACATGGCCATCCACCTAAAATCACAGGCTGGGCAAGGAGAGCATTATTGAGAGGCAGCCAAGAGGCCCATAGTAACTCTGGAGGAGCTGCAGAGATCCACAGCTCAGGTTGGAGACTCTGTCCACAAGACAGCTATTAGTCGTGCACTCCACAAATCTGGCCATCATGAAAGAGTGGCAATAAAAAAGCCATTGTTGAAAGAAAGCCATAAAAAGTCCTGTTTGCAGTCTGCGAGAAGCCATGTGGGGGACACAGCAAACATGTGGAAGAAGCTGCTCCGATCAGATGTGACCAAAATTAAACTTTTTTGCCTAAAAGTGTGGCAGAAAACTAACACTGCATATCACCCTGAACACACCATCCCCACCATGAAACATGGTAGTGGCAGCATCATGTTGTGGGGATGTTTTTCTTCAGCAGGGACAAGGAAGCTGGTCAGAGTTAATGGGAAGGTGGATGGAGCCAAATAAAGGCCAATCTTAGAAGAAAACCTGTTAGAGTCTGCGAAAGACTTGAGACTGGGGTGGAGGTTCACCTTCAAGCAGGATAACGACCCTAAACATACAGCCACAGCTACAATGGAATTGTTTGGATCAAAGCATATTCATGTGTTAGAATGGCCCTGTCAAAGTCCAGACCTAAATCCAATTAAAAATCTGAGGCAAGACTTGAAATTACTGTTCACAGATGCTCTCCATCCAATCTGGCGAGGGATAGGCTGGCCACTGCTTGGGTAAAGTGCCACCGTGATGTTTAAGTGCTTGGCACTTTCAAAACGGCACTTTAAATAAGGCACTACTTTAAAGGCAAGTACAAACATTAGTTATCCATGACAAACTCTGTAAATGTCCCTTTTTCTTTCTCTTTCACTTTGACTTCTTTTTCCCCTCTCTCTACTCTCCAACATACTCATACTAATCTTCTTTGCAGTAACGCCCTCTCTCCTCAAACTCTCATTTCTTAGCCCCCCCTTTGCCACCCCACAGCCTATACATATCCCCCTCCCTTTTGCCCTCTCAATATTACTGCACTTATCACCTTCTACTAATTCTGAGCCCACACAATGCCACCACTCCCACTTCACTGCAGCGCCAGACCTCATATAGGTCCCACTCCCACCTTGCTGCCCTCACCCTCCTACTACTCCTTATGTCTATATTACCCCAAACCCTGGCCCTCCTCCAGATAACTCTTACCCCCAGAACTGGCAGTCTAGCTTCTCTGAGAATAGCCTTAATGCCCACTGTCTTATCTCAATTCCCCTGACTCCAAGATTCAGCCCCCCCCCCCTTATGTGTGCCCTCTGGAATGCCCGCTCTGTCTCCAACAAACTTGCCTCAGTCAATGACCTTTTCCTCTCCAACTTCTTTAATTCCTTTGTTATTACTGAAACCTTGCTTCAGGAATCCGACAATGCCTCTCCAGCTGCCCTCTGCCATGGTGGCCTCCTCTGGACTCACTCACCCAGATTCAGCGGACAAAAAGGAGGTGGAGTTGGACTCCTCCTTTCCCAAAAAGCACCTTCCAGGTTCTTCCTACACCTCCATCTCTTTCCCTCTGTTCTTTTGAAGTGCACTGCATTTGTCTTTTTACTCCAGTTTGTTTGAGGGTTGCAGTAATTTACCAACCCCCTGGCCCTGTGTCACGTTATCTTGACGACTTCTCTGCATGGCTACCCTACTTCCTTCCCTCTGGAGTACCTTGGAGACTTTAACATTCCAGTCAATGCTAACACCTCAGCCACTTCCCAACTACTCAATTTAACCTCCTCCTTCAACCTAACACAATGGACACAAACCACCACTCACTCCAATGGCAACACTCTTGACCTTGTATTCTCCCGCCTCTGCTCTCCCTGAAACGTCTCTAACACCCCCTTTCCTCTCTCTGATCACAACCTCATCAGTTTCACACTCTCCCTGTTTCCTACCTCCCATGCTGCCAACCTGCAAACAGTTACCCGCAGGAACCTTTGCTAACTCAACCCTTCCCTTTTTCATTCTGCTACTGCTGACCTACTAACTGCTAAAACAAATGGCCAGTACTCCATACTCATTCTCTTAGACCTGTCTGCTGCCTTTGACACAGTTGACCACTCACTCCTTCTCAATAAACTCCACTCCCTTGGCCTCTGTGACTCTGCTCTTTTCTGGTTCTCCTTCTACCTATCTCAGCGAACCTTTAGTGTCACATACAACAACATCTCCTTTGCTCCTCTTTCCCTTTCTGTCGGGGTATCCCAAGGCTCTGTCCTTGGGCCCCACTTATTCTCCCTCTATACCTCTTCCCTGGGCCAGTTGATAACTTCCCATGGCTTCAAATACCACCTCTATGCTGATGACACCCAGATCTATCTCTCGACTCCTCAACTCTGCACCTCAATCTCCTCACGCATCACAAACTTACTGAATTACATATCGGTATGGATGTCACACTACTTCCTCAAACTCAATCTTTCTAAAACTGAGCTTGTAATATTTCTTCCTCTCCCGTCCACTCCCCATGACTGTACCATTGAGATCAATGGCTAAACCATTGGTCCTTCCACACATGCCAGGGTGCTGGGTGTAATCCTAGACTCTGACCTCTCCTTCAGCACCCACATCCAATCACTGGCTAAATCTTTCTGCCTTAACCTCCGCAACATCTCCAGAATTTGCCCCTTCCTAACTAATGACACCACAAAACAACTTATTCACTCCTTGGTTATTTCCTTGACTACTGCAACTCCCTCCTCACTAGCCTACTTTTACACAGGCTATCCCCCCTTCAGTCCATCATGAATGCTGCTGCCAGAATAATACTCCTTACTAACCGATCCTTGACTGCTGCCCCACTCTGCCAATCGCTTTAATGGCTTCCCCTACCCCACCATATATAAAATTCAAAATACTAACCACAATATACAAAGCCATCCACAAGATTGCCCCCAGCTACATCACCAATCTCATCTGCAGATATCGCCCAAATCTTCCTTTCAGCTCCTCCCAGGACCTCCTGCTCTCTAGCTCCCTTGTTACCTCCTCCCATGCTCGCTTACAGGACTTCTCCAGAGCCTCTCTCATCCTCTGGAACTCCCTGCCCCACAATGTCCGGTCAGCCCCTACCCTGTCTGCCTTTAGGCGGTCCTTGAAAACTCACTTATTAAGGGAAGCCTACCCCAACTCCACCTAAGAACTGTACTTGAGTCACCTCTATCAGATCATCCTCTGCAGCCATTACCATTTGTACCACCTCCCCCTCCCTTTATATTGTAAGCTCCACGAGCAGGGCCCTCCTATTCATTCTGTATTGAACTGTATTGTAATTGTACCGTGTCCCTTCTTTATTGTAAAGCGATGCGCAAACTGTTGGCCCTATATAAATCCTGTATAATAATAATCATAAATAATGATCTGACAGAGCTTGAGCTACACTATATTAACAAAAGTATTGCCTGCCTTTACATGCACATGAACTTTAATGGCATCCCAGTCTTAGTCCGTAGGGTTCAATATTGAGTTGGCCCACCCTTTGCAGCTATAACAGCTTCAACTCTTCTGGAAAGGCTGTCCACAATCTTCAGGAGTGTGTCTATGGAAATGCGTAGACCATTTTTCCAGAAGAGCATTTGTGAGGCCAAGCAGTGTAGAGGATGAGAAGGCCTAGCTTGCAGTCTTTGCTCAAATTCATCCCAAAGATATTCTATTTAGTTGAGGTCAGGACTCTGTGCAGGCCAGTCAAGTTCCTCCACCCCAAACTCGCTCATCCATGTCTTCATTGACCTTGCTTTGTGCACTGGTGTGCAGTCATGTTGGAACAGGAAGGGGCCATCCCCAAACTGTTCCCACAAATTTGGGAGCATGAGATTGTCCAAAATGTCTCGGTATGATGATGCCTTAGGAGTTCCCTTCACTGGAACTAGGGGACCAAGCCCAACCCCTGAAAAACAACCCAACACCATAATTCCCCCTCCACCAAATGATTTTGACCAGTGCACAAAGCAAGGTCCATAAAGACATGGATGAGAGAGTTTGGGGAGGAGTAACTTGACTGGCCTGCACAGATTCCTGACTTCAACCTGATAGAACACCTCTGGGATGAAATAGAGCAGAGACTGCAAAGGCCTTCTCATTCAACATCAGTACCTGACCTCACAAATGCACTTCTGGAAGAATGGTCAAGCATTCCCATAGACACACTCCTAAAGCTTGTGGACAGCCTTCCCAGAAGAGAGTTGAAGCTGTTGTAGCTGCAAAGGGTGGGCCAACCCGATATTAAACCCTACGGACTATGAGTGGGATGCCATTACAGTATATATAATATAGTGTGTATGTATGTGTGTGTATATATATATATACAGTATCTCACAAAAGTGAGTACACCCCTCACATTTTTGCAAATATTTTATTATATCTTTTCACGTGACAACACTGAAGAAATGGCACTTTGCTAGAATGTAAAGTAGTGAGTGTACAGCTTGTATAACAGTGTAAATTTGCTGTCCCCTCAAAATAACGCAACACACAGCCATTAATGTCTAAACCCCTGGCAACAAAAGTGAGTACACTCCTAAGTGAAAATGTTCAAATTGGGCCCAATTAGCCATTTTCCCTCCCTGGTGTCATGTAACTTGTTAGTGTCTCAGGTGTGAATGGGGAACAGGGGTGTTACATTTGGTGATATAGCTCACACTGTCTCATATGGTCACTGGAAGTTCAACATGGCACCTCATGGCAAAGAACTCCCTGAGGATCTGAAAAAAAGAATTGTTGCTCTACATTAGGATAGCCTAGGCTATAAGAAGATTGCCAAGACCCTGAAACTGAGCTGCAGCATGGTGGCCAAGACCATACAGCGGTTTAACAGGATCGGTTCCACTCAGAACAGGCCTCGCCATGGTTGATCAAAGAAGTTGAGTGTATGTGCTCAGCGTCATATCCAGAGGTTGCATCAAATTGGTCTGCATGGCTGTTGTCCCAGAAGGAAGCCTATTCTAAAGATGATGCACAAGAAAGCCCGCAAACAATTTTCTGAAGACAAGCAGACTAAGGACATGGATTACTGGAACCATATCCTCTGGTCTGATGAGACCAAGATAAACGTATTTGGTTCAGATGGTGTCAAGCGTGTTTGGCAACAACCAGGTGAGGAGTACAAAGACAAGTGTTTCTTGCCTACAGTCAAGCATGGTGGTGGGAGTGCCATGATCTGGGGCAGCATGAGTGCTGCGGGCACTGGGGTGCTACACTTAATTGAGGGAATCATGAATGCCAACATTTACTGTGACATACTAAAGCAGAGCATGATCCTCTCCCTTCGGAGACTGGGCTGCAGGGCAGTATTCCAACATGATAAAAACCCCAAACACACCTCCAAGGTGACCACTGCCTTGCTAAAGAAGCTGAGGGTAAAGGTGATGGACTGGCCAAGCATGTTTCCAGACCTAAACGCTATTGAGCATCTGGGGGGCATCCTCAAACGAAAGGTGGAGGAGCGCAAGGTCTCTAACATCCACCAGCTTCATGATGTCATCATGGAGGAGTGGAAGAGGACTCCAGTGGCAACCTGCGAAGCTCTGGTGAACTCCATGCCCAGGAGGGTTAAGGCAGTGATGGAAAATAATGGTGACCACACAAAATATTGACACTTTGGGCCCAATTTGGACATTTTCACTTAGAGGTGTACTCACTTGTTGCCAGCGATTTAGACATTAAAGGCTGTGTGGTGAGTTATTTTGAGGGGACAGCAAATTTACAGTTATGCAAGCTGAACATTCACTGTGAAGTGGAAGAAAAATGATAAATGTTTTTTATAATTTTTTACAAATAAATATGTGAAAAGTGTGGTGTGCATTTGTATTCAGCCCCCCTGAGTCAATACTTTGTAAAACCACCTTTTGCCACAATCATAGCTGCAAGTCTTTTTTGGGATGGCTCTACCAGCTTTGCACATCTAGAGAGTGACATTTTGGCCATTCTTCTTTGCAGAATAGCTCAAGTTCTGTCAGATTGGATGGAGAGCATCTGTGAACAGCAATTTCAAAGTCTTGCCATAGATTCCCAATTGGATTTAGGTCTGGGCTTTGACTGGGCCATTCTAACACATGAATATGATTTGATCTAAACCATTCCATTGTAGCTTTGGCTGTATGTTTAGGGTTGTTCTGCTGGAAGGTGAACCTCTGTCCCAGTCTCAAATCTTTTGCAGACTCTGACAAGTTTTCTTTAAGATTGCCCTGTATTTGGCTCCATCCATCTTCCCATCAACTCTGACCAGCTTCCCTGTCCCTGCTGAAGAAAAGCATCCCAACAACATGATGCTGCCACCACCATGTTTCATGGTGGGGATGGTGTGTTCAGGGTGATGAGCAGTGTTAGTTTTCTGCCACACATTGCGTTTTGCTTTTAGGCCAAAAAGTTACATTTTTGTCTCATCTGACCAGAGCACCTTCTTCCACATGTTTGCTGTGTCCCCCATATGTTTTCTCGCAAACTGCAAACATGACTTCTTATGGCTTTCTTTCATTAATGGCTTTCTTCTTGCCACTCTTCCATAAAGGCCAGATTTGTTTAATGCATGACTAATAGTTGTCCTGTAGACAGATTCCCCCACTTTAGCTGTAAATCTCTGCAGCTCCTCCAGAGTTACCATGGGCCTCCTGGCTGCTTCTCTGATTAATGCTCTCCTTGCCCAGCCTGTCAGTTTAGGTGGACAGCCAAGTCTTGGTAGGTTTGCAGTTGTGCCATACTCATTCCATTTTCGGAATATGGATTGAACAGTGCTCCATGAGATGTTCAAAGCTTGGAATATTTTTTTATAACCTAATGCTGCTTTAAAATTCTCCACAGCTTTGTCCCTAACCTTCAAGGCACTGTAAATATATTTATTTTGTGATGTAATGCGAGGCAAGGTGATCGATGCACGTTATGTGTTGCCTCGCATGCGTTCATTTGAAGTGGACTAAGGAGGAATCCGGTCTGAGTTTTACCAGCCACCTTGACAGGGTTGGTTCCGGACCACATTCTGTGGTCCACTGGAGTCCACCATTAAGTGGTTTAAAATACCAGAAAGAGAGGAAAGTTTTGCTCTGGCTTGGGACTCAGGAGCCATCAGCCTGAGAGAGCTGACGTATGGAAGTTTGTATATGGACTGAGACAAAAAGGTTTGCTCTGTTTATGTTTTGTGGGTGTCTGGGAGAAACCCATCACCGCTCATTTAGGTAAAACTGAAATGTTTACTTAGTGTCTGAATAGCGAGGATTTATTTTCTGTTTAGTTCATTTGATTTCTACATGCAACCTTTTACATAAACCTGGTTACAAGCCAGCTTTTAAGCAAACATGCCGTTTGGACTGCCTTTTTCCAGGGAAGGTGATCCCCATTGAGCTACCCCCCCCACCCCCACTATACAGTTGTGCTCATAAGTTTACATACCCTGGCAGAATTTATGATTTCTTTTCCATTTTTCAGAGAATATGAATGAGAACACAAAAACATTTCTTTCACTCGTGGTTAGTGTTTGGGTGAAGCCTAAATGACTTTACCCAAACACTAACCACGAGTGAAAGAATAATAAATTATTCAATCAACTGTGTATACTCTTTTTAAATCATAATGACAACAGAAACTACCCAAGTGACCCCTATCAAACGTTTACATACCCTGGTGATTTTGGCCTGATAACATGCACACAAGTTGACACAAAGGGGGTTGAAATGCTATTAAAGGTAACCATCCTCACCTGTGATCTGTTTGTAATTAGTGTGTGTGTATAAAAGGTCAATGAGTTTCTGGACTCCTGACAGACCCTTGCATCTGTTATCCAGTGCTGCGCCGACGTTTCTGGATTCTGAGTCATGGGGAAAGCAAAATAATTGTCAAAGTATCTACGGGAAGAAGTCGTTGAACTGTATAAAACAGGAAAGGGATATAAAGAGATATCCAAGGAATTGAGAATGACGATCAGCAGTGTTCAAACTCTAATCAAGAAGTGGATAAGGAGGGGTTCGGTTGAAGCCAAACCACGGTCAGATAGTCCACCTAAAGTGTCAGCCACAACTGCCAGGAAAATTGTTTGGGTTGCAAAGAAAACCCCACAAATAACTTCAGGTGAAATACAGGACTCTCTGAAAACATGTGGTGCGGCTGTTTCAAGATGCACAATAAGGAGGCACTTGAAGAAAGATGGACTGCATAGTCGAGTCACCAGAAGAAAGCCATTACTACGCAAATGCCACAAATTATCCCGCTTGCAATACTCCACACAGCACAGAGACAAGCCTTAAACCTTCTGGCACAAAGTCATTTGGAGTGATGAGACCAAAATGTAACTTAATACCGTGTATTACCCCCTTTAACATCAATGACAGCTTGAAGTCTTTTGTGGTATTTGTGGATGAGGCTCTTTATCTTCTCAGATGGTAAAGCTGCCCATTGCTCTTGGCAAAAAGCCCAGTTGTGGCTGAAATTCTAGATGGTCTACCTGACCGTGGTTTGGTTTCAACAGAACCCCATTATTTTCCACTTCTTGATTAGAGTTTGAACACTGCTGATTGGCATTGTCAATTCCTTGCATATCTTTTTATATCTCTTTCCTGTTTTATACAGTTCAACTACCTTTTCCTGCAGATCCTTTGACAATCTTTTGCTTTCCCCGTGACTCAGAATCCAGAAACATCAGTGCAGCACTGGATGAAATATGCAAGGGTCTGTCAGGAGTCTAGAAGCTCATTGACCTTATATACACACACACTAATTCCAAGCAAACCGATCACAGGTGAGAATGGTTACCTTTAATAGCCATTCAAACCCCTTTGTGTCAATTTGTATGCATGTTATCAGGCCAAAATCACCAGGGTATGTAAACTTTTGATCAGGGTCATTTGGGTAGTTTCTGTTGTCATTATGATTTAAAAAGAGTAAACACAGTTGATTTATAATAAATGGCTTCAGCCAAACACTAACCATGAGTGAAAGAAATGTTTTTGTGTTCTCATTCATATTCTCTGAAAAATGGCCAAGAAATCATAAATTCTGCCAGGGTATGTAAACTTATGAGCACAACTGTATATAAGTTTTTTTTTTTTTCCCTCTTTTCTACTTTTTGTTCTTTAAAAGATTAACAACCCACAGCAAAAGCCCAGTATGTTTTTAACCTTGGCAGTAAATCATATGAAAATAAAATAGACAACCGCAAGAAAAACTAACAAAAAAGCTTCAAAGGGGTAGCACGGAGCCTAGCAAGCAAGCACACTTGCTGCTAATACAGAAAAAAGGACAGTTAGGTCTGCAAAACTGTGAATACAAGGAGAACTTAAGCATATGTACCTCACCACACTGCCATCCACAATATAGCACAGTATAGAACCATATAGCACAGTATATATTCCTACACAGATTTGTCAGCTTTCCCTAACAAGCTCCAACACACACTAACAATATGGCTGCTGGGAGCCCACCCTTTTACAGTAGCTGGGTCAGCTTGTACCTTCTTTCATAATATTGGCTCTCAGGGACCCATCTGACCATGGACAAGGGTTTTGCCAGTGCATTATGGGTTTAGATGTGAATTTTCGCCTGAATTATGAAACTGTGAGATTCACTGAACCCAAGATGACTCCAAACTTTATTATCAAGGCATATATATCTTTTCAATACAGATCTCTTTTTTTTATTGTAATTACCAGATATCCTCCTTGTTGACTTGCTTTGTTTACCCTATGTTATTGCATGATACCCTGTAGTAAGCACTTTCCATGGCTGTCAGTTAAATGGCCCATAGCACACTGAGCAAACAATGGCAGATTGGTTGCTACGAATGAAAAGGCAAAGGTTTTTTCTCTAACTGCTTCCTGTTTGAACACAGTGTAGGCAAATGGCAATATAAGCCATCATTAAATCCATATTCATTTCCAGGTTTTGCTACAAGGGCACTTTTATGTATTTGAATGTCAAACTCATCTTAGAGAAGTTGCTTATAATTTGACCCCATTTAGTTGTATTTTCAGATGTCAGCACATTAGCTGATGCTGAGTTTCCAGTTCCAGCGCTAAAGAGGAAACAAGAGCAGACTTTTAGAGTACTTGAGCCAGCTGATGTAGACCATTGATGATATCACAAACATGGCCTTAGTGCCATTATTAGTGATTATGACATACATAAAGTATGAATCAGTATAAAATTACAAGGATGTTTGTTGCACATAGCTAAAAGTTTAAACCCCCCTTTTTAGCCTAAAGTATACACTATATGGCCAAAAGTTTTTAGACATCTGACCATCACACCTACATTACTTGGCCAAACATATTTGGGCATCCCTTAAGATGTTTCTGTTGTTTCCTTGCTATTGCTTCAACATACAAAGACATTTCAGGAAATTGTGCACTTTTAATCTTGTGGCAGCAGTTTGGGAAAGGTCTTTTTCTGTACCATAATTATAACAAAAAGTGCAGCTCTAAAATGAAGTTTGATGATAGATATACATAAAATAATCAACTGATCTACAGCAGTGGTTCTCAACCCTGTCCTCAAGTACCCCCAACAGGCCATGTTTGCAGGTTTTCCTTTATCTTGCACAGGTGCTTTAAATCAGAGTCAAGGGCTTGGTATTTTGGACAGCTATTTTTTCTAAGAGAAATTCCCAAAACATGGCCTGTTGGGGGTACTTGAGGACAGGGTTGAGAACCACTGATCTACAGCACATGATCATTCATTGAACAGAAGTCTGGAAAACGTCCATGAGTAAAGTCCAAGAGTGAAAGACTGACAGCTCCCATCCACCAAAGGCTAGACTGACCTCTCACCTTAATGATCCGACCCTGATGGATCAACCAGCTGCTCAAACCCATATAAAATAACAAGGTGCAGCGCTGAATTAATGTTCTTAGTAAAAGCACCCAGTGTGCCGCAGTGCAATAGTCTTCAAAAAAGTGCTGTAGTGCCACTCCACCTCCACCGTAAACACTAGCCTCTCACCTCACCAGGTAGGCTCTTATTACAGGAGCCAATGCCAGCCTTGTTTAATCTTAGAAGAGGGGGGGGGGGGTTTTCTTGCTCAAAATTTCAGATAGATATCCTCGGTAATCCTCATGAGCAGGATCCTCCAGTCAGCATTCCTCAGCACACCATCATAAATGGGATATGAAAGACAAAGGACCACATCTGATTCCAGTGGATGCCAGTGGAGGTGAGCCAGCCGAATGGGTGGAGCAGTGTCAGTAAGGCCATAAGGCTGTGCTAGGGTAGATCGTCTTCTTACATGGGTCTGTGCTTTACAACCTCCCTTCAGAGGTCTAGTGGAATCCTTTTCACAACAGGTTATGGTGGGTCAAACCCACATCAGAGGATATCCAACTTCTTATCACAGGACGAACTCCACCATAAATAAAAAATAAAGAATCTAGTGCTCTCCGTCTAATGGATTTATTAATCACAGTAAAAGTATAAGTAAAACCATCACAAAACGAGCACTTGAAGCTAAGTGCAAACGATCATAGACTGCTGTGTATGCAAACACACTCCTCCAAGATGGACGCAGGTCATGTCAGACGTAACCCCTTTTTCTGTACCAGCATGACTGTGCCCCTGTACACAAAGCCAGCTCCATAAAAACATGGTTTGATGTGTTTTCTGTGCAGGGGTTGAGGAACTCAAGTGGTCTGCAAAGATCCCTGACCTCAACTCCGTTGAACACCTTTGGTAAGAGCTGCAAGCCAGGTACTGTATCTAGTCCAATTTTAGTACCTGACCTCAGAAATGCTCATTTAGTCAAATGTCCACAAATACCTAGAAATACACTCTAAGGGCCGGTTCACATTGTAGCGAGGCGGAGCGGCGCGGAGCGGCGCGATGCGGCGCTCCAGGCGATCTCAAAGCGGCTTGCTAGGAGACTTCTATCATAGAAGTCAATGCAAGCCGCCTGAGATCGCCCTAAAAATAGTGCAGGGACCATTTTTCTAATGCGGAGCGAAGCGATTCACTCCTATTAGAACGGTCCCATTTGCACAGCATTGAGGCGAATTGTCAGGCGACTCAAGTCGCCTGACAATTCGCCTAGATGTGAACGGGGCGCGAAGTCGCGCCGCTCCGCCCCGCTGCAGTGTTAACCGGCCCTAAAGCCTTGTGAAAAATCTTTGCAGGAGAGTGAGGGCTGTTAGCTGTAAAGAGAGTCCAGCCCTACATTAATGCACATGGTTTTGCCAATCAACATCACATACAAGTAGCAGATGTTACAATTATCAGCCTGACCTGATAATACTAACATCTGCTAATTGGATGTAATGTTGACTGGCAGGGGATCTAAAGTAACTACTTCTCTCTATCGAAAACCCCTATCAGGAAACACTTGCCCAATCGGGTTATCCGAGGCATACCATTAAAGGTATCATCGTGGGCCAATTTTTAGGAGTCAGGCGCATATGCAGAAGTGACGCTGACTTTGAGCAGGAAGCCTCTGTCTTACATGGGCGGATGATCGATAGAGCCTTCTACATCGCTAGAGACAAAAACAGAAATGATTTATTGTCTAACACTAGCAATAATAATAAAAAAAATCCCCCCAGCCAGAGGTCTGTGACACGGGAGAACAGACTTGCTATCACTACCACCTTCAGTGTGGAATTTGATGCAATAAAAAAGATCATTCAGAAGTACTTACTGATTTTATATGCAGACAATATTTGTGCAGAGGTTTTGAAACCAGGGATCAATGTGGTCCCGCGTCGGGCTCCGACCTTAGGGCATTACTTGTTCCCTAGTTTTTTCCATAGAAAACCCACTAAATCCCTTACTTGGTTACATTGTAAGGGGAACTACAAGTGTGGAGTCGTTGAATGTCCGTACTGTGCACATATTCTAGGAGGTAGTAAATTCCGTTCTGCCGTGAGTGGAAAGGAGTTCAATATACAGTCAGGTCCATAAATATTGGGACATTGACACAATTCTAATCTTTTTGGCTCTATACACCATCACAATGGATTTGAATTGAAACAAACAAGATGTGCTTTAACTGCAGACTTTCAGCTTTAATTTGAGGGTATTTACATCCAAATCAGGTGAACAGTGTAGGAATTATGACAGTTTGTATATGTGCCACCCACTTTTTAAGGGACCAAAAGTAATGGGACAGATAAACAATCATAAATCAAACTTTCACTTTTTAATACTTGGTTGCAAATCCTTTGCAGTCAATTACAGCCTGAAGTCTGGAACACATAGACATCACCAGACGCTGGGTTTCATCCCTGGTGTCTCTACTGCAACTGTCTTCAGTTCCTGCTTGTTCTTGGGGCATTTTCCCTTCAGTTTTGTCTTCAGCAAATGAAATGCTTGCTCAATCGGATTCAGGTCAGGTGATTGACTTGGCCATTGCATAACATTCCACTTCTTTCCCTTAAAAAACTCTTTGGATGCTTTTGCAGTATGCTTCGTGCCATTGTCCATCTGCACTGTGAAGCGCCGCCCAATGAGTTCTGAAGCATTTGACTGAATATGAGCAGATAATATTGCCCGAAACACTTCAGAATTCATCCTGATGCTTTTGTCAGCTGTCACATCATCAATAAATACAAGAGAACCAGTTCCATTGGCAGCCATACATGCCCACGCCATGACACTACCAACACCATGCTTCACTGATGAGGTGGTATGCTTTGGATCATGAGCAGTTCTTTTCCTTCTCCATACTCTTCTCTTCCCATCACTCTGGTACAAGTTGATCTTGGTCTCATCTGTCCATAGGATGTTGTTCCAGAACTGTGAAGGCTTTTTTAGATGTTGTTTGGCAAACTCTAATCTGGACTTCCTGTTTTTGAAGCTCACCAATTGTTTACATCTTGTGGTGAACCCTCTGTATTCACTCTGGTGAAGTCTTCTCTTGATTGTTGACTTTGACACACATGCACCTACCTCTTGGAGAGTGTTCTTGATCTGCCCAACTGTTGTGAAAGGTATTTTCTTCACCAGGGAAAGAATTCTTCGGTCATCCACCACAGTTGTTTTCCGTGGTCTTCTGGGTCTTTTGGTGTTGCTGAGCTCACGGTGCGTTCTTTCTTTTTAAGGATGTTCCAAACAGTTGATTTTGCCACATCTGATGTTTTTGCTATCTCTCTGATGGGTTTGTTTTGTTTTTTCAGCCTAATGATGGCTTGCCTCACTGATAGTGACAGCTCTTTGGATCTCATATTGAGAGTTGACAGCAACATATTCCAAATGCAAATAGCACACTTGAAATGAACTCTGGACCTTTTATCTGCTCCTTGTAAATGGGATAATGAGGGAATAACACACACCTGGCCATGGAACAGCTGAACAGCCAATTGTCCCATTACTTTTGGTCCCTTAAAAAGTGGGAGGCACATATACAAACTGTTGTAATTCCTACACCTTTCATCTGATTTGGATGTAAATACCCTCAAATTAAAGCCGAAGGTCTGCAGTTAAAGCACATCTTGTTCTTTTCATTTCAAATCCATTGTGGTGGTGTATAGAGCCAAAAAGATTAGAATTGTCTTGATGTCCCAATATTTATGGACCTGGCTGTAGATTCCTTTTACAACTCTAATACCAGTTTTGTAATACATCTTATCACATGTGCCTCCTGTAATGTACAGTATGTAGGGAGGACTACTAGGCGTTTACGAAACAGATTCTATGAGCATGTGCACAGCATCGACAAAAACAAATCAACCAATGGTGCAAAACATTTTACAATCAACATCATGGTGGAGACAGGTCAAACTTGCGGGTCCAGGTGATTGATAAGATTCAGTTGCCTAGCAAGGGTGGTGATGCTTTCCAAACACTGTGCAGCGGGGAGGTGTACCGAATATTCAATTTACAGACATGCATTCCCATGGGTATGAACTTTGAGTGGGAGGTGAGTCATTTCTATGAATAACATCCTATCCGGTGCACCCCCTTCCCTGCTCAGGTTCTGACTTAGCCCTTGTCTAGGTCTCTTCTGTGTTTATATGTGTGTGATGTGGGGGGGGGGGGGGTTCTGTTTATATGTATAGATTTGTTTACATTTTTATAGTATTTATTTGCTAGATGGTTTGTGCTGCGCTCCGCACCATACACATTTGTGTATGTGTCTACAACCATATCACTGCTCCATTTGTCAAATGTGGAATGTAGACTTTTGGTTCCAAACACTGTGTGTGTTTGGTTCACATTAGGCATCTATACATGATTTTTATCTTTAAGACTCTATCTAGATGTGTATTACATTGGGGATATACAGTATCTCACAAAAGTGAGTACACCCCTCACATTTTTGTAAATATTTTATTCTATCTTTTCATGTGACAACACTGAAGAAATGACACTTTGCTACAATGTATTGTATAACAGTGTAAATTTGCTGTCCCCTCAAAATAACTCAACACACAGCCATTAATGTCTAAACCACTGGCAACAAAAGTGAGTACACCCCTAAGTAAAATGTCCAAATCACAGCTCAATTAGCCATTTTCTCTCCCCGGTGTCATGTGACTTGTTAGTGTTACAAGGTCTCAGGTGTTAATGGGGAGCAGGTGTGTTAAATTTGGTGTTATCGCTCTCACTCTCTTATAGTGGTCACGGGAAGTTCAACAGGGCACCTCATGGCAAAGAGCTCTCTGAGGATCTGAAAAAAAGAATTGTTCCTCTACATAAAGATGGCCTAGGCTATACGAAGATTGCCAAGACCCTGAAACTGAGCTGCAGCACAGTGGCCAAGACCATACAGTGGTTTAACTGTGATGTGTGATATTTTATTTTATGAACAAGAATAAAGGACTCCTTTTGGTACAGCCATTCCTTCTTCTATGTGACTTACACGGCAGGCTAGCCAAGGCTTGCACCTGTAGGAAGAGTCCTTCATCCAATGCACCTGGAATTACTCACCTGAGTGGTGTCTTCTTCTCTCAGCATTCAGTTACATTCAAAGCATCAACAAAATGGTGGCTGCCTACACACAGACACCAACTCCCTGTTGCATAAATATAATGATATGGGTAAAAGACAGCTTCAGCTCCTGTTTTCCACCTGTAGAGTACTCCTCAGATATGTTTCACCCTTTTCAAGACTTAATTGTAAAGGCTTGTGAAACAGTTTAGAAGCTATATATCACTGGCTGGCTGGCTGGCTTTTTTACCTACCCATAAGCCTTGGGACATTAACATTAAAGTAAGTCAATGAGGACATTTTACTTAATTCTTATAGTTCAGAGTTATTATTGCGATTGACTCTACAGCGGCTGCAGGTATGATGTGATCAGTTTATTTGTATGTTAATATAAAAAATGTGATTGCTCCCAAAAAAGCAATCAGAATACCACATGGCTGTGGTAGGGAAATAACAAAGTACCAAAAACCAACCTCCCCAGAGTCCTCTAATTCCAGCCATGGGAAAACAAGATTTATTAGTAATATCTCAATTTACTGCAACTTACAGTAGATGTTTGGCTGTCCGATAGAATGCCATGGCTTTGTTGAAAAGCAGAGTCTGGCTTTCGGTACTTTGTTATTTCCCTACCACAGCCATGTACTTTCTTGCGCCACCCCATTGGTTTTCCCATTGGGAATCTTGGTCCCCTTCCACTTCCATGTCCCCTTCCATGTCGGACACTGAGCAGCGGTTGCCATTTGGAGGTACTATGTTTTATCAAGATCCAAGCTGGTTTCATAGAATTCTGTTGTTGGATGCATTTACTCCTGAAGAAGTGAAAGTATTCACGAGACGCATCAAATTACAAGATGCATTCCTCTCCTATATTGCAGTCATCTTGGTTCTGTAAAGCATGCATTTGAGAATATACCAGCTGGATGTATATTATACTAGATGTTGTTACATGTAAACTATTGGCTTGATATGCCAAACATTTTTTATGTGTACATTATACATTTATGTGTCAAATCCTTGTATAATAAATTGAAATGTTATGACTTTTTTTATTATGCCTCATTTAAAGTCCCATGGGCCAATATTGTTTGTGTGTACTGTGAGGGATTAGTTCAATGGGGATAACCTTCCCTGGGAAAAAGGTAGTTCACACAGCAGGTTTTCTTAAAATCTGTCTGGTTGCCAGGTTTATTTAAAAGGTTGCAAGTTTTTTTGGGAGATTTGCTGTCAGCTGACAGCAATTCCCAAAGCCCTTTGGTCGGCCATTAAAGTGTATAGATGTGCGCCAGCTAGATTGGCTCTGGCCTCAGTCACTGTCCTCCACACAGTGACTGATTGGTCAGGAGCGGGGCGGGGGGCGGGACTGGCAGACATGCTGGTGCATGGACTGCACGCACGCATGCCTGTGATCTCGCCAACCGAGGGAGAGAGAACTGCCTGACAACGAGTCCCTCTGAGGTAAGTACTGCTAACTGCTGTGCTGCTGGACTCTGCATATCTGTGTACTGACAATACCTGTGTACTGGCTGGCGACAATACCTGTGTAATGACAATACCTGTGTACTGGCTGGCGGCAATACCTGTGTGCTGACAATACCTGTGTACTGGCTGGCGGCAATACCTGTCTACTGGCTGGCGGCAATACCTGTGTACTGGCAATACCTGTGTACTGGCTGGCGGCAATACCTGTGTACTGGCTGGCGGCAATACCTGTGTACTGGCTGGCAACAATACCTGTGTACTGGCAATACCTGTGTACTGGCTGGCAATACCAGTGTACTGGCTGGCGGCAATACCTGTGTACTGGCTGGCAGCAATACCTGTGTACTGGCAATACCTGTGTACTGGCCGGCGGCAATACCTGTGTACTGGCTGGTGGCAATACCTGTGTACTGGCAATAACTGTGTACTGGCTGGCGGAAATACCTGTGTACTGGCAATAACTGTGTACTGGCTGGCGACAAAACCTGTTTACTGACAATACCTGTGTACTGGCTGGCTGCAATACCTGTGTACTGGCAATAACTGTGCACTGGCTGGTGGCAATACCTGTGTACTGGCAATAACTGTATACTGGCTGGCAGCAATGCCTGTGTACTGGCAATAACTGTGTACTGGCTGGCGACAATACCTGTGTACTGGCAATAACGGTGTACTGGCTGGCGGCAATACCTGTGTACTGGCAATAACCGTGTACTGGCTGGCTGCAAGGCCTGTGTACTGAAAATACCTGTGTACTGGCTGGCTGCAATACCTGTGTACTGGCTGGTTGCAATACCTGTGTATTGGCTGGCGGCAATACCTCTGTACTGGCAATAACTGTGTACTGGCTGGCGGCAATACCTGTGTACTGGCAATAACTGTGTACTGGCTGGCGGCAATACCTGTGTACTAACAATAACTGTGTACTGGCTGGCTGCAATACCTGTGTACTGACAATACCTGTGTACTGGCTGGCGGCAATACCTGTGTGCTGACAATACCTGTCTACTGGCTGGCGGCAATACCTGTGTACTGGCAATACCTGTGTTCTGGCTGGCGGCAATACCTGTGTACTGGCTGGCGGCAATACCTGTGTACTGGCAGGCAGCAATACATGTGTACTGGCAATACCTGTGTACTGGCTGGCGGCAATACTGTGTACTGGCTGGCGGCAATATCTGTGTAATGGCAATAACCGTGTACTGGCTGGCTGCAAGGCCTGTGTACTGAAAATACCTGTGTACTGGCTGGCTGAAATACCTGTGTACTGGCTGGTTGCAATACCTGTGTATTGGCTGGCGGCAATACCTCTGTACTGGCAATAACTGTGTACTGGCTGGCGGCAATACCTGTGTACTGGCTGGCTGCAATACCTGTGTACTGGATGACTGCAATACCTGTGCACTGGCTGGCTACAATACCTGTGTATTGGCCGGCTGCAATACCTGTGTACTGGCTGGCTACAATACCTGTGTACTGGCTGGCTACAATACCTTTGTACTGGCTGGCTGCAATACCTGTGTACTGACAATACCTGTGTACTGGCTGGCTACAATACCTGTGTACTGATATTACCTGTCTACTGGCTGGCTGCAATACCTGTGTACTGGCTTGCTGCAATACCTGTGTACTGGCTGCATACTGTGTTACTGGCTGCAATATACCCCACCTGTGATGCTGAGCTGTATACTGTATCCTATGATGCTAAGCTGTGTACTCCTGACACAATATGTAAAATACAGGGGACTGAGTGGGTAGATCATATAAGGGGTGGGGCTTATTAGAAGTAGGAGGGGTAAAAAGGAAGGGCGGGGTTTGGCGCCCCCCATCCTAAAACTTCACCAGCCGCCACTGTTATTAAATCAAACATTTGAGAGCGGGGTGGCTTATCAGTAGTGTTGAGCGAACCCGGACTGTAACGTTCGGGTCCATACCGAATTTTGGGGTGTCCGGCACCCGGACCTGAACATGGACATTTCAAAAAACGTTCGGGTTCGGGTTCTGGGTTCTGGTAGTTGATCACGCATGTTGAATAGCTGCAGGGCAGCCAATCAACAAGCGTTTCACAGGTTTGCCCTTAGAAGCCATCACAGCCATGCCTACTAATGGCATGGCTGTGATTGGCCAGTGCATCATGTGACCCAGCCTCTATATAAGCTGGAGTCACTTGATGCTGCAGTCACATGCTCTCTGAGACTCTGAATAGTATAGGGAGAGGAAGCTGCCAGAATTTTTGTGAGGGACAGATTGCAGACATTTTAACATCTGATCCTGCATCCTGAGATTACTACTACTGATGCTCTGAGGGACAGATTGCAGAAATTTGAGACTTCACATACTGCTGCTTTGAGTGACAGATTGCAGATCAAACTCTGCATAACACAATGGTCGCTACGATCGTACACAACGATCAGATTGTGGGAGTAATTTGAGATTTCACATACTGCTGCTTTGAGTGACAGATTGCAAATCAAACCCTGCATTACACAACAATCTGACTGCACTAGGTAGAGGCTTCTGCTTAGAGGGACAGATTATTGTTCAAAAATCATTGCCTACTCCTATAGGGCCAGGTTCCAGCTGTTTTACTTCCTTTTGCAGCCCTCTAGCACTTGCCAGGACTTTGTTACAGCCATTTTTGTGCCTAATGGGGTTCGAGGTTCGGGATAAAGTTCGGGCAAGGTTCGGTGCCGAACCCGGACTTTTTCCCAAAGTTCGTTCGGACCCTCCGAACCCGAACGTCCAGGTGTTGGCTCAACTCTACTTATCAGTACTGTATGACCGTCGCTGCACCCATTGAGCCCAGACTGCAATGGTGACGGCCATGCATGCAAGCATCTCGGCTTTCAATGTCTCATAATCCTGGGCCTCCTCTGATTCCAGGTCATAATAGGCTTTTTGGGGTTCTCCGGTCAGAAAAGGCACTAACGGTCCTACCCTTTGGTCTTTTTGCCATCCTTCTCAATCAGCGACTCTTTCAAAAGTCACTAGGTACGCTTCCACATCATCTGCAAGTATCATCTTTTGCAGGAAATAACTGCCCCCCTTCTTTAACTCCACCAGGGCCTCCACAAACTGGTGATTCGTCTCCTGCTGGGCCACCATGGCCTGACGGTTCGCTTACTGCTGCGCTGCAATGGCCTGTGCGACTTGGCAATTGATTCCTGCTGCTGGCAATTGCTCTCCTGTTGCTGGTGATTGTTCTCTTGCTGGGCCACAGTGGCCTGCAACAGGGCTTTCACTACATCTTCCATCTTTCTGCTTGTTCAGGAAGATGACCGCCAAATCCACCACGTGTGTGGGATTAGTTCAATGGGGATCACCTTCCCTGAGAAAATAAATCCTCACCATCCTGGCACTAACTAACATTTCAGCATTTCAGCAATGCAGGTCTTCTCCCACACACTCACAAAACATACACAGTGCAAACATTTTTGTCTATAGTCCCTTAGCATACTTCTATGTGTCAGCTCTCTCTCAGGCATGACAATTCCTGTGTCCCAGGCCAGAGCCAATCTTTCCTCCAGACCTGGTTATTTAAACGAGCTGATGGTGGACACTAGTGGACCACAAAATCCGGTTTGGAACCAACCCTGCCAAGGTGGCTGGTAACCTGGACCGGATCCCCCCTTAGTCCACTCCAAATGAACGCATGCAAGGCGACACATAGCGTCCATCTACTACCTTGTCTTGCATAATGTCACAGTACATTATATATCGGGATGGCGGCATGATATGATAAGCACCTGGTCACATTTCTTTTCTATAATGTTTTTTGAAAGTTTCTTTCACACTTATAGTTCCCTTAGTGCTTGCTGGGTTACTGACCTGAAATGAGCACACCAGGTGTCCTGATACTATATAGGTGCAAGCTTGTTGCAGGCCAGTGACCTATCAAGGAATAAAAGAAAGGATGAGGATGATGGCCCCTCCTATAAAAAGAACCAAACTGTGTATAGTGATTCCATTTGACAAGACTCTATTTATAATAAGCAACTATTATTCATGAATAATGTTTAATTGCTCACAATTAATCATGTTGCATAAAAACAAACCAGACTTACAACATTCAACCAGGTGACCAAATATAAATGTATATCATACACAATCCAAAGAATTTATTGGGGCTCTAAAGTGCCATTACATTACACAAACCAGTATATATAACTTATACTTTTTTTTAATTCAGTGTAAAAACATAATGTAAATCACTTAGGACCCCAGTTGAAGTCTACTCAGATGAAACGCGTAGGGTGAGGAGATCCTACTCCATATTATTGCGCCTGTTTTTATCACTTGAAATTCCTTGTTCAATGCTTGCAAGACTGCTACAGATGTAAGTGCAATACTTTTTAATAAATCTCTCAAGTCATACAGTATTACGCTATGTGGAGGTCTTTTATTTCCTTATGAGGGTAGATATTTCGTATTAAAAGTAACAGTTATTGCCTCTGACCGGTTACTGCATTCAAGTGGATACCATTGGCAGAGTTACCTGTTGGGTTTCAATACATACTGATTTACCTCTATCTTTTGGTAAGAGTATTTATTTCTACCTGAGGTGGTGGATCTTCACTGTGGTGGTGGCAATCACACTTTTGAAGCAACGTTTACGCTATATATCTTTAGGTGGTCTAGGAGCTCTGGTAAGGGCATATTCTTATTGGTGGAGGAGTTTTTCACATGGTGGTGTTGGTGTATGGTGGACCTTTGATTTGGCTTGGGTGCACAATATATGAGGAGAACCCACACTTCCCTGTTACACTGTTATCACTTTAGTGGATGACGCCATGGACTTTCATTAACTGTTTTTATGCACATTCATTTTATTGTTGCACGTCAGTTTATTATTTTACAGATTGCTTCATCTGAGCATGACACTAAGTAATATCCCTATTCTCCAAAATAATCCACATGCATCCACTACTTAATGACCCTGTAATCAATTTTTCATGAAAATGTTTGTTACTGTGTTTTTCTGTCTCCTTGTAATGTCCTCTGTGAGTTCCTGAACCTTTTCTTTAACCCCTCATTTCTGCTTGTTTAGAATAAGCAGTGCACACTAGTTGTGGTTATGAACACTACAAATCCCACTGTCTATAGTCCATCTGGAGAGAAAGCAAGGGAGGGTGGCTATGTTCCTACATACAGTGAGGCCATGGAGAATGAATGTGGCCATCCTCCAACAGGAAGTCTAATCACAGTAGCAAAAAAAAAAAAAATGTTTAGATTTGGAAGGGGTTGAGAGCAATAGAAAGTACGTTTTTGAGTTAAGAATACATGCTTGTGTTGGGGTCTGCTTCCATCTACTGTTAACTGCTAATATCACAGTATTATGTATAATTATGTATTAATCTTTGCTGTCTCTGGGAGGGGCTTCACAAAACCTCAGAAGGAGGAGGTTTTAGAGATAGAGAAAGTTTTAGCCACATGTCCTGTTCATACTTCAAAATCTAGACCAGAAGAGACTCTTATGCAAATACTTGTATGTTCCAATAGTTTAACTGCAGTTGTCCATAGTTTCTTGAGTGTGGTTCTGAATACTTGTGGCAGACATAATATTTCTGTCTTATTGTTATTATCTCATATGCACAGTGCCAGATAGCTATGTCTGCACTACTGTATGTACATAGTGGTCACATTCCAGTATATTAGTAGGTGAACCTCTTTATTGCAACAGAGTTGATATACAACTCCTGTTGATTTAGGTAACCCTGTCTCTTTTGCTCTGGGATTCTATAGCTAGTTTTAACCCAAAGCTTAATAACCAGCACAGGCTAGAGCCAAGTTAGGTATCTGATGGCCACTTCTGGTACTTAGGGGTCTGTTTGCATTTCAGATTAGAAGCAACTAGGGAGGAACTAAGGTGCAGAGTAGATGGGCTGACTCTGAGTTCCAGTGCCATTGTTCCAGTGCCACACCACAGTTCTTGTTGGTGAGAAGCTGCATTACAGGCTGGTTGGACAACAATTAGATGCTCTCCCCATAACTACAGATCTTGTCTTTAGGTTTCTGAAACAAAGACAGTTGATGCATCATCCTAAGGGGCCCTTGCAACTGGACTTTGCTGCAAGAGTCATCTGGTGTTATCCCTATCAATAATTACATACTGAATACCTTGGTATATGTGCACAATTCCACTAGAACTCTTGTTGGGTTCTTTGCTGATAATGCCTGTTTGTACATTGGATGTATGCACTGTTATTAATCTTTTTCTATATAAAAACTGTATTATTTCCATACTGGTGTGCATCTATATACTATGGTAATATTATATGCTTGTTGCAGTACTTGCTCTGCTCTCAATAACTTTGATTAGATTATTGGTTAATTTCCCAGAAAGGGAATCCCCTCTGTTCACAGAGGCCCTGTCCAGCTTGTAAACACTTCTAAATATATTATCAAACTCAGTCTTCTACTTATTAAAAGTTCTGGTTCCCTTTGTTAAAGTGGTTGTCAACTTGTGACAACCACTTTAACCTACAGGTAAGCCTATGATAATGCTTACCTGTAGGTGCCCTGCATATCTCCTAAACCTGCACGGTTCAGGAGATATGCAGTGTATTTGCTGTGCCGACGTCATGTCAGCACATGCGCAGTGAAGAAATGGCCTCCGTGCCGTTCCTCCACTGCGACCGTGCCTTGACTGGCGGCTCCAGGAAGGAAGAGGGGCAGGAGATGGACGCCGCCAGCACAGGGGACAGCGCTGAATGTCGCAGGCTTTGTTTGCAGGTAAGTGGCACATAATGGGCTACTATGCGATGCATTGTAGCCCATTATGCTTTTACATTACAGGGGCATGTAAAGGAAAGTAAACCCCATCTGGGTTTACGTCCTCTTTAAGCAACAGCTCTACCATACTATCCTGATGGCTACACTTTTTGAAAAGAGTTTAGTGTAAATTTAAGGGTTTTTTACACTGTATTAAGAAAACATTATCTTAAGAATTATATATGCTGTACTTGTTTGTGTAATTTTATGACACCTTAAGGCTTGGTTCAAATACATCCAGGCACCTTTTCATTGTGATTTTTCAAAGGAGTCAGGTGTGGTTTCGTTCACAGGTTCAGGTGCGATTCAGGGGTGAATTTGTTATGTGTATGACACTTAAACTCGCACCTGAAACGGACCTAAAATCTTGCAGGACTCATTTGAAAAATGCACTGTGGCCAGCCTGCAGATATGTAAATTGGCTCTATAGAAAGCCAGTTTGGTTCATATGTCATGAGAATTGGATGCAGTTCAAAACACATCCAATTTGCATGTATGTGAACCGATCCTAAAAGTCTCAATATATTCTTTGGAGTGCTTAACATAATTAGGGATGTAAAGCTCAGATCTCTCTCAGCCCTGCATAATCATAAGTTTCTCAGGATGTATTATACATATCATATCTATTCCTTTAAAACCAGACTTGGAACAAGTAAATGAGTGTGATGCAGAACGTAAGCTTGTATGATTTTGTGTCACTGAATGAACAGTAATAGAGAGGGCTTGTGAATGCACTTTCTAAATGAGCATAGCTAAAATGCGTTACCCACGCCGACATTGTCACAGCTATAACATCCGGCTGCAGTCAACAGGCAAGTAAATAGCTGCTATAATTGAGACAGCCTATAGAAAAATAAATGATTTTATTCCTCTCATTTTCCCAATTCCAGAAAGGGTGGATGCAAGTGCACCTGCAGTCGGATGTCCTAATGACCAATGTTATTTACTCTCCGGCGTCTCTCATCCTGTAATCTTTCATTTACCCCAAACCCATCGGAGATGAGCGGCCTACACACATTTTATTAGCTTCTTTTACGTAGGATTCGTTGCCTGTGCAATGTGTATCACCCTTCTTCACTGCAAATGAATCACATTTCCACATGAGCAGAGCACTGCCCAGCCAGAGTCTATTCCCTCCATACAGCAATTAGCTGCTGTCCAGAGCTGCGGTGCTGAAATGACTCACAGCAGTCACAGTACCCCCTAGGAGTGTCAATGCATTAAAGGAAGGCTAGTTTACTGTCACTAAGCATACATATTGACTTATTTCTTTTCTTAAAGTCATTTTTGAGTTGACTTTCACAATTTTATGTGCTGGATCTCTCATATTTTTAATTGTTGGCTACAAAATGGAGGTTAGATTTGCCAATCAATCTATTTTCTCTGTTTGAAGAGACTGTCTGGAGAATTCATAAAGGGTGTTGTAGTGACCCTTTAGAATTCTGTTGGGGCTTAGCACTGAAAGAATTGGTGCTTGCACCCAATTCATGTGCCTGTCAGAGACAGGAACACAAATCTGTTGGTGTCCACATTGAGGTTGCCGTGTCCATACTGAACACTCCTTCCTCAATGCCCACTGCTGCCATCACACTGAGAGGTGGATGGCTGAGGGGTTTTATATTAAGGCCTGATGGGGATTTGAGAGACTAGCTCCCCATCAGGTCCACCTTGTTGTTGATTGACAGTGCACATCAATGGGTCGATTCTAAAGCCACTATTGGATTGAATAGCGGCTATCAATCCACTCATTGCTGTGTACTGTCAGTCAGCAGCAAGGTGGACCTGATGGGGAACTAGTCTCTCAGCTCCCCATTAGGCTCTGCCCATTTGTGTAATGACATCGCCTGTATACCCAACCCCCCCCCCCCAGTTCCATTTAGCTTTCAGATAGGGAATCTCTGATATGACAGCTAACTGGGTCAGGGGATACAGCACATACATGACAGCTTCTGAGCACACACAGGCCCCACTCTGAGTATTGGAGCACTGGTCTTAATTACCGCCAGTTTCCTAAAATTTAAGAAACTGTCACTGCCATAGGGATATAAGGTTCTTATAATCGCAGTAGTAGGATCTACCTTAATTGCTTACTTGAAATGCTTGCCTCAATTAGGCAAAGTTGGTTCTTAAGGAAACTACTGCCATAAAAATGTCATTAGGATGTGATTGAATTCCCCTGACTGTCTTCTTGCCTAATCAAGGTAAAGTGACAGCTTCTCTGCAAAGAGAAATCCCCCCAAATATCTTGTCTCCACACCTTCCTCTGTCACAACGGCAACAATATTGGGTTCTTCTAAGTATGGGGGAGCAGAGCCACTGATGGGGGGGTGGAACCAGCCCTCCTGTACCAGGCCTGACCCTATCAATTCAACAGGGGGGGGGGCACAGGGGCAGAGAGGAGACTTTCTAATTACTTCTGGAAACAGGCAATCCTTCTGACCATTTCTAATGGCAGCTTTGTGGGGGAGCACATGAACTTCTCTTTTGTAACACTGCTGTAGCACTGTCCCTGTAGGGCTTGCTGTGTGTTGACTTCATAGCCCTCCCTCTGATTACCTGCAGATAGTTGCTAGGGGTTTTCACTTATCCTCCCTTACTCCCGCTTGCTTGTTACTCATTAAACAGTCCAGGTTATTTGTGTTTTTTGATATTTATTGTGGAACTTGGATGATAGAAGGGAATAGTTGGATACTCCAAATTAACTATTCTAAATTTGCCTAACAGTCTTCCAGGTAAGCAGAAAGACCCTAAACTATACTCTCTTCTAGCACATACCTAGGAGGGTGCTACATCGCTAAGATCTATTAGTCAATTGATAGGTCTGAGCACTGTCACATGGTGGAGGGAGTCACATCCTAGCATTCAACAACAACCAACGCTGACGATTTTAGAGCCGGCTGCAATGGAGGAAGAAATGGCAAGGGGGAAAGTTGGCACTAGCAAGGTGAGTATCAGTGGGTCAGCTTTGTAAAGACCCTAAAGGGGCAAGGTGATGTACTTTTTAATAACTATTGAGATAACATGGCCTTAGTTTGAAAATGGAGAATCAGATATTAGACAGGTTTATTAAAAGGAAAATTATAATGTGCTGTATTTTCACCTGCAAGCTGCTGCATCACACCTGTGTCTTATAGTCACATAGCAGTTGTAATGACAGCATGAAGAGGGGGTTGCATCGCACCTACATACTGTATGTTGGGTGGGTGAAAGTGCTGGCTGGCTGCAAGAGACCAAAATTAGAATTGGTGTCCACTGGACAAATAATTTGTATTCATCTTCCCTTACAGGCTGACTGTTGTTTATTTTTAGAGGGTCTAGCAACAGGGTCTTTTTAAAGTAATCTTGTATGTCACTTTCAAATTTATACAAGCTTCTTCATTCAGGTTATTTTATATATATGCAAATTGTAGATTTGCTGCTTCAGTCATAAGATATCTGCCGCACAGGGAGTGCATTGTTTTTAAACTGTCAGCTGTCTTAGCTGACACGTATAGTGAGAATGAGCAGGAAAGCACAGCCAAGGGAGTAGAAGCTGCTCGTTGAAGAAAGTGAAAGTTTAGTCTGAAAAGTGTATGTTCACATTGCAAAGTGGCAATAGTAATTAAAGTGTAAATGTAAAGTAAAACTGCGTTCACTTTGAATACCCAATCATGTTTAAGGGAAAATACAAAAAATACAGAATTTTTGCTTGCTAGAACATGTTTGGTTGATTGAATGCAATACAACTTCATCTTATATGTCCTGAACTCAGTAAACATTCCCTTTGCTTAGCGAACTGTCCTTAATCCTTTAGTAAGTCAACCCCACTGCAATGCAGGAAGCAAAGCATATACAGTATATGTAGAGAGAAAAATATGGGAAGACAGCGATCAGAGGCCTCCTTACCTTAGGAGGCAGATGAGGAGGACCTGGGGTAGGGCTGCTGTTTCTCGCTCTGGGGCCATTGCTTATCCTCCTGGCTGAACAGGAAGTGGGTCCTAAGACTTCCTGGCCAATCAGGTCTCAGGACCCATTTCAGGGCCGGGAGGAAAATCAGGAAGACAATAGTGAATATTAATTCGCTATTTTCACAGAACTGGGTGGGCTCACGGCGCAGTGCTCTGCGCCCCGAGCCCACCCTTTTTTAAAGCCAATTAGAGCCATAGACTCTAATCAAGTGCTTCAAAAAATCCCCATTGAAATCCATGCATCTTACACCCTGCATGTAGATTGGGGAGGTGTATGGATTAGGGGGGTGGTGCCCCTGCGCCCGTATGGATGGGCCACCACTGCCTTCTACATAGTATTAAAGTGTCAACTCTGGGCAACCACTTTAAACTACAAGTAAGCCTATTATAAGGCTTACCTGTAGGTATCGGGAATATCTCCTAAACTTGCACAGTTTAGGAGATATTCCCTGTATCTGCATGTGCCAACGTCATCGGGACATGCGCACTGAAGAATCGGCTCTAAGGTGGCCCAGGGTGCCATTACTTTAGTAAATGTGCTGTAACCGGCGGCTCCCGTGCGCATGCGTGGGAGTGACGTCAGCGTGGCTCCTGCCAATCACATCGCTGGAGCCCACGCTGTGATTGGCCGGAGCCGCGGACACGTAAGAAGCATGTTTCTGGTCACAGCGGTGTGCCGAGACTGCTGCAACAGCTTCGTTCCAAGGTAAGTATTTCATAATGAGCTAGTAGGCAATGCATACTAGTTCATTATGCCTTTGTTTTGCAGGGGTTTTTTTTTTTAATCAGAGAGTTGACAATCACCTTAAGGAGGGAGTTGGGGCATTATATATGCCATAATTAACCCTGTCTGTACTGTGCTGGCAGATCTTCATTATTAGTTGTAAACTAGATGTACACGTTACCTATTCTAAAAAAGGTTTGGCTGGTATATTGTATCCTATGCACTTTGAAACAAACCTGTCCATAAAATCTGTCCCTAATTACAAGCTATCCTGAAAAAAACAAGCTGCATGTAGAGTCCTCTTTGTAATTCTACTCCAAAGAAACAACTAGAAAGATAAAAAAAAATGTTTTAATTATTTTTAGGTATGTTGTGTGAACAGGAACACAAAGCAAAAATATAGTGCGGTTTTCTCAAATAGGACCACAATGGTGAAAATACACTTTAAATTGCTGTGTACATGTTTTGCTACACTAAGAAAAATTACAGCACACCACAGCAGGTTTATAGAGATGCAGAATTATTATATTACCAAGAGGGAGCGGAGCCACTTGTAGGAAAGCAACGCGCTGTTTACTGTAGCAATGTACCATTCTATTGACACTCTGTTGTGCAAGCAGCTGATGTGTAGCTTGTTTGAGCATGATATTGCTTTTTCTTTCCGTCAGAGTGGGCGTCTCCTGTCCAATTACACGTACTGATCTCTCTCAGTGGGCAATGGAGCTGCGTGAATCCCAGCATCCTATTTTAGCATCTCTCCTCCCTTGGGAATGCCGTATAGATTTAAGACGTTGCAAGAGTGCTTGACGTAGTTTTGACGTGTAAATACTAATTTCCATTGACTGTGGAGGAAAGGTTCTTGTCTTTTTTTTCCAGCCACAGACGAAAGCCTGCTCCTGACATCTATCTGTTCACATAGCAACAAGGCAAAAGCTGATCTCCTGTTCTTTTTTTTTTTTCTATTTGTAATATATATTTTTTCAGCCATAAGGTAGTGTTTGAACAGTGTGGACATTGTACAGATACATATTGAAATGGAAGGAGGATGCTGGCCCTACAAGTACATTGCTTTAGTGTCTGTCTTCTCATGCTGCCTAGGATTAGTGGCTGCTGTAGAAAGGCGATATGTGAATGAATGGGCTGCAGAGATCCCTGGAGGTCCAGAGGAAGCACTGGCATTAGCCAATGAATTTGGCTATGACTACGGTGGGCAGGTAAGCCATAGAAAGACTTTGCATTATGAACTTGTAAATCTAACTGTGAACATGTATTAAGGACTATTCCAATGTAATATAATTACTCAATTTAGTTATTATGCTTACTTATAGCTCAATACTTTCAGCATGACGTCATGACTTTAAATATAATTTCACTGACTTTTTCTTTTCACACAAATACGCTCTGTGAGTTGAGCTTAAACAAATCAGAATTGTGTGTGGCAGCTATTTGGAAGATGCACGTTCGTTATGTAGATTATATTCATTTTATTTAATCCAAAAGAGTTTTTATTAGTAATTAAATGAGGATAAAAATGCAACATCAATGTTAACAATGACACACACCTATATTGGTCGGAGGAATAAATAAGACAATTGGGAAAATTTATGAAAACTGAAGTAGACAGAATCTGGAGCAGTTGTACATAAGAACCAATCAGCTTCTACCTCCAGCTTGCTCAGTTAAGCTTTGGAAATGAAAGAGAGAAACTGATTGGTTGTCATGCACCCTTACTCCAGATTCTGCTTGGTCCAGTATAGTAAATTCCCCTCTGCAATATAGCATACACAGTAGATATGTATTACATTGACAATTGACAAGATATCAATATGCTGAAAACAAATTATATGAGTGACCTAGATCCTATTCATTTTTACTAATGCACTGTTGTTGATCTTTAAAAATGAATTAGGCGAGTGTTGTTTATAATGACTAATGTGCATGTTGGCTTTAACAGGGACATAAGTGGAACAATAAGTCTTATCGGTTGCTATAAGCAATAACCCTGCTTGTTTCTTTGCTTCATATCTCATGAAACAACCCTATGCAGATCATCTATTCTTTACTTGTACATTGAAGCCGCCACCTACAAGGTCTCTTTTTATTTTTATTCCATTGCTATTGATTGTGTATAGGTGGATGAGTAATTCTTCCAAGTAATTCTTCCATTGACATAGTGATGGCTTCATCTTCATCATGAAGATCATCATTATTCGAGGGACTCAAGTACATTGATTTAAACACTGGTGCTGTTAGGCTGACGTGAATCATCCAGCAGAACTATAGTAAATCAGTTTCTATTTAGAGGTCCTGATAAATCAGACAGGTGGTATCACATCCCCTTATTGCTTATTGTAATTGTGCGTCTTGCTGGAAAGGCATCGTGTGAGCTCAGCTCATGGCAGCCCTCTCAGCTAGACACATGTCATTGTCATTAGGACTAATCTTCAAAGCCTGTATCTGGAGCATATTATTTTACATATTCAATATGGCTGTGTTTTTTTTATCCTTATCCTAGCTTTTCTCAGCCACTGAAGTGTGTAGCACATCTGTGACAGCAATAGCTTACAGGCCTTGGCATGCCATACAGGCAGTGCTTTAGTGATTTGTAAAACACAGTTAAATGTATCCTTTAAAAAATGATATGATGATATAAACATGGAAGACTTTGCAAAACAAAATGATATGGCGCATAGGGTTAGTGGTTAGCACTTATGTTTGACAGAATTTCAGTTTTATGGTTCCAATCTGCATGGAGTTTGTATGTTTTCCCTGTGTTTGCATGCATTTCCATCCACAATTCAAATACCTGCTGGTGGGTTAATTGGCTCCTGTCTAAACTGGCCCTAGTATGGGTGTATAAATTGGCTGTACACACGTGTTATTACATCCTGTATGCCAGGCCAAAGCTCAAGCAAATGAGGAGGGTTGAGGAAAGACCTGGGAACCTACCTAATAACAAATTCTATGGATGCCCAGAAAGCTGGCCCATAGAATTGCCTAGAGTCATATATGACTGAATGCATATATACTATACATACAAACTTGAGTCTACTGGATCAATGAATGAAATGGAATGTTGAAAATAGCAATGAATAAAGTTTTTACTTCAATCTCCTGCACTGCACAAGTGATAACTGAAATTTGACTACAGGCAACAGGGTCCTCGCCCACATTGTGCATTTGTGAAAATGTATAATAAATGCATGCAATACTTTACTGGGGGAAAGCATTCATAATTGTAACCACAACAGAATAAAAAAGTACACAGTTATTGTAAGGCAAGCTTTACATTCTCAGATTTATTTTGTTCAAACCTGTGTGGATGGAGGAATCGGTGCTGCTGGATATTGGATTCAGACAGCTGCAGCACCCACAGCTGCCTAAATACTCAAGTAATAGCTGCACCCAATAAGATGAGACATCTGACAGATATCAGTCCCTGTTTGGCTGACAAATTCCACTTGGCCCCTTAAATTTTTAAATCCACTTTTGCCGAACAGGATGGTTCCAAAAGGCTGAATCGGCCAAAATATGAGCTGTGTATGGCTAGCCTAAAGAGGAATGTCTTCCACTGTCCTTTTTCCATATAACAATCTTGAAATATCCCAATGGTATCTGGGACCTAGCTGAGACCTGGTGCATGTGAGATCCCCATGCAAGAGCACACATGCTGCTAGTTTCAGGTATCTGGGACCTTCTAGAGACTTGAGTCATGTGAGCACATGCACAGGATCCTACATGTATGGTCAGACATGTTGTGGGTCTCTGGCTGTTCCGAAATAGCTTACAGAGATTAGCATCCTTCAGTAAAACGCTTCTTGGAATGTGTGACATGGCATTCCCAGGAGGAGGCTGTGGTGTCCCTATGTCATACTAGCCTAGACTATGAAGCAGGAAGTGTTGAGCTGCAGCACAAAAGGGTACTAAAAGTTTTCTGAAAATGATGAAAAGTTCTACTATTGTGTAGAAAGAAGAACCATACAGCAATTCACTAATTAGATAATTGTATTATTTTTGCTAGGGTGGGCAGATTTCAAATCAAAGTGTATATTAAGCCAAAACCTTTTATTTTAGTGGGGACAGATTAGAACTCCTGTCGGGGTTTTACTGATATTTGGGCTTTGGGGAGAGATTTATTCTCACGTTCTGTCCTGCTGACAACAGCTTCACCGGACAGGTATTGGCATAAAATCTGCAACAGGGACACAGACAGAAATAAAAATCTGACAGGAGTTCTAGCCTTCCCCTACTCAACTAAAGAAAAGCATTGCTTGTTTTTGCTTTTTTGCCCTGACTTCCTGTCTGGTAAAATGTCAGCAGGACGGGTATTAAGGGTAAATCTCCTTAAGAAAGTCCTAGATAGCAGGAAATATCTGAGAGGGGGTTTCATACTTCTCCACTCTATCTTAAAATAGAATAAAAAAGTTTATTTGCTGGACATACACCTTGATGTCATCATTTTCTTTCATCTTAAAAGAACCAGCTGCAGCACTATAACCAGATTTTAAAAGATTTGAAAAAGGTCACTTTAACAGATACTCATACATACTGTAAAACCTTACTGTATTGATGAGACCTACCTCAGCCTGTACTTAATTTTCTAAAAAAAAATGCTATTCCTGACGTCCTTCTGTGCTTGTCCGAATGCACGGGCATTTAAAGAGGTTGTAAAGCTTCTAAAAATAAATAAAAAGAATAAAACCCTGCAAGAGAAAGGCATAATGAGCTTATATGCATCGCTTACTAGCTCATTATGAAATACTTACCTTAGAACGAAGCCCTGTCGGCACTCCGAGTACAGGGCGGACATCTTCCACCCGAAGTTACTTCCGGGTTCGCGGCTCTGGCTCTGTGATTAGCTGGAACCGCAACAATGTCACTCCCGCGCGGTAAGGACACGGCCCCCTAGAAATGGCACCAAGCGGCCCATTTCTTCAGTGCGCATGTGCCGATGACGTCGGCACAGGCGACCCACATTTGCCCAACCAATCCTTCAATTTCACCTCATGTTGCTACAGAAAATAATTTTTGGTGGCCGGGAATCTTCTTTTCTTTCCAGGTCACAGCTCATGCACAATTATTTTTTTATTACATTTCTCGCCTGATTCTTCCGTCATTGATCAGAAATTTGCTTGTTTTTCCAAAAATTTCCAACATGACCGATCACTCAAAAATGTGATGGCCGCACAAAAATCGGCCGTTGCTGCAGCCCACTAATGGTGCAAAATTCAAAAGAAAATTCTTAGTTACGATTTTCATAAGAAAATTCTTTCAGAATTCGACCTATGCATGGCCTGCTTTAGTCATGTGATCTCTGTTGAAGTTGAGGATCAGAGCTCAGATTGGCTGCTCCCCTTTAAGGATGGGCTCGGGCGTGTTCAGAACCAAACATGCCCATTCCCACCAGGAAGCTGACACTGCAGGCAGCTAATGACAGGCAGTGAGACATTTCCCGATCGCTGCAGCTGCCGATCGACAAATGTGTCACTGCCTGTGATTCGGGCTTTGCACTGTCAGCTTCCTAGCGGGATTGGGCACGTTTGGTTCCGAACATGCCCGAGCCCACTCCTGCTCCCCTTCAGTAGAGATCATGTGACCAAAGGCCTAGGCCTTACATATATGGACAATGCTAAAAGGAGACTGGATCAGCATGTTCCCCAGAAGAGTTAACAATTTTTATCCCATCTATTATTCTTCATTTATCCATCTGAGCAAGACAGATAAGATGTTATGTTTAAATATTTCAACTTTTAGTACAAAGATATTAAGAGTGTTGGAATAAAAGAAAGTGGGAGAACATGGCAGACCCTTTGTCACTGACCAAGGGTGAATGTCTGATAAAAATCAATGATTAATCTCTGTAAGTGGCAAAGGTCAAAGAAAGGATCAGTGTTAGCAAAGCTTTATGTGTTTGGAGATCTCAAAACAAATCTGTGCTTTGCTCATGCATGATAAAACAACAAGTTTACTTTAAGGCTGGATTCACACCTATACATTTTTAGTGCTTTTTGCATTTTGCAGATTTGCACTACAGTCCATTTAACATGGTTTCCTATGGAACACGTTCTGCAGTGCAAATCTGCAAAATGCAAAAAGCACTAAAAATGCATGGGTGTGAATCCAGCCTTAGGCTTGGTTCACAAAGATGCGATTTTTATTGCTTTTTGCAGAAACACACTACAGTCCATTTCAGCTGGTTTCCTATGGGACACGTTCACATCTAAGCTTTTTTCAGCCGCTACGTTTTTAAAAACGATCAGGGCCTTTTTTAAAAGCAAAACGGTGCATTTTTGGTTCAATAGACTTAAGACTCTATTCACATCAATGCATGTTGCTTTTCAGAGTTCTGCGTTTTTGCCGCATTTTCCATTTTGCATTTTTATTTATAATATTATATTTTTTTTTTTTTGGAAAATCTTGTTGCTAGGCAGATTTAATCCGCAAAATGCGGCAAAAACGCAGTAAAAACACAGTAAAAAAGCAGCACTTGCGTTTTTCATGCTTGCCCATTGAAGTCTATTACATGCAAAACGCTGCTTTTTGCATGAAAAAAAGTCCCTGACCCTTTCCAAAAATGCAGAGGCACAAAAAAGCATTGATGTGAACATGTTCCATAGGAACCCATGTTAAAAAAAATTCCCTGCATTTCTCCAAACTGCAAAATGCATCAAAAAACGCACTAGTGTGAATGGAGCCTTAATGGAGAAGCTGCAGAAAACCATGTAGTGCAAAAGCGCAAAAATGCACCGCAAAAAGCACTGCAGAAACAGATCAAAGGCAAACTGTATAGGTGTGAACCAAGCCTAATGCCATACTTATCTTCACTCTTCTGCACTCCATTCAGCTACTGGGGGTGAAGAAAATACCTGGTACTGTGCAGGCAAAGGACAGGTTTGCCTTATTATACTTGTCATGAGTCATGACAGCAATATATAGGCTGCCATTATTGACTGTTTGTGAAAACACTATTCAACTGGCAACAGCTGGACTCAACACAACTGGTCTACACGTGGAACAAGAACATTGTCAATGAAAAAAACAGAATTCCTTGTCTTTATTCTTGTTTCAAGTCAGTGACTCAACATGGTACCCTATAATTGGAGAGGTCATTAATGGCAAATCATATATTTCTCTTATGACAGGTGATATTTTATCCTGCTTTAGCAGATGCATTGCTTAAAATAATGAAACCATAAAGGGAAATTACATTTTTGTATTTTCTTAATGCTTTCCGTTTATAAAATTTTATTTTATTTATTGCAGGTTTACACTTATAGCATGCTTTACATCTATTCAAAATACTGATATTTATCCATGGGTTTGTCTAACTATTCTATAATGTAAATGGCAAGTTATTGAGAGTCCATAGCTGTGGCTTCTGGTGCTTTTTTTTTGGGAGGGGGGGGGGCGGCACCTCACCCCCCTGATTAGCACCTCACCCCCGAGTGGTACCTCTCCCCCTGTCCTACTGCTGCACTTACCCCATCTAGGTGGGTAGTGTGTAGCAGTTCCGTGTCCTCCATGGTGGCTTCCATCATGGCTCCTAGGCTTCCAATAGGATCGCCTGTGCTTTCAGCCAATCAGGTGACGGGTGCCAAATCTGTTACCTGATTGGCCGGGAGGAGGTCTTTAGTGGACTTGTAGTTCTGTCGGCGCTCACAGCTCACTCAGGTTCTAATAGTGTGCTTCACTAAAACACTCCCGCCCATTGCAGCAATAGTAATTCATGCATCCCGGCGACCTGAAAAGGGGCCGGGTGCATGGATGGGAGAGGCGGGCAGAGGGGTAGGGTAGGCGGCACTCCTGCGCCCATAATGGACTGGCCTCCCCTGGTCCATAGTTCACCAATGCCAAGATTTCTAACATGTCCTCTGCCTACAGTAGGCATATGTATACAGGTTGTATAGCAAAGCACTTTGGATTGAGTGCAGAAGAGTTAAAATCTCTGTTGGTTCCATTGTCTATGTCTCCATTGGGGAGATTTCTCCTCACTTTCTGTCCCAGAAACATGAATCAGATAAGTAGGGAAAAATCCCTACTTTAGCAGATGTTGCCAGATCTGTGTCCCTAGTGAAAGGTTTTCCTCCACTACTCCAGTACTGGTGATAACCATAACATTTGGGAGTTGGCCTAAATTTCTATGCTGATGACAGTAATTACAAGAACAAATAATGACAGGAAAAATTTCCAGCAAGGACATGAAGGCAATAAAAACTTTACAGAGGTTGTAATCCCTTTCCAGACTATACAAAACTAGAAGACCGTTTTTATTGAAATACTTTATATTCACATTACACAGATGCTTATTACTTTTGTGACACATCTGATTTTTGGGATGTGTTGGTTTATTGGCAGCGCATTGATTTCTATGGGCTGCCCTAATGCAATGCATGTTAACAATCAGCATAACGTATGTTACCACACTGCAAAAAAGTAGGTGGGTCTTTGGAAAAAAGTCTAAATTTTCCTTAAAACTATACTTGTTCCAGGCAAGTCAATAGTATTGAAACCAAAGCACCATTAGGATAGCCAGGCAACTAGCATTTTCAGGTCATCAAAGGCATCTGACATATGTCTATTATAACAGATTTCTTTAGGGTCTATTCACACCTGTGCAAAATGTAAAGATAATACTTTTGCAGTGGTGGGCAATAGTTAGTTTAGTTAATTCAGTTTGCTTTCTTAAAGAGGTAATAAACACAAAAGCAAACATTTATTATATTACAGCATACCAATTCTTATTTAGATGTGATTGTTGCATGTATGTTCTTTTTAAGGCTTTCTTTTCTTTAATTTCTCTTGGTGATCTGGCCAGTAAATCTGTTGATGTTCAACAGAACAAGCTGTCCTGCAGAGATGAGAATGAACTATTTTACACTAACAGAGATGCTTACAATGATCGGATATTATTTATTTATGTAATACATATCCCGAAAGGAAAAAAACTGTTGCTGTAAGGGTCCTTTCACACGGGAGGTTCGCTCGCTCCGCTGATCCCCGCTGAGGTCCGTCTCCGCTCACTGTGCAAAGACGGACCTGTCAGAGCCCCGCTGTCCTCTATGGGGAGGTCAGATGAAAACGGACCGCCTGTCTGATTTCATCCGATCCTATCCGATCCGCCAGATGGAAGGAAAATAGGACCACCATCTGTCTGGATTTGGCAGACAAGATCAGATCGGATAGCGGCGGATGTCTGCGGACATGTCACCGCTGCCGTCCGCCACACCATAGGGGTGAATGGAGTTCCAATCAGCCTGAAAAACTGTCAGGCGGACCTGATCAGACCGTCTGTGTGAAAGCACCCTAGCTGCTTAGAAGTGTTAGCAGGAGTTTGGCTACAATTTGTTAGTGTATCTAAATCTGCTAGTCCATTTAACACTCCCCTCCCCCCCAGACTGACAATGCTGCAGTCCAAAGGTGTCTCTGTTGCTCCTTTATCCACAGTGTAAGCACCCTAAGACAGGAAGTGGGTTACTAATCAGATCACCAGAGGGGAAAAGCCTAAAAAAGGAAACGAATGCAGCTACCACATCTAATAATTGGTAAGCTGCAACATAATAAATGTTTGGTATTGAATTTAATACTGCTTTAATTCATACTTTCAAAGTTCAGCTTTGGGCTCAGGTGCTCTTTTGGCTGCCTTGCATAACATTTCTTATGAAACTTAGTTTGCGGTTATGTGCTATTCATATTTGAGTAAGACGTGAAATGTTTATCTTTGCATGCATTAACAAACTGTTTAGAGCAAAAACAAATAAATATGTATTTTCAAGTTTATTTTATTGAACAGTTTTTCTGAGGCCTATTTTTTTACTGTACATGTATGTGGTTATTTGAGTTCCAATGAGCACTTTTCTTGGTGAGCCAGGTAATAACATACTGAATTAATAAAGAAGGAGCACACTACTACTATGTGCAGTGCCGGGACAAGGATATCCAGTGCTCATGGGGAAGATGGCATACTGCGCCCCCCTCCCCAGGTGAAGGAGGGATGGGGCTAATACAGGGCTGGCCCAAGACATTGTGCTGCCTGGGTCCAAGAATGAAATGCTGCACCCCCCCCCCCCAGATGTCTCACACCTTCCAAAAGGACCCCACATCCATTATTTTATACCATGATAATTAAAACTAAAACATTTATTAGGAAGTCAGATTTACATGCAACACCCCCTTGCCTATATGCAATGATATTTTGTACCATTATGTTCAATTCCAAGGCAGGCTAGGGCAGTATAGGGTGGGCTAGGGTAGTAAATGGACAGGCTAGAGTAGTATATAGGCAGGCTAGGGTAGTATATGGACTGGCTAGGTTAGTATATGGAAAGGCTAGGGCAGTATAGAGGTAGGCTAGGGTAGTATGGGGGCAGCCTAGGGTAGTATAGAGGCAGGCTATGGTAGTACAATGGCAAGCTAGGGCTGTATAGTGATTTTTGAGCATGACAGGTTGCACCAAAACAGAAGAAGATGGGCCGGGCATGAGGCCCGCCTCACCTCCTCCTCCATTTCCACCCAAGAGAAATTCAAGCCTCGTAAGCTACGCCCAAACATCAGCTGCTGGCAGAGCCAGTGGGGAAGGGATCTTTTATTGCGCTCTGTCTCCTGAGCTCTTCATATGTGCTCCGCTGTTTAACAGCTGGTGTTAGAATGTGTGCGAGTACCCTCGTGCCCGGCAACTATGAGTATGCGTTTTGAGGGCAGTTGGGTGGTCTTTTTACAGGGCAGCAGAGTGGCTCAGGGGCCAGGTGTCACCCTGCCCCCCCCAGCCCAGTCTGCCCCTGGATGACACACAAAACAGCTGGAAGAAAAATCTTGGGCGTCAATTTGCCCCCCCCTCTCAAAATGATGCCTGGGTCCAATGGACCCAGCAGGACCTATGGTAGGGCTGGACCAGGGTTAATAGCAGCATGCAAAAGTATATCTAATGTTGTTGGCATAGGCTGTAGAGTGCCATTGGTTGTGGTACACCGCAGTGAACTGAAGAGTTTAAGATCAGATATGGGACTAACAGTGGCAAAGGGGAAAATGTGCCAATATCAGCGGTGTCATTAGAAGGAAAAATGTTCCTGTGTCAGTGGTGTCATTGGAAGGAAAAAATGTTCCTGCATCTCTGGAGACACTAGAAAGAAAAAATGTCCCTCCTCTGTGGTGTCACTGGAAAGATGAAAATTCATTGGTGTTGCTAAGAGGAAAAATGATGCCGCATCAGTTTCAGTGGGGAAAAAAAAAACACTGGTGTCACTCTCAAGAAGACTGATTTGGCACCTATTGAATGAAGGAGGGGAGGGGTTCAGGGATGTGGGCTTTGAGGGGTGCATGGAACTAAAGGAATCTAGGGGGTTCTGAAGGAGGAAGGAGGCTGAATGACTCTAAGGGAGGGAGGAGGCTAAGGGGCCTTTGAGGGATTCTGAGGAGGAGAGGCAAAGTCTAGGACTGAGTTGTCCACAGACCTTCTGCATACTCACTCAGTACAGACCTCCTCAGTGTGGTGCCCACCAGGAATTAAGGCAACATCTCCTTCTTCCTGTCACCCATGTGATATGTCACAAGACAAAGGCAGACAGAAAGAGGCACAGTTTACCCTCGCACACCAGTGGCACCATGCTGCGACAGAGGTATGTTCTCAGCAGGCACCAGCTCTCTTCCATTCAAGTAGGCTTCTGTTTGAGGAGGAGAGGGCAGAAGTAAGTATTGAGGCCCCCCTGCTCCTTCTGACAGGAGTAACGCTGCAGTCACTTCTGTCAATAAGATGCTGGAGAACAGAGCAGCTGAAGATCTGCCCCCGTCTCATATCAACACTGCAAGTGGGGCATGTGTCCCTTCTGCCCCTCCTTGTCTTAAATGGCCACAGTCTTGTTGCCACTTTAGAAAACAGCACCCCTCTTCTAAAAACAAGCTTATTTTATAATGCCTTCATACCACTGACACCAGGAACACAAAACACTTTGTATGCACATAAGTGCATAACCCCATATACCGTAAAAACCGGCCTTATTTATGTGCTTGGAAACCACAGGCCTTGCGCATAGCGGCCTGTACAAATCAATGACAGAGAGTGCCTGTATGCTGGAAAATGCCAATCCAAGTGTATTTATGTGTACGGGTACTAATGTATAGGTGAACACAGTCAACGGGCCTGAAAGGGAGGAAAATTCTGAAATTTTAAGTTGCTACCAGAACAAGAATATTGAAGAAATCTTCTAATGGTAACCTATTCTAATGACACCTTTCTAAGAGGGCATTACTGTCACTTTAGAGAGATATTTTCTCAAACCATTTATGTTTCTTAGATCTCTCCAATAAGACACAAGCAGCAGAAAAAAATGGACAGGGATCTTAACCATTTCCTACACTATCTTGATGGAAACAAAAAAGTTTTATCTTTAAATTTTTAACAGTTAAAAATAGAATTCTGGGTTTCATTTGACTATTACTAAACAATTTGGTTGCTGTGTGTGCTGTAATATACTGTAGTATAATTATCTACATACATTATATTACCAAAAGTATTGGGACACCAGCTTTTACAAGCACATGAACTTTAATGGCATCCCAGTCTTAGTCCGTAGGGTTCAATATTGAGTTGGCCCACCCTTTGCAGCTATAACAGCTTCAACTCTTCTGGTAAGACTGTCCACAAGGTTTAAGAGTATGTCTATGGGAATGTTTAACCATTCTTCCAGAAGCGCATTTGTGTGGTCAGGCACTGATGTTGGACGAGAAGGCCTGGCTCGCAGTCTCTGCTCTAATTCATCCCAAAGGTGTTCTATCGGGTTGAGGTTAGGACTCTGTGCAGGCCAGTCAAGTTTCTCCACCCCAAACTCTCTCATCCATGTCTTTTTGGAACTTGCTTTGTGCACTGGTCCAAATCATTTGGTGGAAGGGAGGTTATGGTGTGGGGTTGTTTTTCAGGGGTTGGGCTTGGCCCCTTAGTCCCAGTGAAGGAAACTCTTAAGGCATCAGCATACCAAGACATTTTGGACAACTTCATGCTCCCAGCTTTGTGGGAACAGTTTGGAGATGGTGTTCCAACATGACTGCGCATTAGTGCACAAAGCAAGGTCCATAAAGACATGGATGAGTGAGTTTGGAGTGGAGGAACATGACTGGCCTGCATGGAGTCCTGACCCCAACCCGATAGAACACCTTTGTGATGAATTAGAGTGCAAACTGTGAGCCAGGCCTTCTCGTTCAACATCAGTGTCTGACCTCACCTTCTTCTGGAAGAATGGTCAAATATTCCCATAGACACACTCCTAAACCTTGTGGACAGCCTTCCCAGAAAAATTGAAGCTGTTATAGCTGCAAAGGATGGGCCAACTCAATATTGAACCCTACAGACTAAGACTGGGATGCCATTAAAGTTAATGTGTGTGCAAAGGCAGGCGTCTCAATACTTTCGGTAATATAGTGTACATTAAGTGGCACTGTGTTCCAGCAGCAGTATAGGTAACTTCTTATCTGCTGTTGGAATTAAAAAGAGTGCAGTTGGGTGCTTCTTAGCTTTTCAGGAGAAGTCTTAAAGTTTTATCAATAATTACAAGGCTTCCTCTTATTGGTCGAGGTTGAAATTGTGACACTGTCTACCCCCTCTCCATGTCAGCCATTCAGAGGAAGCCTTGTATTCATTAAAAAAATACAAGGCTTCTCCTGAATGGCAGAGTAGCACTCAGCCCAACTCTTTTTAATTCCATACTGGTGCCAGAACACCGTGCCACTTACTGTATGTCACTAATGCTACTACGGTATATTACAGCACACATAGCAGCCATATCATTCTGTAATGAAAATAGTTTGTTTGAGCCAGATTGGTCTAAATGAACAATTTGACATGAAACCTGGAATTCTACTTTAATCGTCCAATCAGGGGAAATACAAAAATAGTTAAAGTAATTGCAAAGTCTTGTTTTTTAATGTATTTTTTTGTTAAAATGACAAACATGCCATACTTAACTGCTGTGTACAATGCTTTTGCAGAGAGCAGCCCTGTCGGCACTCCTGGCTCCTCCCCCCGCTGCCTGGCCCCATAGCAAGCTGCTATGGGGGCACTCATGCATGCTCACTTCTGAGCCCTGCTTTGTGTGTCCATAGGCCCACAGTGGAGGACTTGGCCCCTGGCCCCATTATCTCCTCACTGGCTGTGATTGACAGCAACAAGAGCCAATGGCTCCCACTGCTGTATCTGAGCAATGGGGAGGGAGAGAGCCAAGAGAGCCTCTGCTCTCGTGCATGTTGCTGGATCGAGATTAGGCTCATGTATGTAATTAGTGGGAACTGCAGGGGGAGCTGCATGTAGAAAGGTTTTTACTTTAATGCAGGGAATGCAGTAAGGTTAAAAACATTCTGCCTTTACAACCACTTTAAATGATTTTCTATCCATGATAATAGAGGAGGCTTGTTAAACATTCGACATCCTGATTTTAGGGTCAAGGCTGAATTATTGCTTTGCTTTTCCATTATGACGCTTTCATGAACATACATACCTCCTCCTTTCTCTTTGTGCTGCCTCTGCAGTAGTTCTTGTCTCTGTTTGCTTTCTATTGTGAGCACACACACTGAGTGTTGTATGTACTGCTACTGAAAGACAGATGATGTTTATCTAACTTTGCTGATAGGTCCACAGACTCTGCACTAATTCATCCCTATCCAAGAAGCCATTGTATCAATTGACCCAACACTGTCCAAGAATAGATGACCCTTTGGTTCATTTTATGTAGTTGCTAAAACCACTTTTCAACGATTGCTTCAAGTGATGTAATTGTAAAAAAAATTAAAAATGTTTTGACTTTAGATTACAGCCCGTGAAAAGTAGTCCTTACTGTAGCACATATGAGTGATACTGTCAGCCTTATTCAATAGATAGAAGTGCAAAGTGTGGTAATCCATAGCAACTAAGGAGAACATGCACCACAGTGCAAACTTTTTAGGCAGGTGTGAAGAAATGCTGTAAAGGAAGAATACTTTCAAAAATCCATATTTGAATTGTTTATTGTTATCAATTTACAAAATGCAAAGTGAGCAAACAGAAGAGAATCAAATCAATATTTGGTTTTAATTAATACATTTGTACATTTGTTAGGTTAAGTAGGTTAGGTTTTGTAAAGGAAATTTGTAAGTTCTGCATATACTGTAATTGTATTCTCTTTTGTATGTATTGTACACCGCACTCCCTGGGCACACGGCACTAATAATGCTTTCATTACATGTTTGCATTCTTTCGAGTCTTGATTAGAATTAGCCTGCCTATGTTACGCCCCTTGTTACCATAAAAGTACAATTGTAATATTAATGTGATATCTACGTAATTATGTGTATAAAAGCCTTCAATTGTGTCATAATAAAACAACCGTTATTTGGAAAGATGCTGAGTGTATCTTTTGTATCTGTTCCCTACTGCAGTACTTATTAATAATTTGGAACCACTATTCAATATGAAGATAGGAATTGCCTATCTATAAAATATCCAGAACAGTTTCATAGCTATATAAAGAGAATCCGAACTCTGGAAGCTGTGCCCAAAAAACATCAAGCAGAGGGCGAAGACCTAGTGAAAGGTGTTGCCTGTGGTCTCCCTCTCACTTATCTTTTCCCCATTTTCCCAATTTTTGACTTACCATGCCTTGTTCTGCATTGTATCTCTATGTAGAGGCAGCTATTTTCATATTTGCTTCCTTATGTTAGAACCTCCAGCAGGGACCATAAGCAGCAAAGTGATGATATCACCAAATCTCACTTTAGAGCCCCTAACAATCAGGAGCAGCAGGACCTTAGGTTTCACACTGAAGATATACAGATATGGGCCTGTAGGCACAGGAGTGCTTAGGTACCCTCATATAACAGAAAGTCCAAAGCTATTTTTCAGGAGAAATTCAAGACTTGCATTTTTAGGTACTAAATTACAGCAAATCTTCCACCGCTACCAGCATGTGTGAACAAGCTTAAAGCAGAACTAAAGGGATGAATACTCACCTTTCCTCCAGTGGTTCCTGTACCATAGTGGTGCCGCCATCTTATTCTGTGTGCTGGTCTTTGTCCATCTTCATTGGCTGGTGTGAAGACCTAGTCATATCAGCAACAGAGATCGGGCCGGCCGCCTTAAGCTGCCTAGCTCAGTTTACATGCTGGGGAACACTGAGAGCAGGCAGGTTGGCGTATTTTAGTGCAGAATAGACATTAATTTCTCTTTTGCAATTAAAAGCCTGCCTGCTCTCTGTGAATAACAGCAGAATTGTGTTTTTTGTTTGCCAGTTGAAGCTCGATCTACCATCAGCACCAGTAAAAGAAAAGTGCAGTGTTACTTTGCACAGTTATATTTTTCCGACATGGTATGAGTCAAACAAAAAATAAAGGCAAACATCTTTTGTATAGAAATATACATTTTCCATGAAACCATGACGTCACAGGAACGTTACTAGGAATGAGTAATTGGTTTTATGTAAATACAAGGGTGGTATGACTCTGTGTAGAGATAACATACTCTATAATTTATGAGAGTTCCCTGCCTGTGGCTAGTAATACAATAAAACCACACTCACATACAAAGACAGAGGTTACATAAAGCAGCCAATCTGCTATAGCTTATTATGTTTTACCCACTTTCAAAAGGCATTATGTGTGTTTTCAGCTTAATTACTGCACAGGCTATAATATATATATGGTCAAAGTAATTACATAAGTATGAGCTTAAATATTGGATGTGTGTGCACACAGGAAGTGAAGCATTGATTCTTGGATGATGCTTACACTTTAAAGGGAAACTGACTGCTTTTCTATATACTGTATGTGCTTAAAGTACTATGCTTTCTCTATATTTATTTGCACCATCTTTATTTTTACAGATTGGATCGCTTCCAAACCATTTTTTATTCAGACATAGAGATCATCCCAGGAGATCACGGAGAAGTGCCCAACACATTACAAAGCGGTTGTATGATGATAACCGGGTAATTTTCCAGCAATATTAACAGTGTTATAGATGTTGACACCTTCATCAATAAGGTAGAAAAATGACGGGGTTAGTAAAAAAATACATACTCACCTCAATGCTGCAGCATCTGTGTGACACTGCAGCTATCCTCCACTAACTCTAAGACTAGACATGTGCAGTTTGTTTTGTTCCGAATTGAAATTCGGACAAATTTTTCATTCATTAATAGTAACGAATTTAAATGAATCCAAAAGAACAAATCAAAATTTCAGATGAAATTCAGACTTGAATAGTTGTCAAATTTAATTTGAATAGTTTTTGAATCGAATTTGAATTTTCAAAGAGAATAAAATAGAATAGAAAAAAAAAGGAATAGTATAGAAAAGAATATAATAGGATAGACAAGAATAGAATAGAAAATAAAAGAATAGAACATAATAGAGTAAAACAGAACAGAATACAAAATAAAAGAATAGAAAAAAATAGAATAGAAAAAAAAGGGATAGAACAGAAAATAAAAGAATAGAGTGAAACAGAACAAAATAAAATAGAAAATAAAAGAACAGACTAAAATAGAATAGAAAATAAAGAAATAGAATAGAACAAAATAGAAACAATATAACCATCTTCTAAACTTCGAATATCGAATAGAATAAGTTTTAATAGAATAGAAAAGAATAGAAAGAATATAACAATATTCTGAAATTCAAATTTCAAAGAGAATAGACAATAATAGAATGTAAAATAAAAGAATAGAACACAAAAAACAATAGAATAGAATGGAATACAAAGAATATAACGGTCTTCCAAAATCCAAATTTCGCCTAGCATTAATTCGATTTCAAATGGAATTCGAATACAAGAAAAATTTGAATGGATTTGAATTCAGATAAACAAAATGAATTCTGAAAATGAATTTTGAAATACACTAACTTATGTAAATAACAACTCAAAACAAAACAAGTTTTTGTGTTCTGCACATGTGTAAGACCAAGAGCTGGCAGATCACATGACCAATCAGCTCTCGGTTTTGCTGGCAGCGGAGAACAGTGACTGTCAGTCAGTGCACGTGGCTCTTCTCCTCCAACACTCGCTGGCTGGGGACGGAGTGGGCATGGCTGCTTTTGGCTCTTAGCCATGTGCTGAAACGTGGAGCCAACGGCCCCATCAGCAGATAGCACTCACTAGCCCGTGAGTCACAGGGGTACATTAGAAATGACCCAAAAAGAGCAGTATAGCCAAAAAAGGTTTAGCCATACTTATATTTTTAAGGCCTACGTCCCAACCAAAACTTTTTATTAAGCTTTTTCTGGGATACAATAGAAAAAGGTTAGAGCCTCAGTCAGGTTTTTATTGCCACCTGTTTACAACAGGGACACAGACGATAACAGATTTTTAGTAGCGGGAAAGGGTTACAACATCAGGCAATGTTAATTGCTGTCAGTGACTGTCTGGGCTGGTGATGCCTGCACCCTAATTTTTGCATGGGACAGGAAGTAAGAGTAAATCTCTCTAATGAAGTCAGAGACAGAAATAATAACTGACACATTTCCACTCAATTCAGAACTGAAAAAAATGCTAACTGGAGGCTTTCATTCTGCCCTGCCTCCTGCAGTTCACTGTACAGCAGCACCAATGTTGGAACAGTCGCAAAGTTAAAACATACTTACAGGAGGAGCTGGCAGAATGTGCAGCTGCATTAGGGCCCCCTTGGGCATTAAGGGCCCTCTAGGCCAGTGAGAAATGAGAGGCATTTTTTATCATGCCCAAACCTTGCTCCTGATATGTAATATGATTGTTGTTGAACAACAAGGACCTTCCTAAATTCTCACCTGACTGGCAATAAGACATACAGATTGCTCTTTTTATTCCCTCTTTTGCCCCATTTGGGCAAAAAGTGGATTGTTGTTTAATGTCTGACCCTAGTTACATATTATGACCCATGAGAAGTGCAGGGCATTTATTCTTCACCTTTATCTATCTATACACAGTGAATACATTTTATGTTCAGTTGTAATTGAATGAAGGTGTCCAATAATTGTTCCCGTACAAGTGTCCTCTGCTGACTATGTCCATGACTGTGTAGTATAATGAGATTGTCAGTGTACAGCTTCTTCTTCTTTATTATCCAGTCATAGGCTGGATAGAAGGTTGTTGACAAAACTGTATTGCCTAACTATAGTAGAGAAATGTAAGGTCACCAAATAGGTGGGTGCCTAGATACCAAGACTGACTAAATGCAATGACAATTTTGGTAGGTAGAACAGTTCACATATACACTATATTACCAAAAGTATTGGGACACCTGCCTTTACACATATGAACTTTAATGGAATCCTAGTCTTAGTCTGAAGGGTTCAATATTGAGTTGGCCCACCTTTTAGCAGCTATAACAGCTTCAACTTTCTGGGAAGGCTGTCCACAAGGTTTAGGAGTGTGTCTATGGGAATGTTTGACCATTCTTCCAGAAGAAGGTGAGGTCAGGCACTGATGTTGGACGAGAAGGCCTGGCTCACAGTCTGCGCTCTAGTAGAATTCCAGGTTTCATGTCAAATTGTTAATTTAGACCAATCTGGCTCAAACAAACTATTTTCATTACAGAACGACACGGCTGCTATGTGTGCTGTAATATACCGTAGTAGCATTAGTGACATACAGTAAGTGGGGCACGGCGTTCTGGCACCAGTATGGAATTAAAAAGAGTTGGGCTGAGTGCTACTCTGCCATTCAGGAGAAGCCTTGTATTTGTTTCAATGAATACAAGACTTCCTCTGAATGGCTGACATGGAGAGGTGGTAGACAGTGTCACAATTTCGACCTCGACCAATAAGAGGAAGCCTTGTAATTATTCATAAAAATTCAAGACTTCTCCTGAAAAGCTAAGAAGCACCCAACTGCACTCTTTTTAATTCCGACAGCAGATAAGACGTTACCTATACTGCTGCTGGAACGCAGTGCCACTTAATGTACGCTATATTACCAAAAATATACGGACACCTGCCTTTACACACACATGCACTTTAATGGCATCCCAGTCTTAGTCTGTAGGGTTCAATATTGAGTTGGCTCACCCTTTGCAGCTCTAACAGCTTCATCTCTTCTGGGAGGGCTGTCCACAAGGTTTAGGAGTGTGTCTATGGGAATGTTTGACAATTCTTCCTGAAGCACATCTGTGAGGTCAGGCACTGATGTTGCACTGATGATCGAGAAGTAGGTAGAGCTAAGTGGTCTGCTAGGTATCCTTTTGCTGGCAAGTTGTCACCAACATCAAGATTGCTTTTCTAGCACCACCTTCATGAAACCAGTTGGAAAATGTTCAGTTGTTGTTGAGTGTATATCCTCATGAATGACACAATGCATTTTATGTAAATTTCAGGTCTCATGGGCAGAACAGCAGTATCTCAAGCAAAGGACTAAACGAGGCTATGTGATGAGTACAGACTCAGAAGACCTTTTTAATGATCCTTTGTGGAAAAATCAGTGGTATTTGGTAGGTGCTGTTTTGAGGCTATTTCATTCCATAATAACATTTACCTAAAGTAAATACAGGGACGGGTTAATGTTAACCTAGCTCTCCTTAAAAGTATATACTTACCTTCCTTTTCCTCCCAACTAATGTATTCAACTACTGGTAGTAAAAGGAACCTGCATAAGCTTGAGCTGCAGCTTAAACAGGTGTATGGATTTCCCACATAGTGGTGATTGGCCGATGTCACGTATTCATGAACAAATACAATTCATTATGTAAATATTGTAATACATGTATTGCCTACAAATGTCTCACCCCAGCTAATGCTTTAAAAAAATCTATGTTCCGTAAAAAAATAAAATAAAATAGGAGAGTGTATATTTAAACAAGCAGGTACGTGCATTTTGGTATTTAAATTGTAGCAGTTTTTGAAAGTATATGGGAATATTTCATACCAGTTTAAGGCTAGTCAATTAATAAAGAGAAAATGATCCAAATGTACAAATGTTCCAAAGAGCAGACTTCCCATAACCTCCCTTAGGAATTGGACAACGGTGTTTTGTTAAATTCTATGAGATTACATCAGAGCCATGAAACAGCTATTGCACCATTACTTAATTCACCAAGTCTGCTGTTTATGGAATACATCAGCTGATTTTGAAGAGTAAACTTAGAAATAGATGCATCCCTGCCAACTAATAAATGTGTCCAAACATTTTACTTACCATACATAAATGATGCCTGAGGAAATTTAGAATGATTTAGCGACTTACTTTTACTTGGTAATACCTTCTTTTCTTAGCCTACTGAAACTATAGGTTTGCACTTTCCTTCTGGGGTGCTTTGCATTAATTCGCACACATTAATGCATGTATTTCTGTGTGTTAATGTGATGAATTGGCTGACAGAACACCTCAATGCACACATTAGCGCAATGTGTGCGTTGTGCTGTGATGTAATTCACATCCATTGGCAAGTGCACGGAAGTGCACATTCCTGCAACGCAGTTGTATGAGCCAAGCCAAAATAATTTTGGTTGGAGTTGGGATTTAAAGAGCTAGTCCCACAAACAAGTGCAGACCTAACAGGCAAAAGACTTTCCTGGTGCCTTCATGGCAGAATATGCATGGTTGGTTGCCCCACCCCCGGCCAACCCACAGGACCATTATACCTCTATAAAAGAGAGCGACGCTCCCCATCTGCCTCATCGCAGGAGAACCCAAAGTCTTTTGACTTCCCGCCCACCCATGCCTGCTCATTTAAAAGCATTCACTCAGGTGTGGGTGAATTGCACAGATCGGTGGGCGATCTCCACCATCCAGCTGGGTCATTTCTGGAAGTTCAAATGACAACCTCCTCAGGCATCCTTCCTCCCCACCAGGATTACCAGGTCAACGGAGAAAGCAGGAATTTTGCGACAGTATGTGCACACAATAATTCTCCAGAAAGCGGTAGTGCACGTTCCAGAGTCTGAATGGTACTCAGGCTTTTATTCTCCAGTTTTTCTTTTGTGCAAAAAAATGGGAGGATGGAGGCCAGTGCTGGATCTGAAGAGATTGAACAGATACATTATCCTAGAACATTTCAAGATGGAGTCACTAAATACGATCAACTTGGCAGTCCAGCTGGGCGAGTGGATGGTCTTCAGGATGCATACTTACATGTACCCATTCATCGCCATTTTCAGGCTTACCTAACAATCAAAGTGGAGGACATCCACCTTCAGTTCCAGTGTCTCCCATTCAGTATATCTACAGCACCAAGAACCTTTACAAAAGTCCTTGTGGCAATTCTAGCACCACTCAGAGAACGGGGAGTCCTGCACTATCTGGAGGACATCTTGACATTATTGTAGTGCAGTGCTGAACCTCAGAGTGGCCTATATCCCAGCCTTTCAGAATCACCAAGCGGATCTGTTGTCCAGGAATCTGGCCGACAACAACAAGCGGTCTCTGAATCCGACAGTGTTCAATTGGATTTGTCAACAATGGGGTCACCCCCAAATAGAACTTTTTGCCTCGCCTCTGAACACCAAGACACCTCCCTTTTTCTCAAGATATGTCTGTTGGACGTCATTTTGGGTGGATGCGCTAGCTCAGTCATGGGATTTCCGCGTGGTCTATGCCTTTCCTCCAGTCCCTATTATCCTACGTTTTCTCCAATGACTCAGCAAGGAGAGAGTGATCCTTTTGGCAATAATCCCTTATTGGCCACAGAGCCCATGGTTCACACTGCTGATGCATCTGTCCCTCTGCGAACCCCTCCCTTTCCCACATCTTCAGGACCTTCTGTTTCAGAGACTCTGAATTTAAAGGTCTGGAAGTTGAGAGGAGGAGATTGGAAGAGGTAGGGTGTTTCAGCCAAGTTATGAAAACTCTGCTTCAGGCAAGGAAGGCCTCCACAAGCAATACCTATTACAAGATTTGGCAGAAATTTCTTGAATTAGCACAAAGAGAGCAGTTTGACCCACTAAGACTGGAGGTTCAGAATGTGCTGCAATCTCTCTAGTCAGGCCTATATTTAGGATTAGACCTTAATACCCTGAAGGTGCACATCTCAGCCCTCTCAGCTATCACAGACACCAGATGGGCCCTAAATTCTCTAGTAGAACACTTTCTAAGAACAGCAATAAGGCTAAAACCACCAAGAAGAAGTCTATACCCCAAATGGGACTTACTGATAGTGCTAAATTTTCTTGCAGCACCTCTCTTTGCACCCACGGAAGGCTGTTCTTAGGAAGACATCAGACTAAAGGCAACCTTCCTAGTAGCTGTTACATTAGGGCGCAGAGTCTCAGAAATTGAAGCCCTAGGCTCTCGAGATCCCTATATCGTTTTCTATCCAGACAGGGTAATTCTTCAGTCTATCCATCAATTCGTACCTAAGGTCTCTTCCACATATCACTCCAATCAGGAATGGGTCCTGCCAGCGTTCCCGGAAGAACGGAATGAATCAAAACTGCACACATTGGTTGCAGCAAGAGTCTTAATGTCCTACATCACTGCTACTCTACACCTCCGGAAAGATGAAAGATTATTTGTAGTTCCCAGTGGTGCAAGGAAAGGGTAAGCAGCATCGAAGCACACAATAGCTGGATTGTGAAGATTATACACAGGGCTTACTGGGCTAGTGGGCTTCCTGCTCTTCAGAAAGCGAATGCACACTCGACAAGAGGGATTTCATCTTCATGAGCAGCCTTGGCAAAGGTTTCTCCGGAGATAATTTGCAAAGCAACAAGCTGGTCCTCATTTTCCACGTTTATGGCTCACTACAGCTTAGATCCAGCTAGTCTCACCTCCCGGGATTTTGGGAGGAAGACCTTACAATTTTCTGTTTTGTAATAGTCAATTAAAAATTCTGTTTTCTTCAGCATTCCCTCCTTGGTAGCGAGTTATTTACTTTGCTACAGGCCTGACAGATGGTGGGTGGACTGGCAAGCAGGTACAGAAGCTGGTAGCTACTGAAGTACAATAAAAGAATAAATTTGGGAGGTGACAGCATCTGGATCTTGAGCATTTCCCAACAGATGCAAAGCAGCACAGAGGGAAGAGAGGAATTTGTGCTGGGGACAGTTTTATTCTGGGGAGATATTTGTATTGGGAGTCATTTTTGCTTGGGGAAGAAATGTGCCTGACCCATATGCATTGTTCATTACTTACAGGATTTTAGACCCCCTTGTGTTACTTATTCTTGATCTCTGTGCCTTATGTGTTACTTATTTTTTGACCCTTGCACTTTGTGCAATATGTACTTCTGGCCCTTGCATTACTTATTCTTGACTATTGCACTCTGTGCATTACTAACTCTTGGTCCTGGCCTGTACTCTGTGCGTTACTTACTCTCGATCCCCGCATTTTGGGTGGTGCTTACTCTTGATTCCTGTACTTTGTGCGTTATGTACTCCAAACCCCTGAACTTTGTGCAACACGTACTTCTGACCCCTACACTTTGTGCCATACATACCCTTGTCACCTGTGCTTTGTGCATTTTGTGTTACTGTCCACAGCATTCTGTGCATTACATACTCCTGAACTCTGTGCATTACATACTCCTAGCCCCTGCATTCTTTATGCTGTATTGTACAGTATATACTCCTGACCAAAAAATTCATAGTCTTAACAGTTACTGGTTGCTAAGTAGTCCTCAACAATTTATATGTAATTCTTCTTTAGGTTAAGCTCAGAAAAAGTGTTAGCTCTCTTTTCATATTCTATGCGCAGAAAAGCAAATGTGTGACTCAAACACACACTCAGAAACAAACGCACACTGAACTGGATGGACCTGTTTTTTTTTTATCCTAATAACTATGTAATGGAAGAGCTTCATTTTTTTTAAAAATGATTGTGCTGAGGTTTATATATGTCTGTGAGACTATCATTTGTGGCACAATGCTTAAGCATAGTTTGTGGGTACAAGGACTGTGACATTTCGGTGGTATACCCAGGGGTGTTCCAGGTCTGTCACAATCCTCCTAGCAACACACCTGATGTAAACGCTACCTGAATGACATTTAAGCCCCGTACACACGGTGCGACGGTCGTACGACAGAACAGCCCAAATCGTATGTTGGCTCATGTATCTCGCGTACTGACATGCACTAAGCGATCGTACAATTAAGCCGAGCGTAGTGCCGTGTTACGAATGCATAAAGAGGAAGCCCAGGTGCATATAATTTGTGAAGTAGAAACGTAGGTTTACACTAGCGTACACTTCCGATCGTTCCTGACTTTTGAGCATGCGTGTTTCGTACAGTACAACTTGTTGGACCAATTTCTCTTTACACACGATACAACGGTCGTACGACCTCTTGTTGGCACAACCAAAGTTTTCTAGTTTGCTCATCCAACCCCTGTTGCACGACCGTCGCACGTCGGCTGTTCTAATCGTGCGTACTAACAGTCGTACGACCGGTTTCATACGACTGTCGCACCGTGTGTACCAGGCTTAAGTTTGCTAAAACACAGTGGGGGGGTTATTAAGATGTTAGCACACAGAATCTGGTGCAGCTGTGCATAGTAACCAATCAGCTTCTAACTGTAGCTTGTTCAATTAAGCCCTGACAACAAAATCTAGAAGATGATTGTTTACTATGCACAGCTGCACCAGATTCAGTTTTAGTAAATCCCCGAAAGTGTATCATAAACACTTTCCTTCATTTATGTATAGATTTCTTGCTTTCACCTTGTTTTCATTCTTTGATACCTCTCAGTGCTGCTTGCCTCTTTGCAGACTGGCTGATTTACCAAAGGATTTGAAAATGTTCACACGATAAATTGTGGAAAGATTTACTTCAATTGTTCAGTCTAGTGAAATACCTGTTTACTTATTGCAATCGCCTCATAATTGGATAACTGAAGTCAAGTGGATATTCACACATTTTATTAGCTGAACATTCTCAAATCTTTTAGTAAATCAACCTCCTTGCCTTCTGTCTTTGTACATGCACTCCAGCGATGTCTCCATGGAGTATTTCAAGGCAGGGCACCCCGATGCACCTTGCTATCGATGTGAATTGCAGCACAGCAACATACTGAAATGTGCTGTGGTGTGATGTGCAACCAGAAATGGTGCAAGCAACATTTTGGTGCATTCTAGTGCATTAGGCATCCTATTCAAATGAATGGACCGGCTTAACACAACACAGGTTAACACAAGGCCCTACAAGATCAATCTATGCAGCAACCATAACTTGTTATCTTAAGTATAGCGGTTTTCGAGATCCTGCCTTATTGGACATTTACTCTGCATGTTTGAAGTGTTCTGCATTTGGGCAACGACTGTGGGTGAGGCGAGTGACGGAGAGGAGATTGTGGAGTTCCCCTGTGCAGCAGTAGTCATCAGTGTGTAATATTAAAACTTATAGTTTAAAGTGGTTCAAGACATTTATTTTTACCTTAATTACATTTTAATATCTTGAATGCATTCCCTACATTAAAGGAGAAGTCCAGCTAAAGCTCATCTGGATCACAAGGAGTGCAGTTTTGCACTCCTATGACTCGTTTTCAGCAGAGAGCAGGCTGAAGTCCGCTCTCTGCTGACATCACATTAGTTGGTCCAGGCACCGTGTCATCGCGTGTGACGATAAAGTCTCGATCCATCAGGTGCCTGGACTGACACCCGGCTCGGCCTCTCAGCAAGCTGCTGAAAGTCTGAGCCAGCTGACCCCGCCCCCTCCACAGCTCAGCGCTCCAATGAGCGAGGAGGGAGCAGAGTAGAGAGCTGTGACTGACAGTCTGCAGCTCTCTGCTAGGGGAGCTCTGAATACCGAGCGATCAGCGGTGTTGGATCACTCAGTTCTCAGTGTACAGGCGCTGGGGGACAGATGTAGCAATGCACCGATGCTGCATCCACCGAGTTATGTATAATTCCTAAAAAATAAACAAAAAAACTTTTTCTTCTCTTTTAGGGTAAAAAAATGTTCCAGTAGTTTTATTGCTCCCCCCTGCAATCACTTACCTGAATCCTTTCTTGATCTTGTGCTTGTCTGCAGAGGCACTCTCACCCCTTTCTCTTCTCACAAGACACATAGGCAGCAGCTGGAGCGATTGGCTCCTGCTGCTACCAATCAAATCCTGTGCGGAGGGAGCTGGATATGGGTTCAAGCCACACTGTGTGTGTCTATGGGCGCACACAGCTTGGATCGGAAGTACAACCGCATGAGTGCCCCCATAGTAGCCAAGAGGAGAGCATTGGCAGGACACTCCAGAGGCACAGAATGTAATAAAAAATGTCTTTATAACCACTTTAATAGTTTCCCATTGATACAGGATTTTTGTATACACTGTGCAGTGAGATACCACTTTGTAATTCTTGTTCTTATGTTCACAGAGAGACACAAGAGTCAACCCAAAGTTGCCAAAGCTGGATTTACATGTCATACCAGTCTGGAGGAAGGGAATAACTGGGAAAGGCAGTGTTGTAACCGTGCTGGATGATGGACTGGAATGGAACCATACAGATATCTATGCAAACTATGTATGTTTACATTTCTAATTATATAATTTACTACCTGTTACTTTCTCTGACTGTGATGAAAGATGTGTGAGAAACCACCCTCACTTAATACACTGTATCCATGAAGGAACAGTGTTGTCACCCTAGGCCAGAAAGTATATTAGGGCTACAGAGCACTCCCTTCTCATCTCCACAGCATAAGGCAAAGGTTCTGTAGTACACAGAGGTAAACTGGGCAGGGCTGATAACACCGCTAGTGATAAAAATACAAATAATACAGAGTGCACAGGACAACACTGGATTTCAACAACTTTTTTTTTATTATTTTGATATACATATCATATGTATAATATATAACTTAATACTTTTAATTGTATATTTAACAGACCAAAAGGAGCCAATAAGAGAAATTAAGTTTTAGGATTTACAGTATCTCACAAAAGTGAGTACACCCCTCACATTTTTGTAAATATTTTATTACATCTTTTCATGTGACAACACTGAAGAAATGACACTTTACTACAATGTAAAGTAGTGAGTGTACAGCTTGTATAGCAGTGTAAATTTGCTGTCCCCTCAAAATAACTCAACACATAGCCATTAATGTCTAATCCACTGGCAACAAAAGTGAGTACACCCTTAAGTAAAAATGTCCAAATTGGGCCCAATTAGCCATTTTCCCTCCCTGGTGTCATGTGACTCATTAGTTACAAGGTCTCAGGTTTGAATGGGGAGCAGGTGTGTTAAATTTAGTTATCGCTCTCACTATCTCGTACCGGTTACTGGAAGTTCAACATGGCACTTCATGGCAAAGAACTCTCTGAGGATCTGAAAAAAGAATTGCTGCTCTACATAAAGATGGCCTAGGCTATAAGAAGATTACCAAGACCTTGAAACTGAGTTGCAGCACAGTGGCCAAGACCATACAGCAGTTTAACAGAACAGGTTTCACTCAGAACAGGCCTTGCCATGGTCGACCAAAGAAGTTGAGTGCACATGCTCAGCGTCATATCCAGAGATTGTCTTTGGAAAATAGACGTATGAGTGCTGCCAGCATTGCTGCAGATTTTGAAGGGTGGGGGGGTCAGCCTGTCAGTGCTCAGACCATACACCACACACTGCATCAAATTGGTCTGCATGGCTGTCATCCCAGAAGGAAGTCTCTTCTAAAGATGTTGAACAAGAAAGCCCGCAAACAGTTTGCTGAAGACAAGCAGACTGAGGACATGGATTACTGGAACAATGTTGTTTGGTCTGATGAGACCAAGATAAACGTATTTGGTTCAGATGGTGTCAAGCGTGTGTGGCAGCGCCCAGGTGAGAAGTACAAAGACAAGTGTGTCTTGCCTACAGTCAAGCATGGTGGTGGGAGTGTCATGGTCTGGGGCCGCATGAGTGCTGCCAGCACTGGGGAGCTACAGTTCATTGAGGGAAGAAGCAGAGCATGATCCCCTCCCTTCGGAGACTGGGCCACAGGGCAGTATTCCAACATGATAATGACCCCAAACACACCTCCAAGACAACCACTGCCTTGCTAAAGATGCTGAGGGTAAAGGTGATGGACTAGCCAAGCATGTCTCCAGACCTAAACCCTATCGAGCATCTGTGGGGCATCCTCAAACAGAAGTTGGAGGAACACGAGGTCTCTAACATCCACTAGCTCTGTAATGTCATCATGGAGGCGTGGAAGAGGACTCCAGTGACAACCTATGAAGCTCTGGTGAACTCCATGCCCAAGAGGGTTAAGGCAGTGCTGGAAATAATGGTGTCCACACAAAATATTGACACTTTGGGCCCAATTTGGACATTTTCACCTAGGGGTGTACTCACTTTTGTTGCCAGCGGTTTAGACATTAATGGCTGTGTGCTGAAGTACTTTGAGGGGACAGCAAATTTACACTGTTATACAACTACTTTACAAACAAGGAATTACATCGGGCACAGAAAACATGGACTTTGCAAGCATGCGTTACAATAAAAACGTATTTTATTTATTACAAAAAGGGCCTTAAGGCTTTTTACAAGAGTTTTTTTTACAAATACTGTTCAAAAACATAACATTAATGAATCAAACACATAAGACATGACATGTTACATTGAACTGTTCTCCTCTGGACTTATACCCACCCAAGGATGGGGTGGAATATGAAAGAGGAGAAAGTGCACCTGCACACTGTAAATAATTGACCTGGGTTGAGTCCTATTAGTATTAGTAATAGAACAGCAATACGACCCTAAGGTATGCTAGATATGAAAAAAGGAAAACAAGTATATATATATATATATATATATATATATATATATAAATAGGGCTTCAAACCACCAGGACGTAGGAGCTTGGAAAAGAGGCTCTTAGGAGCTTGAAAAAAAGGGTCTACTAGTTTCGCGCTGCAGATATGCGCTTCGTCTGGAGCACTTAATATCAATCTATTGAAATAGATACAAACATGTCAATGCACAAATACATAAAATAAATTCCACAATATTTATGATTATATACATTTTGTAACAAATTTGCAAGTGATATCTAAGATCACTTACATAGTAAATTAGAATCAATGTTTAGTCAAACGCGGCACACATCCCTACAGCACCCAATTGATCCAGATGGAGATGAGGGGTAGGATCTGAGATAGAGGGTTACCCGGGCGCACCACACAGCAGGGTCATGCATAGGCCGGCATGGGGATCTGCACATGGTACAAATGTTGATACAGTCGGTGGTAAGCAAAATAAATAGTATGGATGTATGTAAACGCATAAGCATACACATATATACATACTAGGGGCATATAAGAAGAAACGGCTGTGTAAGGGATTATGCCCAAACGGCTGTTTGTTGGTGTATTTAGTATATTTGATAAAATATCACTTTAAAAATCCTTGGCTGGAGCAATAAAAATACAATATGTGACTTAGGAGTATTTACCTGAATCATCGAACAGCGTCAGATGTGTAGTAAGGGTCAAAAATGGAGATGTATGAAATATTCCCAAGCATAGAGTAGACAGCGCCCCCATTCATTTATAAACTAAAAAACTAAAAAAAAAAGTATATGCTTGTTGCCTCTTAAGGCTTCAGTGGTAAGGAGGGGCGTGTGGCTGCAAATGATGCCTGGGAGAGACTGCCACTTATAAAGTGTGCAGCTCCCAATCAGTGGCATCTCCAAACACGGCAAAAACCGGCGTGTGACGTCACCGACCCAGCATTATGATCCCGCACATGCGCCGGACCACTCCCGTGAATGCGCAGAGCCCGCCCGCAAACGTAATGTGATGGGCGCCGCCCAGACGGGGAGGATATCCGGCGCTCCGGAGGGAACATGGAGGCCACCAAGGGAAAACCCTGGTGTATGCCTCCACACTGCAGCACCGCCCACTGCACACATGGGAGGTGCAGAAAGGGCGGCACCTATGGCTCTGTGAGCCGCATGCCTGCCCAAGGACGCACTGGACTCCCGTGGGCGGGGCGTCAGGGTCACCCACCACAGATCCATCCCAAGGGATACAGGGCCACTGGAAACAGAGGCACATGCTGAGGGGTATGCAACAATTGAGGAAACACATAAAATGTGATATACATGAATTGAATATGGTCCTATGTGTGCAAAGTGTGTTTACAAAGTGTTATTTCTTCAGTGTTGTCACATGAAAAGATATAATGAAATATTTACAAAAATGTGAGGGGTGTACTCACTTTTGTGAGATACTGTACGTACACTTTAATCCCACATTTACAAAGGTGGTTATTAGAGGAAAACCTAAAAAGGAAAAAGTATCAGTTTGTTGAGGCTTAAGCCTTGCACTTTGCTTCCTAAGGCATTAGTCAGGTGCCATTATAGGTACAGTTCTCACAGACAAGGGAATGTAGATCGCTATAAGAATGTACACCAAATTTTACCCAAATTTTCACATTTCTGGAAAGCAAAATGCATTGGATAAAGTGGAGGCTCAGTTTTTGCTGGTGAGTAAACTGGAATACAAGGGGTTATGCTTTATAGTATCCTACCTTGATGTTTTGTATTTCAGGATCCAGAAGCAAGTTATGACTTTAATGATAATGACAAAGACCCGTTCCCAAGATATGACATTACAAATGAGAACAAGTGAGTATCCATGGTAACACTCGTTACGTTGTTCCTCAACCTTCTGCAACAAACAGACTAATTCAAAGAGCATTTTGTAACATTTTAAAATATGAATATGCCTGTTCTAACGACAAAAATGGTTCTTTTTAGCCATTGTTGCTATTCGAAAGAAATTTTATTATTTCTCATTTATAGCCACATTTCTCCGCTTTATTAAAATATGTAGCCCTTGTGGTGGTAGTCACTGAGAAACGAAGTAAGAAAAGTATATTTACAGGGACACTGTAATCAATAACAATGTGTTTTTAGCCTCTGTCAGGTTTTTTTTAAAGAACATTTTGATGTTGGTGATCTGTTGACTGCTCGTGATTATGGCAATGCAACAGATCATTAACACACATTAACACAAGCTCAAAACGTTTTTCTTCTAAGGTAAATGATGAATTTGATTTCTAAGATATACAGTATGTCTTATACAGTATATGACATTTGAACATTGGTTAGTGTTGGTCAACAGGGCATAAATATAGGAAACGAGATAAGTGAACCTTACTGCCCCACAATATCAAATTATTAGAAGTCTGTTTTTTACCCCATTAATAAAAGAGGGGACATTTTACATTCATTTCAAAAACATTTAGAGAAGGAACTCCTTTTGCTGGCTGAAACAAGACACTAATACTAGTTTCAATAATATGATGGAACAATAGAGGCTTTTATGAGCTTTAAGGGAGAACCCAGGTGTCATCATTTAGTAGCTGATAAGGGAAAAGCAGTTGTGGTGTTACATGTGAATGATTATCATAAGGCCCTTAGACAACTTGCAAATAATAAAATCCTAGATTTTTTAAATAGTGACCCCACTGCATCTTTCAAGAAAGAGTTGGTTTCATTTATTCATTTTTAATTATCTATGGGAATTATGGAAGATCTAGCAGAGATTAGTACCTGCCTTTTCTGTGGCCCCAATATTATATCATCTCCCAAAGGTGTACAAGGGGTCCTCTCCATTGGTTGGCTGACCTATTGTCCTTAGAAACAGGTCCCTTACAAAAAAAACAAAAAAACAACTAAAATACAGAAATTAAATGTTAACCTTAAATGGTGGATGTGGTGTCTCAGCAGCTTTACACTCATATATCCCTCATATGTATGTAGGGTTACCTCTGTAGGAGTCGCTACATAAATGCCCAGGGTCCCTTTTCCCAGTAGTTTTCTCTCAGCCAAACACACAATTCTGACCCCTCTTCAGCTCATTAACCAGTATAGGGGTATGCTTTTTCTGATGCTTTTATAAGAAATTGGATAGGTAGTAGGTAATCATAGGAAACGCAAGTAACCCTTAATAATGATTTTAGGACACTGAACTTTCTCTTATAGAACTGTGAGCTTAGTCCTTGCAAAAGAAACAATGGACTGAGCTTTGTAGTAGCAACTTGCAGAGATTAATCTTCCTCTTTGGACAGTAGGAGTAAAGTTTTTTACTAAGAATTTAACAGACTGAGCTCTTCAGGGCACTGGACACTATGGAGTTGATTTACTAAAGCTTGAAAGTGCAACATTTGGTGCAGCTCCACACAGAAACCAATCAGCTTCAAGGTTTTATTGTCAAAGCTTGATTGAACAAGCTGAGGTTAGAAGCTGACATCACCAGCCCTCCTCTCCCGACCAGGACAGGGAAGGACCTGATGGAGAGAATGCGAGTGGAGCTGTGCTCAGTGCAGACATGCTGAGGCATTAGGTTTCCCTGTCTAACCGTCTCCCTCAGCCAAGGTTATGGGCTGCCAACTGCAGGAGAGGAGGAGGAGGGCTGCAAGTGACCTTGGGATCTAAACTTGTCATACACAGCAGGAGTGGAGAGAACCTGTTCACAGCACTCGGGACTACACAGAGTGCCCCATGTGTAAGTAACAAGGCTGCTGTTCTTGCACCATATTTTCTGCCTGGCTGGACAAAAGTAGGGCTGAGATGCACCTTGTATGCAGGGGGTGAGGTGATGATCCTTATTGCCCCCCATCTTTTACCCCTCCTGCCCCCTGGTGGTGAGGGGGGGTCTCCTTGCTTACAGCAGTGTGGCCAGCTAGTAACCCCAACCTAATGTGATTAGTATGGATTATTGAGGGCTCCTTGTTATTCACAGCTGGAGTCTCTGATTGGGTTCCCGCAGCCTGCAGCCTTTCTTTATTGGTTGAATCTGAGATAGCTCTTTGACTACTATAGTCAAAGAGCTATCTCAGCCTCAATCAATAACAGAAGGCTGAGGGGCTGCGGGCAGCCAATCAGAGGCTAAGGCTGTGAATAACAAGGAGCCCTTAATAATCTATCGCAGCAGAGCAGCCAGCCAATAATGCCTACATAAATTGCATAGGGGTTAATGGCTGGCTGCTCTGCTGCAACAGATTATTAAAGGCTCTAGTCCTCTCCATTCACAGCCAGAGCCCCCATACCCTCCATGGCTCCAGGTGAGGGAGTAAAAAAATAAGAGACACCCCTCCCATCCCCAGATGTCTCTTCTTTAATTCTGCTTACCTTATGTCAGGGTTATTATTAGCTGGCTGCGCTGCTGTATATAAGGACTCCTCATTATTTACAGCCTGAGCCTCACATTACTGTCTGCAGGCTTTTCTCATTGGTTGAATGTGAGAAGATATCACTTTGAGTACTGTAGTCAAACCGATATGTCAGATTCAACCAATAATAAAAGGCTACAGACAACCAATCAGAGGCTCAGGCTGTGAGTGGTAGAACCTTTATGTTTCCACGAAAAAGTGCTAAAAGTCCACAGTCCCCGTACACATTTGGCCAAAGGTCGGGCAGCATCGACTGGTTCAATAAAAAACGTCCATTCAGCCAGCTTCTTTTGAAGAGGCATGACCGGAAAAGGTCTGCCAAATGGGCATCCAATCAACGCTTTCAGCCAATGGCTGAGAGCACTGACCTGTGTGTTCTGGCAGAGAGATTACTGTACAAATAGTACAAAAATGAATAGTGTGCACCAGGCTTTAGGGGGCGCAAATTAATTGCCTTGTCCTGGACACTGACAACCCATGCTACTCCACTGAACTATCCACCTGCAGCCAAGTCTGACACAGACACACCGTGCTTCACCTGGACTAAGTAGGCACCTGCTGGTCTGCTAGCTTGATGAGAGAAACAAGGCAGGCTGCAGACTTCTCTCTCTCTCTCTCTCTCTTTATATCTCTTTCTCTCTTTAGCTATCTCTCTTTCTCTCTCTCTATCTATCTCTTTACCTCTCTCCCTCTTTATATCTCTCTCCCTTTAAAATAGTAAGCCACATCTTTTTTTTTAACTTCTTCTGGACTGTGCTATAGCTAAACAATGGCTACAGTGCGGTCACATTTTGCCGAGAGGGCATCTATTGATGTCCTCTCGTGCTCACGCTTCCTGTGCTCCCCCTGCGGCGCACATTGGCAGTCATCACAGATCCGGGTAAAGAACCAATCAGAGTGACTCTTTATCATGTGATCAGCTGTTTCCAATCACAGCTTATCAGAGTCTAAACAGGATTTGCCGATTATCATCAATCCTCTCCTCACGCGCTGTTAGGAGAGCCGATAACTGGCAAATCCACATGGGACATCTACACTGATAAACAGGGCATTAGTGCCCACCAGTGCCACCAATCAGGTGCCATCAGTGCAGCCTATCTGTGCCCATCAGTGCAGCCTCAGCCACATCAGTGAAGAAGAATAAGTTCTTATTTACAAAATTTTGTAACAGAAACTAAAACTTTTTTTTCAAAATGTTTGGTATTTTTGCATCTGTTTAGCGGGAAATTTTGAAGATTGATTCTGTTTTACCTTTCTTATGACTAATTGCATGAGTGAAACACCCCTATATATCCTGTTAGTTTTTTCAATAGTGGTAATATCGTAGGGTTATCATATTGGTCCACTATACCAACCAAGCCACTATTCATCCCTTTTGGTATGGGGAAGGTTCACACTTGGCATTTTTGCCCCCTCATTCTGCACTGTACATTCCTCATTTAACATTACCACATTCTGCAAGTAATCTCAGACTCTCTTTAACAACACCCCTTTTAAGCCATGCCCATTGTTTAGCACAGTTTAAACCACACCAAGGCTTCCCACTTGGGATCTTGCACACGGACCCACTGATTTTATGATACGCCTCTGGTCAGGACTGTATGAATATTCAGCTGCTGATTGGACTCTTCCTACCCACTAAGTTGCAGAAGATTTCAGGACAACCAAGGGAAAGCACCAGAAAAATTAAACACAGCCACACTGATTACAGTGAGCCTAAATTTGCCTAACAACGCAATGCAGCTCCAATGGATAGTTAGCTAGAACTAAAATTTAACTAATCCTGTCACCTAGGAGGGTGCTATGTGTATATTTTTGTTGACGTACAATTATTCTTTGTTTGATGGGGCTTGGTCTCTCCAGAAGTGTAACTCTTTTAGTGGGGATAAGTTTGTCCCCCCACATACGCTAACTTATACATGGGTTGGTGGGAAGAGTGCCACATTTTTGTTTATGTCAACCCTTTTCTGTCTAATCCAACATTTTTTCCAGTACATAGATGACCTTATTTTCATTGTGGGCTGAGATATGCACAAAATATCATTTTTGCATTATTTGAATGCCAATGATTTCAATCTGAGTTTTACACTTGACACACAGGATACTCAGTTATCTAGATTTGATATTACATGGATCCTGCGTGGATCATAAGATATTTATACAATCCTATCTTATGCCAATTAAAGAAAAATATTTGCTTTACACAAAGGCATCATCCACCTCATGTGATCAGAGTCCCAAGGTAAATTCTTAAAGGCTCAATGTAATTGTTACACATTAGAAGGCTTTGAAAAATAAATAAAAATATAAAAAGTGAATATCTAAAATTACTGAAAAGTTCCTATCCCGACTAAACTCCATGGCATTAAAAATGGGTAGTCCCCACCTCCCGTGTTACCCCATAGGACATTTATTAATAAATGAACACCCTGTCTGAGGCCTCTGTTTCATAACTAGCTCCTAAATGGGAGAAATGTGCTTGTGTTACCATGGAATTTAGTCATGAAACTATGGTAAGTATGAATAGTCAAGTTTCCATTCTCCTGACACACTCAATGACAGCAACAATGGAAAATAACTAGCACATTTTGGGTGGGATGCTTAAGACAAATGAATTACATTTTGACACTGTGGACAGAATGTTCTGTCAAAATCTGCAGTTGCCAAGCAGGCAGGGTCAACAGGGTAATGCGAGATAAAGGTGTTTCCTGAATACCAGGATGCTGCCAGGATAATAGCAGCAACAATCCAGGAGGCAGTGGTCCAAATGAAGGCTGGCTTCCCTTTGTTCTCACCTGAAGGCAGGGCAAGAAGTAATCTTCTGTAGCCTCCAGGTAAGCTTGCAAAGTTATTCCTATGACCTGCAGATGAACTTGACTGGTCTTTTTGACCAAGAAGTACTAATTCCTGATTTAGGTGAAAGGAAGAAACCCTCAGAATAAAAGACTGTATTTACTCAAGATAAACCTTGGGAAAGAAAGGAAGTCCAACACAAGCAGAATATTTAATTTAAGGAACAAAGGCACAAAGATGTCTGGCTGTTTTTGAAAACTGTACATTTAATTTCTTAGTAGCCTTTTACTTGGAAACAAATGCAAAAAGAGATGAAATCTGAACTTTCCATAGATGAACACTTTGGTCTTTATCCATGCCCTGCTGGAGGAATTCCAGGACATGGCATATCCTGGGTTTTTCTGGTGGAAGAGGGACACTGGAGACAAAATTTACAAATTTCTCAGAGATTCCATTGTAAATTCAATTTTACTTGCTTTGTTAGAAGAAAAAAGGATGGATATTACCCTGGATGATTCCATATGTCCAATAAACTTCCAACATAGGGGGGCTTGGTGTGAAGCGCAACCAAGATGGATGCTTTCTAGAGGAGCTCTGCCATATGCCGCCTGTATATGCAGCGCAATGGGGAAAATTGGCCGGTAGGCACCCCCCTCTCATTCACCGTTCAGCTGCTCAAGGCAGATCCAGCACTTGAAGTGGTCTGTCCACCGTCTCCTGGGTACACGCCCTGCTGCTGCTGCAGATACGTATAAGAACCTTGAAATGAGGATGGCGGCACTCCAGGTGTGGATGCAATTAAAATGTATTTTATTCAAGAAGATCAATCCATGTACAAACAGAGCTGGAATACAGGCAGAAAGGTAACGCGTTTCACACGTCTGGCGTGCTTCGTCAAAACCATAGTGGAACTCACAACCACCCCTACTTTTATATTCATAAACCTTGCTGTTCTTTAAAAATTTCATTTCAGAAGCTTCATTCAGCTGTGCAAGTAACCATCACACATGACTGGCTTTCACCTGTTCACAAAAGGCCAATTTAATGTTAAAAAACAAAATTATTTTTCCACACACTGACCCATAATATTTAGAAACAGAGAAAACCCACAATATATGATGTCTTAGTCCGTCTATTATGGGATTGTATCCCTGCAAGACCATACAATGTATCGTGCACTACTAAAATAAAAACGAACTGTTTTAAAAAACAGAACATGATACAAATGGGGGCACCCCCTCTCGTTCCCCATACTCACAACTAGGAAAAAACCTGCCTCTGATGTTCAGATCCCAGCAGGGAGATCCAGTCTCACAGCAGACACAGCCATCTCCACCCTCTACCCCAGAGATCTCCTCCAGCCAAGTGACGGGCTCTGCTGTGGCTTCCCTGCTAACTGCTCTGCAGCAAATGCCCAAAATGATGGATTTCCTGGGCATTGCCGCAGACATTAAGAATACCCTATCCTCTGCCATAGCTGACCTGCAGGTGGACCTAGGTACAGTGACTGAGAGACTTACTACTGGTGAGCAGTCTGTCCAGTGCCATGAGGGAGCCATTACTGACCTACAGCAGATCACAATCCACTATAACCACCATCTTATAGAGATGCAGCACCACCTGGAGGACCTCGATAATAGAGATTGTAGATGGAATCTCCATGAGAGAGGCCTCCCTGAATCTGTGAAGCAAGAACAGATCCCACAAGCCCTCTTCAATGATCTTCTGGAGAGATCTCCTAATACCCCTGTGTTCTTTGAATGGGTGCAAAGAGTTCTGTGACCACGTGGAGGGATGCAGACCCCCCAAGGGACATAACCTGCTGTTTTGTGGACTTTTAGCTCAAGGAAGAGGTCTTGTGCACGCCCCGCTCTCAGGAATAGTTCACTTTCAATGGCTCCATGTCCAGGCCTTCCAGGATCTCTCCACTATCACTTTGCGTAACCGCAGACCTTCAAGACCACTCCTGGCTGCCTTGCGGGAAAGACAAATTGGTGTTTTCTACTTAGCCTGTCTGCCACCTACCAGGGCAAGACAGCAGTACTTCGTTCTCTGGAGGATCTTCACTGTTTCTGCACAGTGCTGCACCTGCCCGAGGTATCATTTCCAGAGTGGTAGCAGGAGTTTTGGATACCTGATAGCTTCTCGGCACTATCCACATGGATCTCTGATTGGGTCCACAGGCATCGAGACTGTTCCAGCTCATCCTGATGCAGTGTGGATTCTTGTGATTAGAGCCATATGACAGAATCCTGAAGGCTTTGAAGATGCTGTACTTTTCTTGCCATTCAGTTGCATAACCCCTGACTATGTATAGCAGCATGGAGAGTAGGTGGCTGAGTTTCTGCAAACTTGTTTTGCAGAGGAATTTGGGCGGGCTTCCCTTGAGGGTGCATCTCTGATACTCCGTTATAGATCCCTTGAGCTAGTTACAATGTCCCCTGCAAGCACCCCTTTCCCGGGACTGAGGTCCTAGTTGTTTAGTAAGGGGAAGGGCTATGGGATCTTAGTTGGTTGGGCTTTTACCCTCTAGACATGTGCACAATGAAAAAAAATTGATTTGTTTCGTTATTTACATAACTTAGTTTAGTTTAATCCATTTTCAGAATTTGTTTAATTTATTCAAATTCGAATCGATTCAAAATTTCCGAATTGGGTCCAATTGAATTGAATTCAATTCAACCGAATTGGGAAAATTTTAATCAACTTGAATTCCATTCGAATTCAAATTGAATTCCATTTGAAATTTCATTTATTCTATTCGCAATTTGAATTTTGGAAGAGGGTTATATTCTTTCTATTTCATTCTATTCTAACGCTTTTTTCTATTCTATTCTTTTATTTTCTAGTCTATTCTATTCAATTATTTTCTATTCTATTCAAATTCAAATTTATTCTAACCGAAATTTACATTTCATAAAATGGTTATATTGTTATATTCTTTCTATTCTATTTTTTTCTATTTTATTCTAATCTATTCTTTTATTTTCTATTCTATTTGTTTCTATTCTATTAAAAAACAAGGTATACCCAGTGCTCAGGCAAAACACAGTATAAATAAAGCTGCCAGCACAAAAGTCAAGATACGGACTTTAAAACAATATTGAACAGGAAGTGCAGCGCTAGTGGATAGGATATGATGATAATAAAACATGAAAATTCAGTCCCAAGAAAGTAATGGTAAGAAAAAAATGAACAGTCCACAATCCATGCAGGAAAGTCAGGTGAAGCAGATCACACGGGAGTAAGCGCAGATAATGGTATCCTAACTACACACTAACAATACACTTAAGGACTACCACCATGCCAAAACCCAGTGAGGTAGAGAAGGATGGCTCCTTACCAGATGGAGTTTACCGCCAAATGATAGGCTGGTCGCATGAGCCCCTGGAGAAGTATGGTCTCTCCACTACCCCTTTTTCGGCTGTGTCCCGATCCACACAGCACACAGGTCTCTTAATACTTCCGGCCAGTCAGCTCAGCAGTGTTCCATTGCAGACAGCAAGTCCTCTTTCATTATCAGCAGGAAGCTGGGAAGTACAGCACATAAGGGGGGGAAGTGGAGCCGCTCTGAAGCCTTAGCGGCTCTACCTGCCCCCCTTATGGGGGAGGATCTGAAAAAGGGGTAGTGGAGAAACCATACTTCTCCAGAGGCTCATGTGACCAGCCTATCATTTGGCGGTCAACTCCATCTGGTAAGGAGCCATCCTTCTCTACCTCACTGGGTTTTGGCACGGTGGTAGTCCTTAAGTGTATTGAAGTTAGGATACCATTATCTGCACTTACTCCCATGTTATCTGCTTCACCTGACTTTCCTGCATGGGTTGTGGACTGTTCGTTTTTTGCTTACCATTACTTTCTTAGGACTGAATTTTCATGTTTTATTATCATCATATCCTATCCACTAGCACTGCACTTCCTGTTTAATATAATTTTCTATTCTATTCAAATTCGAATGTATTCTATTTGAAATTTGAATTTTGGAAGATGGTTATATTCTTTCTGTTCTATTCTTTTATTTTCGGGTTCTATTCTATTCTGTTCATTTCTATTCTTATTCCATTCGAATTTTGGGAAATTGTTATATTATTTCTATTTTTATTCTTTTTTTAATTCTAATCTTCTATTTTTTATGTAAACGTTTCTGTTCTATTCGAATTTGAATTTATTCTATTCGAAATTTGAATTTTGGAAGAAGGTTATATTTTTTATTTTATTCTATTTTTTCTATTCTATTCTCTTCTTTTTTTAATTCTATTCTTTTCTATTCTATTTTTTTTTCATTCCTTCCAAATTCAAATTTATTATATTTGAATTTCGAATTTCAGAAGACGGTTATATTCTTTCTGTTTTATTATATTCTATTCCTTTATTTTCTATTCTATTTTATTCTGTTCTTTTATTTTCTATTCTATTTTATTCTCTTCAGAAATTTGAATTCAATTTGAAAACTTGATACACTTCAAATTCTATTAGAAAACGGTTCAAATTCGATGCAAAATCTATTCGAATTTGAATTTTGTCTGAAATTTTGTTTCGTTATGTTGGATTCGTTCAAATTCGTTACTATTGTAATTTGGAAATTCGGATACATCCGAATAACAAAAAAATTGTCAGAATTTTGATTTGGAACAAAACAAACCACACATGGCTACTCCACTTCCCCTTCTTTCTGCTGGTGGGCTTAGGACTATTTACGTAAGAACGAGAAGGTCAGGGGAATCAGAGGGATCTCTTGTCTCCAGGGGGTATATGGTCATACATAAGACTTTTGTGATACTTTATTTAGCAGGGGGGCCCAGGAGTTTCTGGGCTTATGTATATTTTGTTAGGACCTCTTCCCCCACTTCAGTTTGCCTATTTGGGGCGTGGAGAACTGCCCTACCACGGACCTTTAGTTTTCCTGTAGGATATTTTTATTTTGCTGTACTATAAGCCTTGAATTGAGTAGATATCATGAACCTTTTGTCGTTTTTTGTTAACTAAGGTTCTTTCTAATCCCCACAGGATGTCAGCAAGACGGAATTTTCGGCGGTGAGTATAACTCCCCCGGCAGACTAGATGATTTTGGTGACCCTCTAGTGGCGCTTTTTCTGTGATTCCCCCCTTCAGCAGAGGCTATTTTTCTAGTCTTCAGTCTAACTGAGAGACCGCGTCTTTTTTGTTTTCTATAGCGATACCCACTCATGTTTTTTTTTGAGAACTTGTTCCTCGGTTTAAAAAAAAATGTCAGTGGGCATTCTGGATGACTGCTCCCCCATCTCGTCGTGCCTTTCCCAACAGCTATACTTGGTGTCAGCTTTGACTGGTGTATTTTTGGCATTGTGCCCTTTTGGGACCATGGGGTCAACTCAGAGTGGACTTGATCTCTAACCTGGAAATTTATATCCCTTAATGCGAAGGGGCTGATTACGCCGGAAAAGTGTTCCCTCTTTTGCTATGAGCTGTTTAAACACAATGCTAGCATTGCTTTTGTACAAGAGACACACTTCCGTGCAAACCACATTCCATGGACGTCCTCGCGGAACCATGTCCCTCGCACGCCCCTTGGGGCGCACATCCGCCACGCTCTGTGATCTCTGTATCCTTCGGATACAGGCGATCACAGATCGTGGTAAAGGGTCAATCACAGTGGCCCTTTAGTATGTGATCAGCTGGGTCCAACCACAGCTGATCACAGTGTAAACAAAATTGACGGTTATCGGTAGTACTTTCCTCACGCTCTGTCGCAGTGTGAAGAGAGGAGAGCTGGTAACCGGCAATCCTGACAGGGGTCATGCACACAGATAATCAGGGCACTGATTATCTGTGCAGCCCCATCAGTACCATCAATGCTGCCCATCAGTGCTATGCATCAGTGCCATAAATGCTCATCAGTGCTGCCCATCAGTGCCACCTATCAGTGCCTATCAATGCTGCCTATAAGTGCCTCCTATCAGTGCCGCATATCAGTGCAGCCTCGTCAGTGCTGCATATCAGTGCAGCCTCATCAGTGCCGCATATCAGTGCAGCCTCATCAGTGCCTCCTCATGAGTGCCACCTATCAGTGTTCATCAGTGCAGCCTCATCAGTGAAGGAGAAAAACTACTTATTTGCAAAATATTATAACAGAAACTAAAAAAATGTTTTCTTTTTCAAAATTTTCCATCTTTTTTCATTTCTTTAGCAAAAAAAAATCTCTCTCAAAAAATGCTAAAAATATCGTATGGGTACAGTGTTGCATGACCATGCAATTGCCATTCAAGGTGCGATGACACTGAAATCTGAAAATTGGCCTGGTTAGGAAGGGGGTATAAGTGCCCAGTAAGCAAGTTATTAACCTCCCACTGAACTCGTTGCTGGATACCCCGAATGGTGCGTCTTCAGTTCCTTACAGAACCCTACAGGCAATGTCTGACTGACTTACTGTACACATTTATGACTCCTGGCAGTTGCAGTTTCCAGCTGTTAAGGATTTTAGATTTTTCTCCCTGCCGCACAATAAGTATTTTTGAATTGATTTCTTTTTCCTTTCCCAACCAGACTTACCGTATCTAGCAATCGAGCCACTAGTGTTTTCTGACCATCACCTAAACACACTTGCCCTACCACTGAAGGTTTGGCATACTAAATTTTGGCGTCTTGATGCCTCATTGCTACGAGACCCACTGGACTCTTTGAATTGAAGCTTCAGGAGTTTTTTTCCCCTCAACGAAACAGCGGACAGATCTCCGATCATACAATGTGAGGTGCACAAAAGCGTCATTGGGGAGAACTCTTGGCTTTGGATCCACCAACAGACGGTTACCGACCTACGCATGAACAGACACACAAACCATCCCTGGCACAGGCAACATACCAACAATTGGCAGATTTGCGCCAAGAACTTTTGGATGAATTGGGCAAATGCACCTGCCGTCAGTTTCTGCTTAACCAAAAGTTCTTCTATGAGCCTTGTATTGAAGATATCCCTAAGGGAAGTCATATTATTGATAAGGAATTTTACAGTGGGCTTCCAGTTCTTCTCACAGACAGTGTTTGGCACCCAACAGGCAGGGACGTGGCTCAGTGTGCAGGGCTTGAAAGAGGCAGACTTTTCTGTTTTTAGGCAATTGGCTGTGCATGCACAGTGCACACTCGATGTTAACCATAGGCATTCAGATCAAGGGAGCCGAGAACAGGCACAGGGCAGTATGTCCTTGCTACATAATGCGTTAGTAGTGAAGGAGGGGTGCACAATTCCACATCCTCACCCTTGGCGCTGGATGACATTATCCCGATACTGTACTGTGTCCCCTTTGGGGAGATTCTTCTCTCATTTCCTATCCACATGGCAATGGTCGCCAGGACAGAAATAATGGGGACATTTTCACAATGGAACTTGTTAAAAGCACTCTTTTGAGTAGACACTCAAAAGCTGTGATATAAGAAGGCTAGTTATAAGCACTAATCCCCTATAATGCTAAATTATACAGATTTATGGAGAGAAATAAAAACTGTAGTCATACAAACCATTTATGAATGTTCTGCACATATCTGGTAACTGCCATACTCTGGTGATTACATAAGGAATGTGTTTGAAAACACCGCTTCATCTCATGCATCTAAAATTCTGTTGCTAGAGAGATATTATCCGTATTTCATCCTCCAACAGCATTTAATGGAGGTCAGTAGAAATATATTTGCAGCTATTTTCTGCTTTAATTAATATTAAAAAGCAACTTCAGGCAACAGATATAATCAATCAGTGAACTGCCTAGTGCTATCCAGGAAATAACTGTATATAAAGATGAGCAACTACAGCATAGCATATGCTATGTGTAAATTTGATGAATCAGCATTGCTTTAGGTGTTCTATCTCTTTCATCCAGTCACATATTCAGGAAACACTGGAAGTAAAAATGTCTTTTAATATGCCTTTATTCTGAACCAAATTCCTTCTTATAGCATGGGCCTCCTCAGTGTGTCCCTTTACTATAACGTGATTGCTCTGCAAAGGATACTTAACTGGCATCATTCATTCACTCCAAGCTATGTGTGTCCATGGAGAAAATCATGGCAAGAGCAAATTTGGCACATGGATCTTGGCTGTCGAAAGACTTCTGAGGCCTCTCATACACCACCTCCCCCATACTATCCATGCCCTTTTTGTGTGGGATGTGGTCAATCAAAAGGGCACATTTTCACCCTCCATATCTTGCCTCCCATATCACCCTTCTCACCAGTTGGTGGGTTCCTGGTTTGCTCTGGGTGAACACCAAGCTTTCTTTAACATATGGTGCATGATGGGGACATCGGTTGCTATAGATTGCTTGGGGTAGGTCGACTGCTCCCATTGGGAGATTTAAGGGAATGTTTTGGGAGCTTTTCCATGGGGCATTTGGAGGTGCAGACAGCTACTTTTATTAATAAAATAATTGCATTTAAAACATGTATACTTTTTCTACTCTCAATAGCCTTCAAAACACCCTTTGTCATCCTTGACCCAATTTGAACAGCTATGTAAAATGTCTGATCCTGGCTAGACTAATTTCTCTATTATACAAAGTCACGGCTTCTTATTAGATCTCAGGGCAGCTTACCCTTTCTTAAACCATGATAGCAGGACTTGGACTTTAACCTACATTGTACAGTTGCAAGAAAAATTATGTGAACCCTATGGAATGATATGGATTTCTGCACAAATTGGTCATAAAATGTGATCTGATCTTCATCTAAGTCACAACAATAGACAATCACAGTCTGCTTAAACTAATAACACACAAAGAATTAAATGTTACCATGTTTTTATTGAACACACAATGTAAACATTCACAGTGCGGGTGGAAAAAGTATGTGAACCCTTGGATTTAATAACTTGGTTGAAGTTATTGCTGCCAAAGGAGGTTCAACCAATGTTTCCTGTAGTTGCAGATCAGAAGTGCACAACAGTCAGGAGTAATTCTTGACCATTCCTCTTTACAGACCTGTTTCAGTTCAGCAATATTCTTGGGATGTCTGGTGTGAATCATTTTCTTGAGGTCATGCCACAGCATCTCAATCGGGTTGAGGTAAGGACTCTGACTGGGCCACTCCAGAAGGCATATTTTCTTCTGTTTAAGCCATTCTGTTGTTGATTTACTTCTATGCTTTGGGTCGTTGTCCTGTTGTAACACCCATCTTCTGTTGAGCTTCGGATGCTGGACAGATGGCCTTAAGTTCTCCTGCAAAATGTCTTGATTCACTTTTCCTTCGATGATAGCAATCCGTCCAGGCCCTGAGGCAGCAAAGCTGCCCCAAACCATGATGCCCCCACCACATTACTTCACAGTTGGGATGATGTTTTGATGTTGGTGTGCTGTGCCTCTTTTTCTCCACACATACTGTTGTGTGTTTCTTCCAAACAACTCAACTTTCGTTTCATCTGTCCACAGAATATATTGCCAGTACCGCTGGGGAACATCCAGGTGCTCTTGTGCAAACTGTAAACGTGCAGCAATGGTTTTTTTTGGACAGCAGTGGCTTCTTCTGTGGTATCCTCCCATGAAATCCATTCTTGTTTAGTGTTTTACGTATCGTAGATTCGCTAACAGGGATGTTAGCATATGCCGGAGACTTTCTCCATCTATAGACAATTTGTCTTACCGTGGACTGATGAACAGCAAGGCTTTTGGAGATACTTTTATAACCCTTTCCAGCTTTATGCAAGTCAACAATTCTTAATCGTAGGTCTTCTGAGAGCTCTTTTGTGTAAGGCATCATTCACATCAAGCAATGCTTCTTGTGAAAAGCAAACCCAGAACTAGTGCGTGTTTTTATAGGGCAGGGCACCCGTAGCCAACACCTCCAATCTCATCTCATTGATTGGACTCCAGTTGGCTGACACCTCACTCCAATTAGCTCTTGGAGATGTCATTAATCTAGGGGTTCACATACTTTTTCCACCTGCACTGTGAATGTTTACATGGTGTGTTCAATAAAAACATGGTAACATTTAGTAGCATGGTAACAAGTTTAAGCAGACTGTGATTGTCTATTGTTGTGACTTAGATGAAGATCAGATCACATTTTATGCACAATTTGTTCAGAAATCCATATCATTCCAAAGGGTTCACATAATTTTTCTTGCAACTGTAACTGCACCACAAATGTCCCAAATGGTCAGACTGACCCATCATTTCCTGATAGACTCCAGAGTGCAGGAAACCTGTTATAAACTCCACACATTGCTAGTAAATGGTTCCAGCTTGGCAAGCTGTAATGTTTTTGTCAATATCACAGCTTTCCTAGAGGGGCTGTGGCCAGGTCTGAACACTAATATAAATAATATAGATAACTGCTGCGCTTATATCTACAAAATCAGTAAAAAGCAGCTAGCATAATATTGATGAACAACAACAAAGAAAATATATAGAATTGGCGCTTAATAGTAATAAAAAAGTCCATATAAAACCAATCCAAAGGAGGTGTTCAGCACAATTCACATCAGAAGTGGTCACCAGATAATAAGAGAAGAGTAAACCATCACTGGCACCCAATCACACTGCCTCTTACAATCCTTAGTGGACCCTCTGCTGCATATCTGATGGGATTCATCCCTATGGCAAAGCATTGCCTCAAAAATTAAAAGGATTTTAGATATAGACTTGCTGGATGCCTCAGGTCAATTTCTCCTCTATTTGCCTCCCATGTTTACTAAGTAGTATTAACAATGTGCATTGTTTACCTCTTGAATGCAACCAAGTGTTTGATCCCTTTCTTCTGGAGACAGGCTAGGGTACCAAGAGAGGATTGGATCAGAAAGATGAAGGAGGTAGGGAAGCTGAATGATCAATAGCAACTTGTAGAGATCAGCATGAGGAATTTTACAATGCTTGAGCAATCTGGATTCATCATAACCTTTCTGAACCCAACCTTGGGGTGTGGCCAAGAGCCGCATGTGAATGGTCATGCTTCACAGAGCTCCCTCCAGTAATCTTTCTCAGATCCTGCTGCCAGCCTTTCAACTTGCCCATTTTTTCGGCTAACCCTGATCCCTCATCACAGAGGACACCCCTGGTGACTGTGGACACCAGATCCGGAGGCATGGTGACCCACAAGCAGAAGGGAGACACCATGCAGCTTGTGATCCAACAGGGAGCTGCAGCATCCTCCTCGCAGCACTCTCAAGCTGAGACACAGAAAGCATCTGGTAACCCGCCCAAAACCCCTAAAAATGTGGGAAAGAGCCCCCCAAGGACATGTTATATTGCCCTCAGAAATTGAATGAATCAATAACTAGGCCTTTGGAGGAGGACTGGGAAAATACACTGGACACACAGGCCTCCGCAGAGCAGCATCATACAGACTCTGAGGAGGGAGAGGATGATGCAGCGCAACCCACTGTAGCTGAAATTCTCCGGGCTGTGCATAAATGCACGGCCTCGGTTGACATGCTAAAGGATCAGTTTGGGGGGCTCAAGGAGGCAGTGGGACTCATTCGCCAAGACCTAACAAAAATAAGACAGTGGACCACAGCCACTGAAGGCTGCATAAGTGACCTGGAGGATAAGCTTCCCCCGCTGCTATGGAATGTACAAGCCATCACCTGCACAGCCAGAGTCACTGGAACTTACACAGATGACATTGAGAACTGTCTGAGATGGAACAATTTTCAGATAGTGGGGCTCCCAGAGAAGGTGGAGGTTAGGGACCCCACTGAATTCATTGAACAGTGGCTACTGACCACATTTGGGAGAGATGCGTTTTCCCCACTCTACACTGTGGAAAGGGCTCATGGAGTCCCTCCTAGGCCCCTCCCTCCTGGCAACCCACCTCGCACAATGCTAGCCCGGCTCCTCAACTATAAATAAAGACAAGGAGATTGTGCTCCGACTGGCCAGAGAAGCGCAACATACAGTATAACGGAGTTCGGATCTCTTTTTACCCTGATTTTTCAGCAGAAGTCCAAAGCAGGTAAGCTAAATTTGCAGAGGTCAAGAAAAGGCTGCAATGACTCCAGGCATCATACGCCATGCTGTTCCCTGCCAGGCTTCGAATACAGGCCAGGGGTCAAGCCCATATTTTTGACTCGGCTGCAAGGCTTCCAACTGGCTGGACATCAATAAACAACAGCTCCGCCAAGCCAGGCGAGACGAAGAAAGTGACAACTAATCCCCACAGCTAAGATAAGTAGACATTCACTGTTTTGCCTTTGCATTAACTATATACCTGGATATATGAGTAATACAATCTAATAAGACTTGGCTGGGAGCCATACATTCCATACTTTCACTAAGAGCACAAGTTCTTTACATCTTTGCATCACCATTGGATTACAATTTAAGAGAGAGGCAGTTGTTGTTTTTACTCCTCCTCCCCAGTCTAGTGAGACAAGATATTGTGTTTAACTTTGACTTTCTGTTTTCAGTGAAGCCTGTTGCTACCCAATTGAACACTGAACAACTTGGTTGTACCCCACTGAGGGGATCTCTCTCAGATGGAGCCTTGTTCCTATGCAAATGCGCAGTTGAAAGAGCCAGATTTTTCAGCTTCATCGCCGGTAACTTTTCCTTTAATGTTTGCCAGCATGACTCCAGATCATCCCATTACCATTTACAACAGGACAAAAGGAATACACTGGAAGACTCTGCTCCCCTTGTGCCCACAAACCTATGGGTCTTACTGCTGCCCCTTACTCCACCTGCTTTCTACAGTACTAGGCGAGGTGCTACCACACCGAATAATACCCCTGTTTGCAACTACCATTACCCAGTTCTCCAATGGCAACCATACCTGTGATTTCATGGAACATTAGGGGCATCCAAGACCACCTCAAGCGCACCATGGTATCCTTTGCCCTCAGAAAGCACCTACCTGCTATATGTGCTCTGCAGGAAACCCACTTGGTGCCCGAGATGTTGCAATGCTTAAGGTTTTCATGGGTGGGCTTGGCGTACCACTCCACACACATTTCCTACTCCAGGGGGTGAGCATGCTGATACACCGATCCATTGATTTTCAACTATTTGACAAATAGATTGACCCGGAAGGGTGTTATGTCATACTGCTATGTAAAATAATTCAGGTTAAATGTATATTGGTTGCAGTGTATATTCCTCCGCCTTTTAGTACTTTTGTGTTTAGAACCCTCTTGACGTACCAGCTGGGCTGCTCAGATACTTCCCTAATTCTGGTAGGATATCTCAACGGTTACTTGGACCTGGCCCTCGTCAAACATCCCCCACCTGTAACGGGGACCCGGTACCCCCCTACAGCTTTGTCAAAATTTATTGAGGAAGTGGGATGGATAGACCCATGGAGAACCAGGAACCCCCTACAGAAGCAATTTTCATTCTTCTCCAAAACACACTCCTCCCTTTCTAGAATTGATATGAGTCTCTGCACTCCAGAAATAATATCTTTGATTCAAGACATTCGTTATTTGATTAGAGCATTCCCCTCTAGTGATTTGGGCTAAATGTTAAGCCTGCCACATCCCTACCAAGAGCCCCATGGAAGTTTAATGCCTTTTGGCTGAATCTCATACCTTCTCCAGACAGGCTCACATCTGAAATCTCCACATACTGGAGACTCAACAGAGTCCTTCTTGGCCCCCTTGTAGCCTGGGATGCCTTCAAAGCGTTCCTATGGGGAGTACTCATCACTGAAGTTAATTCTATCAAACAAAACACACAGCCCACAAGGAACAGGCAGTGCAGCTGGTGCATCGACTAGAGGCAGAATACATTGCGGATTCCTCTGAAGCCGCCAGGGAAGCCTGGATAGCGGCACAGGCAGCGGTCAACCAATTGCTATCCTCTGCGGCTGACAGGAAGCGTTTTTTAATAGATTGGCTTTCTACGAGGAAGGAGAACAGACCAGCAAGCTGTTGGCCAAAATTGTGAAAGCTAATCAGACCTCCCCCACTATTGGGGCATTCCGCACAAGCGGAGGCAAGGTAGCCAATGACCCAAATGACATTATGCAGGAATTGGTAGGGTTTTACTCTGACCTGTATAGATCCAGACAAAACTACCCAACGGAAGACTGGCAGGCTTATTTGGAGGGGATAAAGTTGCCCACGTTGTCACCGTTCCAACGGCAGATGCTAGACTCTCCCCTGACAGAAGAGGAGCTATTCACGGCCCTAAACTCCTTTTCCAACTCCAAGGCACCTGGTGATGAGGGCTCCCTGTATCAATCGAGCTTCATACCCGAGAGGTCCACTTCCATTAATTTGCGAAGATTGTACATTAACATGCAGTCACAGGTGGACAAGGTGGGGGGCAGGGGACTGCTGTCACTGGACGCCCACAAAGCCTTTGACAGCATGGAATGGCAATACTTATGGACTGCCAAATTCGGATTCGGCCCTACATTCTTGTCCTGGGTGAAATTACTCTACAGCTCCCCCCAGGCCTCCATCAGGGTGGCGGGACATACTTCAGGACCCTTTTCTTTGTATAGGGGTATGCGCCAGGGTTGTCCCCTCCCCCCCTTGCTGTTCGCTGTTGCCATAGAACCCATGGCAGCGGCGATCCGTGCAAACTCACTAATCTCAGGTTTTAGATACTGAGAAATCCACTAAAAGCTGATGCTCTACGCGGATGACACTATGCTGCTCCTGGGGGATACGGCGGGGTCCTTGTGGGAGGCCATGTTGATCATCTCGGAGTTTGGAGTGTATTCGGGACTGGTGATTAATTGTACTAAGTCCTCACTTAGGTTATAAGACTCCCAGATGGATAGCCAAGGCATCACACTACAAAACATACCAATAACTCCCTCCTTTAAATACCTAGGGGTAAATGTTACCCCACAGCCTAGGGACTATGTGGCCCTAAACCTGTCTCCACTGCTAGGTTGTATACAGGATGAAACCAAAGTCTAGGCCAAACTTAAGATGTCACTAGTGGGCAGGGTAAATCTTGTAAAAATGATATTCATGCCACAACTTTTATACATACTGCACAATACGCCCATGGTGGTCCCACTCAAAACTTTTTGAATCATTAACTCACTGTTTCGCTCCTTCATCTGGCTTGACAAATCTCAGAGGATCAAGCTCGAGCAACTACAAAAACCGAAGGAGAGTGGGAGATTGGCAGTGCCCAACCCCTGGCTCTATTACCTAGCAGCTCAGCTGCAACATATTATTGGGCTTGGCCCAGGGGGTCGGCCGGTGAAGGGGGAAACACAGACCCAACTACAGCTCTGCTACGCCACGTTACAGGTACCTGGGATGTGGCCACGGGCCTAAAGGCACTGATCTACTCAAAATCGAATAAACTCTTCCCCACATACGTGCTAATGCAAAAAGTCTGGAACAAAGCCAGATATTTGCAAGAGGTCAGGGGCTTCATGGGGCACAGTGCTATCTGGAAGAACGGGCACTACAGGGAGCTACAGTCCCTACCATGTGCCGGTAGATGGCGCCACTACGGAGTTACACATCTTGTAATATTTTTTCAGAGTGCAAACTCTACTCCTTTGACTCATTAAAAGCCAAATTCAATTTACCTCAATCCAGGTATCTTCCCTATATGCAACTGCATCATGCTTTTAGAATACAATCAAGAGAGGCGTTATGGGTACAGTCCCTGACCTCTATATTCCACTATATGAATGAGGTATCTTACTTTAAAGGGTTTATTTCACACTGTTATGCCATGTTATCCAATGCATAACTGAATGGCTTCCCATCTAAAGTGGCTTCATTGTGGGAGCAGGACGTAGGGGTTCTTGAGGAGGACCAAGGGGAGGAGGTCCTGCAGGTGATACATTCTTGCTCCCTTAATGTGGCACAGCGCCTCTCCCAACTATACATTGTCTTATAACCCTGCTAGACTATATAGAACAGTCCTGAATGCATCAGGTGCCTCAAGGACCACTGGGACATAATCCATATACTCTGGAGATGTCCCAAGCTCCATCTATACTGGGCGGGGGTAGTGAACACCATCAACAAGGTGTTCCAGGTGAAAATACCATTGGATCCAAAGCCTTGCCTACTGGGCATCCTTGATGATTTTCCCGAGGAAGTTGTTTACAGACAGGCAATTAGTATAGCGCTGTTTCAGGCCCGCAAGCTCATACTTAGGCACTGGAAATACGCAGAGCCTCCCACTTTGGAGGAATGGATAAACCAGATGGGGGGCACTCTCAGACTTGAGAAATATATCTTCCAGCACAGAGGTAGGGCCAACAAGTTTAATACATTATGGTCTCTGTGGCTAGATACTCCTGGTCTCTGTCCAGTTGATCTGGTATTGGACAGACTACTTACTTGATAGTGGGATAATGGTTCTGACATTAAAGAAAAATGCGATCAAACCACCACTGCACTGACAAACCTCCATCCCTATTATACATATGTAAAATATATATAAAAAAAATTGGGAGAAAACAAAAAGAGAGAAAGTGGGACTTTAGATGAGGGATGTCACTGCAGACAGAGATTGCATGAAATATATATATATGTTTTATTGCACAAATACAAGTACATTTTGAA